>CM068831.1:62793268-63258381 GCA_028554795.2 Sinohyriopsis cumingii
ATGAGGCAATTGTCACCAGAATATTCTGTTCAAAATATTAATTTTGGAAACAGGGGATATCACCCCCCATGTTTTCCTGACTCGCGATATGTCGGCCTATTCTGCACACAGCGTTGAAAAGATGTAATATTTATTAAACGGGCAAAATAAATGAAATGCATTACTTTGGACTGTTTCTGTAAGCATTTCAATTGAGTTATTAGGTCAGGTTTATAGCTAGTTTTAAAAAATTCAATGTAATATTGCCGATAAATGGTAAGATATATTAAGCAAACAAAACCAATCTTGTAAAAAAGTTAGTAAAGTTCAACATTTTATAAAAAAAATAATCTATTATGTGGAAGAGAAACAACAATGAATCGTTTACAACATCTTGCTGATGGGGGAAAATTACTTAAGAATTTAGAAATAGACTATACGCTGGTGAATTTCTTGAGAATTTATATTCTAGCGGCAAGTTGACATGTTGGGTAGCAGACGATTTTGTACGTGTGGGACAACTTCTTGCAAAAATGGAAACTTTAAAATGCAGTATTGTTTTAAGGTATACATTTCCATCTTTTATATAATGTATTTATTTGTATGACTCTAAAAAATACACAGCAAATCAGATTTTCTGGGTTACCAGTTCAAGAAGGTCATGGAGAGGGTCTTCATGTTGACAGTTAGAAATCACATTTTCTTATGCATTTTGATTCAAAATGCCGAATATTTTTGTACACTTTATGAATATCACTTTTCTTAATTAAATTGTGATCGTTCTTTCTTGATACAAAATGGACTTTTGACCCAAAATAACACGTAATCCAATGTTTACAGACATGACATGTCGTTGCGCAGAATTACCCGACACACAGAATTGGCCGATATGATAGTAATACAGGGGATGACAATTTCTCGTTTCAGTTCCGAGATTCGACATTTTGGACAACAAATTGGCTTAAAATGTATAGCAGTCCGTTTTCTAATCCGGATTTCCTCAGAATATTCCCACCCCACTTTTCACATTTATGTTGGGGTGTGGGGTCACTGCAATTGCATATTGAAAATTTGGAATTTGCCGCCACCATGTGGTAGCGGCATATGGTAGTCACTTATCAGCGGGCTAGTAAATTAAACTTAATGTTACATCAACTCATACCTGCATGAAATCGATAGGCAAATGATTTATTTTCTCAGTATTATAATCGTTATGTCTTTAATCCGCTGACAGACTAAACAAAACTACGGCATATATGAAACCTGATCCAGTACTTGCCATTTACTAGTCACATGACTTCATAAATCTCAAACAACGCCATTGGAAGTTCCAATAGTCACGTGATATCAACAATAAACTCCTTTTCAATGTTGTTGTACAGAAATTCAATTATAATAAATTTAAGTCAGATACCTTTTGTAAAAACCAGAAAGAACATATAATTCTCAACATATTTATTTTGAGAAGAAGAAGAAGCTTGTTGCTGTGGCAGCAATCTGGCCAGTCTGATAGTATGTCAACGTGGTGGTAATTATGTGATACAACAAAACTCTGGAAGTTGTTCTCAGAATAAATATGGAGAATTTTGTGTTCTTTCATTTTCGCATTTTTATTACAACTAGTATACAACTTTCATTTAATATTTTTTTATTATTTTTTTCTCTACAATATCTGAAAATGTGGGTTGTGAAATTTGTGTACTCATGCGACTAGCAATGCAAATACCAGGTCACACTTCATCAACGCCGTAGTTTTATCTTGTCTTTCAACAGATTAAAGACATAACTATTTTAATACTTGCAATTTCTGAGAAAATAAGTAATTTTCTTATAGATTTCATGCATGTATGACTCGATTTAACAACGTTTAAGTTTGCAAGTATATCTGGTAAACGGCTATGCTTTGCCAAAACCATGTTGGCCTCTTATGATCCTAGCCTGGTTTTTATACCTTTAATGTAAGGAATTTAGGAAAGATACGGATATCGAGCTGACTGTGAAAATAAAAGTCTACTAGACGAATCTAATCTACTGAGCATTTGGATTGACTTAACATATATGTTTATTGCAAGCACCCAAATGATCAATACTGCATCCTCTGAATATTTTGGTTAGAACTCGATAAATTTAACTCACGATCAGTTTAGTTACGACTCAATTATGTGATTGTTGCAGGCGTCAAGTGGTCGCGGAAAATTCCCGGGTTTTTCACAACTTTCGTGAATATTTGCAAAATTCAAGGACATTTCACAGGGGAAAAAATTATCCCAACTTTTTCCCAATTTCCTGGTAGCATGGGAACCCTGGATATCAAAAAGCTCATTTATTTGCTGAACAATGTATTAATGATTTTGTGTAGATTGGAGATAAAATAATCTATCATAAAGTGCTTCACAATAAAGGGTTTGTTGCAAGAAATGCACTAGTGAGGGTCTTTACCTTTTAATATGTTCGAATGGGTTATATATTTAGGACCAATTCTAATTCATGCAATGACAACCTTCTACTTATGGAAGATTCTGTAGGAAGGAGGCCATTATTAAAATAATTTTGGTTTCAATTTATGTCAGAGCTAGGTCTATTGCCCTGATTTCTGCTGAAAATACTGATATGGCAAACAGGTTCTGTAGTGTGATTTCCACTAATGATGGCTTCAGCAGCTTTTTAACAATTCTTTAAGCCATCAGTGTAGATTCTTGTGTAGTTCTTAAATTTGGAGAGGTTCCTTACAAGAGTTATTAAAATTGGAAGAATTTGTCTCAAACTCTTTGCCTTCATGCAAAGAAAAATGTACTTTGGGTAGTTTTAAAAGTCAAGGATGTGTTAATGAAACAAACAACTTTTGGATTTTTGAATGATCAATTTTTTTAATGTCAAGGTGAGAAGATATTCTAATGATAAAGGTCAGAATGGCATTTGGTTTCTTTTCATAAAAAGTTGTGTAGTTGGGTTGGAAAACAGATGCAAAGCAATTTGTAAGGATTTGTTCCCAATATTACAGCACACTGTAAAAACAACATTTCTTTGAGATGTGGTACATGCACGTTATTTGCTTCAGACAAAAAGCTATTTCTTAATGATCCTAAAGTGAGATATGATGGATGAAGAACTATCATCTGCAGAGTAGAAGACTAAAATTGTTTGATTTATAACACAAAAGATATTGTTGAAAATGTACAAAATGATGACATTGAAAGCTGACTTTTTTATATAATAATATTCATTGTCTATTATGTAAATACAACATGGTTTTATAATGTTAGGGTTTTTTTTCTCCAGGACAGCAGGGAGTTCTTCCATTGCTTTCATCATTACAACATACTTGTTTGGTCCTCCTTGAAGGGCACATCTTCAATGGAAAAAATAATTATAAAAATAACAATAATAAGAAGAATCAAGACACTTTACTTAGTAAGGGTAACTCAATTAGTTATAAAATAGAACTATTCTACCTTCAAGCCCTCTAAGACAGACCTATCAACCCTAACAAGACCTTCTCAGTAAGGCAGTCGGTTGTTTGCCTTGAGTTTGACCAGTTTTCAGTATGGTGTAACAAAATAGCATGCATTGCTATTGTCAAGCTGGAAACACGCATTTCAAACCCTAGAAGTGTGATTCAAGGCAGCAATGGTAAACATAGTGTTCAACTCAAAAGTTGGTAAAGTTTACTGCAACCATAATTACCTATATTAGTTTCACAAACTTCAGTTCCAAACTGTATGTAGCTCAATGGCCTCTTTATATCTCTCAACTTGATGTAATCCTTAAAAAATAAATCAGATGTGGTCTGTGATCGTTCAAGCCATATTACATAATCAAACCAACAAATGTCCACTAAATCTAACTGTTGCCTTCCTGCTTTTTTGCCAAAAATCCGAATATTCCCTTTTATTGTTCTGCACTATTAAAACTTTTTCAAAGCTTTACTGTCCTTTTCATCTAGACATGTTGCTTGTTGGATGCCAATAAAATAAAAGAATAGGCAACTGCTTGATCATACAGATCATGCAGATGTTTAACATCATAAAATAAATGTACGCACAGTCCAAAGCATCTGAGGTGCTCTGGTAAAGTTTGTCTGGTTCCCCAATTCCAGATAATGTACCTTAAAACCCAGATATGAATCAAACATGGACAAGCCAGTATGCAGATCTTACCACAATCATATTTCTACAATTTGTGCTTTAATCTGTATTTTGTGGTCATTTCCATAACACTTTGGCCAAAATTGTGAGGGTTGGCAGGTCTGCTATGATAAATGTACAGATACACTGAGTGGAATTAATCATTACACATCTCACTCATACCCCCAGTATAAACATACATGTAAGCTCATTCATAAACATATACAGATACTGTCATGTACATAGAAATTATTGACCAACTACAGACACATCAACAGATGAAGTTACTATCAGTGTTGACTACTCAAAGTTTAACTTGTGTATAACATACATGTACTAGCATGTATTTACGGTGGGCCATCTGCAGTCATGTGGGCCACATTTTGTGTGACCAGTGCTCGTACAAAAATTAGTTATATAATTATAATATAAATCAGTATGAATAGCCCACGAACTTTACATTTTTGGCTCATGTGGCCTGTTGGGATAAAGAAGATGGACCACACTAATTTACATGTATATATAAAACTAAAATTGGAGGAGGTAGATAGGCCTTGTGTTAATTAAGACATGCAGATTTCATTTATTTAATACACCTTTATTGAAAAGATGATATGCTAGAAGCTTTGAGTTCTTTTCAGATATTATTCCATATGATTCTTTCATTGGTTCTGGAAATACAAATAATTTGACAAAGGATTTGGGTGCTGCTGGTTTCTCTTCATTTAAAAGTACTTCTCAATGAATCTTCTCAAGCAATCTTTACAGAAACTTTATATATCATTTGGCTTTCTGAAGGTAACATCATTTCTGAAACGATATGATGTTTTGAAGTATCTGTTGCATCTATAACATTCCATATTTGGCCATCTAGTAAAGATTTACAGACTCACTTCTGGAACCGAAACATTTTCTTAATATTAACATCAAATGTAGTTCTCCATATGATATTACAATAGTCAAAGTGAGGCTGAATGTAGCCATGGCAAACAGTGACACAGCACTGTTTTGGAATGATATAGTTTATTTTTCTTAATAGCCCAAGATTGGAATTTGTTTTCTTTGTAATGAGACTTGTATGATCTGACATGTTAAATTACTTTCAACAAGAATACAAAAACCATTTTCAGTTTTTCATTATTAGACCAAGGCTCAAGGCATCTGTCTTTAATTCTGCTCTTTTCTGCTATGAAACCTTTGTTTTTTTCTGTATTTACAACCATGTACTTTTCCTTGCAACTCATTTAGAGCCTGTTTAAAGCAATTTTATGAATATTTGTCAACTCAGTTTTGCAGATGTGTTCATCTGAGAAAGAAGTATCATCAATTTATAGATAGTTGATGATACTGTATTCCCAATTTTTTGAGGCATTTCTAGTTATATTTTGTTACTTTATTTCTCCACATTATATACTCTTCACTAAAAATAAATATTTCAAGTTAACTCCTGTTTTAACAGCACCTAATATTTCTGGCGTAATCCAACCTTGTTGACGATCATGTTTTATTTTATGCATTTTTTAATGGTGTGTGTTGATTGACCACATTCAAAATCAAGTTTATCAATATGTCTAAAATATCATTTATGTCTTCAGATATTGCTATAGTATTCCATGGAAGTCTATCAGAAAGTTAATGTTGTTAAAAGTTTTAAAAGACCTGTAAGAAATTGATTTGTAGACAATGCTTTTACTTATTTTTATTGCTTCTTTTTCTTTTAAGAATGGTATAGTGGTCACTCAATCTAATCATTGGAACATAAAATTTAGAAACATTTTCTGGAGAGTTAGAATACATATGATCAATAAGGGTTTTTGAATTTGCCATCATTCTAGTGGGTCTGCAAATAATTGGGTCATACCAAAAGGTTCCTTATAATCAATCCAACTTTTACATACCTATTCATAAATTTAATCCTTGTTTATATAAAATAATGTAATATTCTTTGTCATCATTAGGAACTTTCACCATTTCTAATTCAAAATATGTATTCCAATTTACATGGGATGTTGTTGGCCTCTGTATGAAGCCAATAAAAAAAGCATGGAATTTTGCAGACAAACCTATATCCAAACATACTCGATTTCATTCAAGATTTTCACATCGTTTACAAGTATACCAATTTTAATATAAATTAAGAGCCCACCACTTCCTATATCCATGTGTTTATGAAAAGTATATTATAACTGTTTACTAATAAAACAGTTTTCTAAATGAATATCCTTTAATAATATTTAACAAATTCTTGACACATGTACAATGTTTTCTGGTGATGTAAGCATAAATCCTACTTGACTATTTTGCCCCAATTCCTTGCACATTTATAATTACAATTTGCTGGAAGTTTGATAATCATAGGTACATGCAGAAGAAACAATTGCTATTAAATTTTGTTTCCTTGCAGGAGATAACTGACTCATCTCTGTTAAAGATCACTGGTTAACTCATGATTTACTAGTTTGTTTAAAGTCATATTTTACTCCTTATAATTATGTAACCATAAAAAACAAAGCATAACTATTTCACTAGTTGGATTAGTAAACTATGCACTAGAACAATATATGGTTCCTTTCTGAAGGCAAATTATTGAAATGCAGCTGTCATCTATCATTAGAAATGCCAAGATTTCATCTGACGACTAGTGTAACCATTGACACTCCCTCACAACAATGCAGACGCAGAACAAACATTTTCAATGCTCAGAAAAAATCAACTTTATCTTCTGGGAAGCTTAGACAACACCCATCATTCGGTCTCAAATGAGTTCAAAGATTGGCAATACTGTGAGCATAAATGCAAACATTTGTAATTTAATGTTGTACTCTACAACATGTTACAACAATATAGAGTAATTCATAACTAGATCACAAATGAAAGTGGATGCTAACTGAATTAATATTTATCTAAAACTAAATTTAAATATCAAACTTTGTGTATTGTTATGCCTCACCACAATAACAGTTCTATAAATACATCCATCTGTCTCAACTTAGTAAATCTTGCCTTTAGGTTATTCCAGACACTGTGGTGTGACATTCATACTCTATGAACACATTTCCAGTTTGACTTAATGTTTGTGTTTGCAAGTGAGTGTGCATGAGTGCATGTGTGTATCTTTTGTGTGCAAATGTGATTGGTTATTATATATGGAAATGCCAAGTCTACCAGCTAGTATTTTTTGGAAGAATATTAAATTCTTCCCCAAAAAAGATATTTTATTTTATTCCCCATAATACATTTAAATTCCCCCAGTCTATAAGACTGAACTAGATAACTTGCTTTAAAAACTACAAAACTCATTCGCTGCTAACTCGAGTCATGTACACTGAACTCCACAGGTTTGGAGGAACAAAACCAGTCATTGAAATCTCATCCCTGACCCGCTATTTGGCATGGATGGTTGAGCAGTAGCATGCTGTTAGCTGTGATTCAATTTATCTGATAATGATCTCATGTGTTTCACAGTTCCAGTATACCACATGAATGTCATTTTGTTTCTGTTGCACTGTTATTATGAGATACTGGACCAAAAGAAGCATAGGACATTCATTTTTGACAGAAGTCAAGTTTTCAGTTTTCTGCAAAGACACATACGTTTGATGTTTTTCTTTCTTCACCTGAAATCTTTGACGCTACATAGCTGGCTCGAAACATGGCACAAAAGATCTCACTAATATTTTCATGTTTTTTATTTTTTTATAAGAACAATGGTATGTAGAGTATACAAAATTAAAGATTTAAGAAAATAATTAATAAGCAGAGTCTAAAATAACTTTTCAAAACTACACCTTCATACAGCCACCATAGCTGTGGGGATTCTGGTGGGGTGTGGTAGGAAGATAGTCATACAATAAACACAATTCCATTACATGTTAAAGTTGAAAAATTTCTATATTCATTTCCACTGCAAACACTTCATTTTCTTTGTGCTTTCACTCTTGACATAGGACTTCAGAGCAGTTCCCCTGCTGAGCCAAGGTCAATTTCCTTCTGACATGGCTGTATGTTTATCACTTGTCCCCTTTACTCAAGGATAATGATTACACCAATCATGATTTAAAATACACCAAGCCATAGCAGAGCACCTCCTTGGCTTCACCAGGGTTCATAACCCAATTAACATGGCATCCATTTAATATCACAATATACATCTTAAGAAACAATACAATATCAACGCACATATCAACTTGATGTTCCTTTTATCTTCACAAGGTCTCTCAGTGGTAGCGTGGTTCTAGTATGCAAATTACAGACATATAGACTTATCATCAGTTCATATGGTGTTCTCATCTTTGACGAGAATAAAAATACTTCCCAACAGACTACCTGTTACGTGTCAGTGACTTTTGTTAAACCTTTTACGCCATTTCAGGTTGTTCCATTTGATCAGGTGCAGGGCTCATCTTGGTCACCATGCCCTTAGTTTTGCACTGCGTGAATGCTTTTAAAACATTTTTATATCCCATTTTATGTTTTCACTTAAATTTGGAAGGCATTATGGTGTTGTCTTCAAAACATTCAAAACAGAAGAAATCAAACTTCATATAAATGATAGGAAAACAAAAACAAATGACGAATAATGACAGGTAAGCAAAAACCAACCTTCATCAAAGGGGTTAATACCTTACTGACCAAAATGAATTTCCAGGGATCATGTACCATGACTGAAATTTATTTTTATATGGTTTTAAGGAAAAAATGCATAGCCAAAAGCAGCCGATCAAAACTGATGCTCCCAAGTGATCGAGAAATAAACTTCAACTAGTCCAAAGTACAATAACATTAGCAGCTATGAAATTAGGGTAAGTGAATTTTGCCGGAGTAGACAAATACTAACTTGTGAAAGTCTAATAAATGAATATTAAATATCACTGAAGTAAATGTGAATAAGTACGTTATTTTAGTAGACATAAGGAATCATTTATTTCTCCTGAAAGAAGTCATACCGAGAGTCTGCTTTTACCAGATGGATTCTTATGCCTAGTTGGTCCTAAGTTAAAATAGTGCCAATCTGTTATCTCTTAAGGCCACAAAGGCTGCCATTCTAAAAATCTTGTTATTGCTATTCCCCCTACATGTAAAGTCATAGTGATATAGGGGGAGGGGTTATCACTAAACAACTGTTTACAATATCTGACTGGTCATAATGAAAATTGTGCTAACCTTATCGACAATATGGCCATCATTGCAACCATATTGAAAATCTTACTGCTACCCCTCCTGAATGGAAGGTCATATCAATATGGAATTTTCACAAGAAAAGATGTCTAGTTGTATCTAAATTAAAATGGTGCCACTCAGGCACCCAGTATGGCTGAAACAGTAGCTATCTTAAAAATGTTGCTATTGCTACTTCTCCAAAATAGACTGTCATATCAGCATTGGGTTAAATAATTTAAAATCTAAAATGTTACATCACAAGTCGAAATGTTTACAATGTTCCAAATGACGTCCAATATTGCATGTACATGTATGTACCAATAGTCTTGAATGTGCTGATATACCAATAGTCTTGAGTAACACAATCATATAATCCAGATTGTCTTTGAATTCATCATCATCATCATCATCAAACCCTTAACCCAAGAGGTCGTTGGGGTACCAGAGTTGACTTTGCAATAAATTCTATCCATCTTTCCCTGTTCTCCACTGCCCTTTCGTAATCTCCAAATCCCACGTCTTTTTCTGTTTGCCTCTTCTTCTGCACCCTCGCACTGTGCCTTGCAAGACTGTTTTTGCCAGTCCAGATGATCTAGACATGACCGTACCACTTCAGTTTACGCTTTTTTACAGTGGTCAAGAGGTCTTCATAGGATCCAATGGCTCAATGGATCCTGTTGTGGACTTCTTCATTGGTTACATGGTCAATGTATGAGATGCCCAAGATCTTGCGGTAGCATCTCATTTCAAAGGTTTGAATCCTTCTTTGTAGATCTGATGTGCTAGTCCATGTTCACAAGCATACAGAAAGATGGATGTGACGATCGAGCGCATCAGCCTGATTTTGGAACCAAAGCAATGTTGGTATCTTTCCATATTGATCTCAACCTTGTTCTTGCTGCTGTTGTCTGGGCAATCCTGCAAAGTAGTTCTGGTTTGGAGCCCTCATCTGTGATAACTGATCCCATGTACTTGAAGCTTGTGACTCTTTCCTGCTTATGTCCACTGACCTTTATTTCTGCACTGATGTTGTTGGTGTTGCTTGTCATCATTTTGGTTTTTTCAGCGCTTATCTCCATACCACATGCTGTGGAGGTTGTGTCGATGTGCTCAACCAAGTCAGCCAGTTCTTTTTCCTCTCCTGCTAAACCATCAATATCATCTATGAAGCGAAGCTTGGTGATTGTTCTTCCTCCAATGCTGACGGTGCCCTTGTGGTCATGCAAGGCATCCTCCATGATCCTTTCCAGGAAAATGTTGAAGAACATAGGTAACAGTATACATCTCCGTCTGACTCCAACTGTTGTTCGAAACCAATCTCCTCTGCTGCCATGGATGAAGACAGCATTGGTGGCTTTGTCATAGAGGTGCTCAACAACCTGCACCAGGTCTGAGCTGATGTACTTCCTATAGCTGCCCATAAGGCCGCATGCCATACCCTATCAAAAGCCTTTTTGAAATCTATAAAGATGTGGTATAGATTCTGCTGATGCTGAAGGTATTTTTCACAAAGGAATCTGAGATTGAAGATTTGTTCTGTGGAGCTCCTTCCTGTTTGGAAGTCTGCCTGCTCTTCAGCAATAATTTTCTCTGCTTGAGGATTTAGTCTGTTGAGAATTATCTTCAGCATGACTTTGCTCGGGTGACTGATCAGACTAATGGTCTTGTAGTTTTGGCATAGTTGTAGGTTTCTTTTCTTGGGCAGCACGATGACCAAGGATTGAGTCCATGTGGTGGGCCATTCTCCTTCGTGCCATATCTTGTTGCAGATTGTTGTCATGACTGTGACTATCTCTTTTCCTCCTGCTTGAATGAACTCTGCTGGAATGTTGTCAATGTTTACTTTCCTTTCTTTAGTGACCCAACTGCAATTTCTACTTGTTCATGAAGAATGGGGTTATCATCAATTTCTTCTGCCTGACACACCACATCTGAATTCATAACAATTCCAAAGAGTTGTTTTGTCCAAAAGTCAATGAACATATTCTAGTTCCAATGAATAATAAAAAAAATGATTCCTCTCAAATTTTATTTGAACAGTAAATGATTCCACACACTGAACTTAAAAACAGGAATTATCTGCCTCGGATGCGGGAGGTCATGGGTTCGATCCCCCTCCGAGTCATACCAAGGACTTACAACAATGGTACGAACAGCTATCTAGCTTGGCGCTCAGCATTAAGTGGTTAGTGTTAGGACTGGTCAGTCTGGTGTCAGGATAATGCGACTAGGTGGGACATAATATTACGTGTCTGTGGCATGATGCCCCATTGCTAGACATCACTATAAACAATTACACTGCAGACATCATAGTGATATGACTGAAAAATTGTTAAAGCTACTTTAAAAATTCAAATCACACACACACACACACACCTAATAGTATATACACTAATTTCACTTGCCCTATGACTTGAGATAATGCCCAGAATGTGGGTCATTTTAAATGGAAAATTCCAACAAACTGAAAACAATTTCACTTCAAGAACATTCTAAGTCTGTAAAAAAAGGTAAGCCTTTAACTCAAACTGAAGCAAACATCTTTAAAAACAAAAGAGACCAAAGTCTGGAAGCCCAAACTCTATCCTCAATCATGCACAAAGGTCAAGCACACATGATTTATATAATATTGCTTTCATTTACGTATCAGTCAATTATACACATGATACTAATATCAATTAAAAATTACAAAGGAAAATGTCTAATGAATGACACAAAATATACATGTGAAAGTGCCTCTGCAATTAGATTATCTTTTCCCTTGATTTGAATGATTACTGCAACATTAAACTTCACCTCAACAATCACAAATTTTTGTTTTTCATTTTGTTAATGAATTTATGGGGGGGGGGGTTGTGGGTAAAAACTCTACTGTCAGGCACAGACAAAGGTCGAGCACACAAGATAAATTAAATATAATGCAATGTAATCGTGTATAGACTGAAAAATTGCACATACTCCATTACAAAATTTATGAAAGTCAAACATATCTGTAATGTTAATCACATATTATTTTCACTCATATGATTTATTCACTGTTAAATATATCTGCCACTGCTGTAAACCTATGCTCTTTTTTTTTCAGTACTGATGTCTAGCATGATTACAGCATGATAGTGTATTGGTAGTACCGATCAACAAAAAAGAAAAGATTAACTAAATAGGTACATGCGATAATTCTTGACCACAATGGCTGCAACCAGGGAACGGTACTTAAAGAAAACGAGTCTTCACATATATCAAATATGAAACAATTGTATGACTGAGCTACAAGTGCTGAAAAATATCTTTAACCGAAGCTATCCACACACTTAAACATTCTAGATATCCATTTTGGTGGTATAACATTAATTTACTCCTGAGAAAGAAATGACAGTGGTTGGAAGTATATTTCCATTTAGAGGTATTTCAAATACAAAATGATTAGATGACTGAGCTACACGCAGAGATGCTCCCAGGATTGCGGGGGGGGGGGGATTTCTCCCCTTGTCAAAAAAATAAGGAGGTAGTAGAAAAAATGGGGTGGGGTGGGGGAGGAAACAGACATAGTTCAATATTTACCTAATACTTAAATATCTGCCTCTCCTTCTTTCCTTCTCCACTCTGTTGTGGCACTATCAAAGTCAAAATCTTCAAACAATGTCCCATGTAGTTAAATAAGTATCAATGTGTTTATTGTTTCTGAGTTCAATCTGTTCCACAAAATTACTCCTTTTTTTAAGAAATTTGGATAAGAAACCAAACAGGACCTCTCCTGTTGTACTAACTTTTTCACTTCGAGGTTACCAAGAAACAACTTTTCCATAGGCAACAAGTTTATTCTTCATATTTGTTTGTACTTTCATCAATCATTATTGTCACAAATTCACTTTCTTGAAGTTTATTTTATGTCAGCCTGTATAACCTCAATGCATACTTGTCCAAATTTTTCTCCAGACCATCATGACTCATAGGTGGCATTGTAACCAACTCTGAGAATTGAAAGTGCATCACACCCATTTGCTCACTGCAATTTCAATAGAGAAGGGTACTCTGAAATAGGAATGTTTTCAAAGACAGTAAAATACAATGTCCTCATCGCACACACAACTGTACTAGATTTTTCACTCTTTTTTAAAAAAACATTGGAGGCTGCAGCTTTCAAAGTTGGACTTCAGTACATTAGCCTTTAATGCCTGCACATGGTCATGTGACTCGGAGTATCATGTAAGAGCTGACATCCTAAAACTCAAACAGCCAATTTCCATTGTAAAAGGGTTACTTTTCCCACAACTTTTGCAAATATCACAGAACATACCTCCTGTCTTGGAGTTGTGTTGTAACCATTTGTACTCCAACAACCAAGAATTCTAAAACTTAGCTGCACATTTTGGTTTCTTTTTGGCAGTACATCCAACTCGGCATGATCTGACATTGCTGTTGAAATATTAGCCTCCATTTCACAAGAAACTCTACTACTTTCTTCATTCTCCCACACATTTTCCACTTTCCCGCCACCACTGACTTGAAGTCCACTTTTCACATTCCTGCCACCACTAACCTGACGTTGAAAACAATCAGTGATTTATCTCCTGTCATAGCTGATTTCACTTTCCAGAAATGGACCAAAGTTCGTGCAAGCGCATATGGAAGGAAATGGAATCAATTGCAGAACCCCTCCTGGACATGTGTTTCAGTTATAAACAATCAGCAGAATTTCTAAAAGTATCCTTTTGTATTAAAGTACAACAGCAGACTTTGGAATGGAAGAGGTATGGTCATAAAAAACGCATATACCCAATTATAACAGGAGTGCTGGCAGCTCTTTTGACTATTCAAGCTGTGTTATTTTATTAGTTTATGTTAGATTCTTATTTGTCAATTTATAATCAAAGAAATAAAATTTTGTATAATGCTGCGCAGAGTTAATTTTTATATGTGTGACTTTCAACTAATCTGTGGGAGTTCTTGTGTATCACCAGTTTCCAAGTGCGCAAATTCAAACAAATTTTGTGTGAATCACATAAATGCTCACCCTGGGAGCATTTCTGTACATAAGCTGAAAAACTTTAACCAAAGCTATCCACACACACACATACACATCAAATGCTAGATGCATCTCTTATGGTAAAAAAATTAATTCACTCCTGCAGAAGAAGCTACAATGGATGGAAGTATATTTCCTTTTAAAGGCAAGGTTCCTTTCAAGCAATATAAACTGGTCAAACATTCAATGTGGGGCATACAATTTAACTGGAAAGGTTGTAGAAGATTGCTACTAGAGCTGGTCTTGAGAATAGGGTTGACGTTTGCATTCTTCCCCACATCCCCCAAGTTATTTCTACAAGTTTGGAACAAGAGTACCATAAACTGTACATAATAGGCCTATCCAATGAGTGATAACTTTATAATTTTGTCTCAAACCATACTTCTTCTTTCTGGGCTTGAGCTTTGATCCTTTAACCCAAAATCTCTTCCTTACACTAAATGCATGCTATCCACAATGTCTGGTACAGATCTGTGATGTACAACTAATATTACTTCAGGGTTCATATAGAATTCTGAATAATAAATTCAAAAACTTTTCCCAAACTTTCAAAGATCACAAACACAGATTTCCAAGACCAATTTTCGCCAACTCTTTGCATACAAGTTATGTTATATGAGAAAACAATGAATGCAAAATGCGATATTGTTTAATGATGAAATTCAAACTATATTAAACCAAGGAACATTATTATGTAGAACAAAATTTTCAAAAATGTTTTATTTCCCTCAAACGTGTTGAATAAACTGACAGTATACCTAAATTTAAATTGGCTCTCTTTTCAATTTGCCATGTCTCCCAAATCATCAAATTAAACAATATCTTATTTTATACCGGAGGAGTTATGAGTTATCGTTATTTTGCCACAAACTGTCAATAGCTTATACTTCTGCATCTTTGTTCCACTAAATTAAAAGTGTGTAGTTATTGTGTACTAATTTGCATCTTTGGCATGACTTGTAAGGGCTCCTACTCTCATTGAAGCCAAGTTGATCATCTGTTTACACAATGTACAAAACGTCATTTGTTTACATCTTTTATCCTTTTTCAGCCATTCCTTGTATTCCTCTTTTTCAAGCTAGATATCATTGAAAGAGCAAAGACCTGGCATTTTTAAACACGAGGTGAAACAAAACTGAAGACGTAAATCAACTGGACAAATTTTGAATCCTCGAGCATGTTACTTTTGCGAACTTCAACATAGAGCGAGTGCTTGTTCAATGTAACCAAAATTCAAATGGCTGAACAGTCTTGTAAAAAAATAATAATCATAAATTAGTGTAATATTCTGATTGGCCAAAGCTGATGGACTTGTCCAATCAAATTGAACGATTCATCAAAAGAAAGAAGCCAGGAAAACGACTACATCCGAATCCAATGACCTTAGGCAATTTTATTTGTGATAATAATAATAATAATGATGAGAACTAATTTTGTATAGCGCCTTATCTTTAGAAGCTCTAAGTGCTTTACAACATTAGATAACACCTAAAAACATATATAATGACATAATTACGAAAAACACCACGAGATTAGAAGACAAAAAACGTGCTGAAAATAGTTATGATGCCGACTTCCTTTGATGAGGGTGTGTTGTTTTTACTGCAGATTGTAGCCGTCTTGCTTTGATGAAGAGTGCGTGTGTCATTGAAGTCACTGCCAAGACCAACTCTGGATGGCCAAACAAATGCTCGTTTGCTATTGAGGTGGCAATGAAACTGAACAGGTCATCAGAAGAAAGAAACCAGGAAAACTTCACTACATCTGAATCTAACAACCTTGGACAATTTTATTTGTGATTATGAAAATGAAAATAAAATGTTTGGGTTTATTTCAATTTTCCAAGACTTTCAAAGACTTCAGGGTAGTCAGCTTGATTTTCCCAAACTTTCAAGACCTTGAAAATGCTACCTCATTTTTCCCAAACTCGGAAAGGTCTTTAAAGACCGTATGAACCCTTTACTGGGTAAAAACCATTTTTCTTCCTTCAGTCAGTGACCTTGACCTTTGACCACAAAATTAGCTGGCTTCTTCCTTACCAGAAGTGCATGCCATCTACAAAGTCATGAGAAGGTATGTTATGGATTTGTGCATAAATCATTTTTATTCTTTCCATCTCAGCAACCTTGACCTATTATCTTTTGACTCCTGTACAGAAACCATGTTTCCTCTTTTAGTTATTGACCTTGACCTTTGAACTTTTGGGCCAACAATTGATAAGAATTATTCCTAAGTGTAAATGCCACCTATCAACAAAGTTTGGTTACTGCAGAATAAGATGAACTAGAGTTATTGTGCAGAAACCATATTTCTTTGTTCGGTCAGAGTGACCTGACCTTTCAACTTTTGGGTCCAAAATCTATAGGGATTATTCCTTAGCCCAGGTGCAACTAATCCACCAAGTTTAACCATAAATGATGGAGAATGTAAGTTTTGTCCAGAAACCACATTTCTTCATCAGTCAGTAACTATGACCTTCAACTTTTTGACCCAAAAATATATTAGCTTCTTTCTTACCCAAATTGCAATCAACAGTATAACTGTAGATGGTTGAGGACTATATTTTGTAGTAAGATTTTATCTTCTTTCAGTCACAATGACCATTACCTTCATTCTTTTTCACCTTGAAAATGACTAGGTGTCTTCCTTGTCATAAGTGCAGTCTATCCATAAAGTTTGGTAACCATAAATGATGGAGAACTTTACTTATGTAAATTATGATACGCCAGTTTGTGGACACTATGTCACAACAGAACAGGTCAACCAAAATGCTTTTTCACTAGTCTCCTCCTGGAGTATGTGACACAGATGGCTTGCATTTCCATCGAAATGTGTGTTTTTGGTTGTGATTTGGAAAGACAGAAAAATACCATCCATGATAACAGTGCAGAGATTGTCTAATGGAGAGTAATGAACACATGCTTTTGAAAAAAGGGAGTTCAACTGTTCAAAATCTATTGCTGATCCCTATAAGTTTATGGGAGTTGTTGATTGACTTGACAAATATACTTCTTGATATTCACTTAGTTACAAACATGTTCCAACTATTAGAAATAATATGGATTCATTTATTTTCACGAATACTAATTTCTTGACTTAGCAAACATATAAATTTCTGTGTGCACTTGAAAGAATGGGGTGCTACTGATAAACAGAAGGTACATTTGTTTGGTCTTGAATTCATTCTCTGGATTGAGAGACTGATATCCACAAAAATTGGTACCCAATGAAAATAACAAAATTCACATACTAAATATTATGTCAATCTGTAATACACCTGGGCATAAATGCACAATTTACAGAGACAGAGAATGAATGTTTTAAAAGGAAGTTTTCATTAATATCTGTGTCAGTTAAAGTACCACCATGCATTATTTTCAACAAATAACAGTAATTAGCTCATCTACAATGCTGTTTTGCATTTCTGTCTAGATTAACCCACTTATACATCTGAATCACCAGTCATGTGACTGTGTGACAAATTCTCATTAAATCCTATACTAAATTACAAGGAATTAATATAGATCAAGAGTGGAAAACTTGTTCTTTAATAGTGAAGAATCTCCCTCGTTTATCATAGTAAGAGGACTGTTCAATGAAGTGTAACTTTCCTAGGATTAAAAATGTTAAACTTACAAAGCTATGGTACCAGAAGGCTTTTTTAAGTGTGGTGCAAAGTGGTCAAGTGGCTTTTGAAATGGAGATGGACCTTTAAAACATAACTGACACAGAACTCTACTGGCTGAAATGCAACCTGGTGGCAGAACAAAAAAATATATGAAAAAAAATATTACTTACTGCATAATAACACAGCCTGAATTGTCAAAAGAGCTACCAGCAGTCCTGTTATAATTGGGTACACGAGTTTAATCTCCTTGCTGTCTGAATCCAAATGATTGCTATCTGTAACAAATAACAAAAAAAGTAAATTATATGCCCAGAGAGGAGTTGTCAATCTATCAAAAGGTATAACACCAAGACTCCATCTATGGCCAATACCCAAGGGCATGAATGGTACAGGAAGAAAAGGGCAAACCATTCAAACAGTATCATATTTCTTTGCAATCCAATGCCCCTCTCCAAGGATATAATTCAAGAGCAGAAGCAGTACAAGATACTGTAGTACAAGATAATATATTAGCATGTAATGATGTCTAAATGTCAATACAAATTCAAAATACCCACTGAACAGGCTTTTTAAATCATAATACCAACCATCATCATAACATATTTTAGTTCTGCATTCCATGGCCCACCCAAGTGCCTAACCCCACAGTAACAGTAATATATTGTGAAATGAAAAGTACATATTGAATAATATTTCAGCCACATTGTGAACTGATTGAGGCCTTCTTTAAAACAGAAAAATACCAGACCCAAGTGAGCACAAGATCAGCCACAATGCTGACATATGACAAACAGCCACATGTACGAGCAGATGACCAAAAATATAAGTAGATGTAGTAAACTGTCAAAATTTCTTTCAAATGTCTGGACCTATTGTTGCAGCATCAGGGTTTTGAATTAAATGTCTTGCAGACAGGATTTGTCTAAATGGTAGATATAGACACATATCACACAGGGACTAAATATAAATTATCAGTTTGATACACCTGCAGACACTAATTCAACTGTTGCATTGTATAATAGCATGGCAGTCTTATGTATAGTGTTACAGAAACTAACTTGGTTTATCTAGAGTATAGAAAACAAAGTGTCTGTAAAGGACTATATTAAATAAGGGCCATTTTCTGCGCCCTCTACAAATGTCCTTATAAGGATGTAGATTGCACATATGAGAGGGTTAACATTTATTTCTGACATCAGTTTTGTGTTCACGTGCCTGTTGCCATAGTTACTAGTAATAGAAACACTATAAAACAATACAGGAAAAGTAGTAATCTATTTCATTATTTATCATATATTTTATATCTAACTTATATGTCAACTGAAAATTGTGCCTAAATTACAATAAAAAAAGGTACTTAACCATAAAATGAATAAAAAATGAAATATTGTTTAACATTATTGAAAAATGTTTAATATTAGTGAATCATTTAAATTTATTGTTCAATATTAGTGAATGATATTACTGTATAGGAGGCATTAACAGAGGGAAATAAGTTCGCTTTGCCGAATATATTGGCTTGTTACCTTCACTGGAAATGACAAGTGTTCTTTATGTATTTATATCCTTATACTTACATGACAGTATAAGTCACACACACACACACACACACACACACACACACTTCAATCTCTATAAGAAAGAAAGATATAAAAAAAACAACTTCCATACCCCTTGATGTAGCCTCTAGTCAAACTGTAACCTGTTTATAAACTATATATGTTTACATGATAATGTGAATGCCAAGCAATATTTAATATCCCTTACTTCTGTGAAATATGAATAGTAAAGGTGAAACGGACAAAAAAAATCATGTATTGTTTTGTTTTACCAGCCAAATTGATAAAGGTGCAAGCACACTGCTCATTAATATGCCAAAGTGCAATAGTCGATTTCAAATTCTAAACTATATATATTAGTCGGCTTTCATAATTACTCCGCCTAGTACATATCTAAGTATAGTTAAAGTAACTGCAAAAAAATAATAGTTTCAAATATATATTACCAGCATACTTTCCACAATACTGATTTTCTATGAGTTTCAAATAAAATTATAAAAATAAATCTATCCTGGACAGAATTGGCAACAGTATTATTCCCAACATCATTCTTCTTTAAAGACAGAATTTGGACATTAAAAAGAAAAAAAACACACTACTGGTTTAACACTTTTAAAGTACTTATGAAAAATATGAAAAATGTTTTAGAAGTAATAACACACATAATACAATCACAACATTAAATTTCCCCGTTCAACTCTTTCTCAGATGATGATATGCATACATGGATTAACAAATATAAATATAGTTCTTCAAAGTTCATCTTTGCATTGTGTTCGTTTGCACTTCATACATTCACCATAGCTGCCATCAACATCAACCCCCTACCTCTCTCTCTCTCTCTCTCTCTCTCTCGACCAAGCTACTTTTTCGTAAGAGTTTTCTAGTCATTACTTTGTTTATACCCCTCATTAAAAACATGTATCTCTATAATTATGTTTTATCTGCCATTTAGCGGAATCCCAGCTGCAACACAAATGGTTTAATGTGAAATCTGCTTGCTGCAACAGTGGGTCATAACAATATGATTGTTGTATAACCTAACTTGTGGTAATACCAGATTCACTGGCGACAAGCGGGTATCTATATAAACCTCTCATTGACAAGACAAAGTGATCAGTTGAACAAATGTATCAACATAACAATTCCCTCTGATGAGTTACAATAGTAAAGAAACCGGTTAGGGACTGAAGATAAAAACACCACCCCAGCAGATGGGAGGGAATACCTGCAAATCTATTCATTTATAGGAAAAATAACTAGCTAAACATTATTTTAATATAACTACTTTACTGTACATAGTACTCAATTCTTATATTGTAAATTACTATTTAAATTTCATGAATACTATACTCATTGCTATTACCCTTGCTGTGGGAAATTTTCTCAGCAAAATTAAAATTGAATGCAAAGCAAGTGATAAGAGACTGAAAATGAAATCCAGACTGGATGTAAACAAAATGAAGAAAAAAATGCAAACAAATTAATTAATGAATTTTGCAAGAAATGGATGCACAAATACAATATGCAATACATAAAAGGTAGATCGAAGATAAATAAATGTAAATGGAAAGAAAACTGAATGCATTTCATGGAAAAATTAAAATATTTTTTTTCTGGCTGTCAATAAATGTTCAGTCAAAAGCCCTTTTGCATGATAATCCAAGATAATATTTTCCTTACAATGACAATTTTTTGCCCCTTACAAGCCATGACATTCTTCTGAATAAAAACAGCTACTACTTATGTCATTGCATAATCACCTGTGACTACATTTTGTGCACTATTTATTTGAAAAAAACAAAATCATATTTGCTATTTAAAAATAAATTTTTACATTTACTGCAGTTATATTTGATCACAAATTCAATGCCATACACCGCTCCCTTGAGACCTCGTGCAAAACAGGGTCCTCCCAAAAAAGGGTGCGACTTAACAAGTGACCTCCAAAAAATAAGTGATCCATCCCTACAGAACATTGAGCAAACCATGTGAAAGGTGTGGGGTCAGGTAAAAATGTAATCTTTTACAGCTGGTAATGTTTTATAATTGTGTTGAGAACACTTGTCAATAAAGTGCTTTTTCTAATGAAGTTGTTTGTTATTCTATACAAATTACATTTATTTTCAAGATGCCCAACATCTGAATGATCATTCAAAAATTTTCAGCTAGTTTGAAACAACATTCATGTGTATGCGAGAACATTTGTGTATTATGTCATTGCTTTTTGTTGTTGTTGATTAATCTGGTTTCCTGGTTCATTAATGGCTACAAAGTGCAAAGCAGGGAAACTATTTCACTTGGTGGCCTTGCTATATTTGATCACATTTATGAATGAATACGTTAATTTAAGGTAGTTTAATTATATTATGTACACAATAATATTTATAACTGTGTTCAAATGATCAACTGGAGTTCAACTGATTTATGACCAGGGTTGCCAGATCTTATGCATGTAGGATTTGCATGCCTTTTAACTCTTCTTTTATTCAACCTCCTTTATTTGATACAAAAGATGCAATTAACATGATAATACAAAGGAGGCCAGATTTTAATTCAGTGCAACCACACAACAAATATTTCTCTAAGTCAGATATTAAAACATGGTTCACACTTAATTAAGTTTTCAGTGAAATGCTTGTGGACATAGCTGTTACAGTCAGTTGATGCAATTTATGTCTGAATACATGATGGCGGAGCATTTATGAAGATTACACTTAAACCAAACTACAAGATACAACTAAAACACAAATTTTGCTTGCCAAAAAAAAAAAGATATTTATTTATTAAAGTAATGTCTCCAGCAGGCATAGGTGACATTTTCATTCATTAACATTTCGTTAAATATCCTTATTTAAGGTGTACATGTACTAAGAAGGTCATATGGAAAAAGATGCAACAAAATACATGACTTGTTATTAAAATTTGATAATATCAAAATGTTGATTAAAATTTCTCGGTCCAATCTACCATTTTCGAAGATAAAAGGAGTCTTACATGGATGTTTCATTTACCAATTTTGACTGCGATTTTCTTCAAGTTCAAGAAATAGGGCTTTTTGTATTTTCTAGTTTGAAAAAAAAGCAGGGTCTATGCCTGACCCCGCATCATAAGCGGGTTCATCAGTTATCGGGGCATGAGTTATCAAGGGAATGGTGCATTTTGCTATTTATGCATTTACTTTGTTAAAGCACACTTTAAAAAAAAGGGAGATAAAAGCTATAAATCTTATCTATAACATTCTCCCAACAAAAGGAAACAATAAACAAAATCATAAATACAATATCTGAAGGAGTTTCTCAGATAATAAATGAACAAGAAAATCTCAAAGGGACTGTCTACTGGCTGAAAAGAATTTCCACTAATCAATTATAAGACAATTTCTTCTTTTCCATAGTTGTGCTGAAATAAGAAATAAAATTTCAAAAATATTCTTCAGCAATCACAGACTTTCAAGATGGCCATCATAGCAACCATTACATGCAAAATTACCACAGTTGAGTGAAGATTCCTTCAAAATCTCACCGGTTTTCTTGCTCACTTCACCCTTGGGGAGGAGCAATGAGCATCAGGTTTTTCCAGTGAAAAAGGTTTGTTTACAGTTCAATGGTAATTCCGTTTCACTTCTTTGCCATCTTGGTTATCATGATAAGAACCAACACCATTTAGTAGTGCCTCTTCCTATTATCACCTCAGCTGGATCTGAGCTAGAGAAGATCAATACAGGCTTCTTTGGCCAATTAGGGCTATAAGGTCCTATCTGGCTACTTCTAAAGGGAGAAGAAAGGGTCAGGTACGTCTCTTCCTTCCTATTAAAGGATCCACCGATCTCTCAGCATCCACCATTTTCATGTGAATTATCTTCACTATAAAGAGCGTTTATCAATTCTCACCAATTGAGACCCTTGCTTCATCAAGATTTTAAGGCTGGTTGCGATGGTGGCCATAATGAATGTTAGATCTTCACAATTTTCATTTAGTAACATTACAGTACATGATAGTAAATTTCTGGTGAAAACCCAATGTTGATATGACTAACTCTAGAAGTGGCCACAAGATTTTCAGGATGGTTACTGGTGGTCATTTTGGATACCAGATTGGTACAATTTATATTTAAAATCAACTAGATACTAAAAGTCATCCATTGAAATCCAATGTTGACAGGACTTTCCATTCTTGAGTAGTACCAAGGATAATATTTTCAAGACGGTTGCTGTGGTTACCATATTGGATGTCAGATTTGCCCCGTTTTCATTTAGGACCTACTAGATATCATACAAAGTCTTCTGATAAAAACTCTACGTCATATGACTTCCTGTTCTGAAGACAGCAATAGACACATTTCCAAGATGGCTGCCATGGCAGTCATGCTGGACATCAGATCATTTTCATTAAGACCAACTAGGCATCATAAAAAGTCATTAGTGAAAATCACATGTTAATATGACCATCAATGTATGAGTTGTGATAAGATATTCAAGAACGCTGCTGTGGTGGCTATATCTGACCAAAGATATTAGACATTCTCCCTTGCCATGATGTTGACCTTGAGACAGGAGGCCTGGCTATGGAATGTAGTGCACCTTCTAGTAATGATATACAGTTTGCATTAAAGTTTCATTATATTATCTACATTGGTTCAAATGTTATTGAGAATTGCTCCTCCTGTGCATAGATTAATTTAATTTTGAAAATGTTATGCAGTTGGAATTGAAAATGCCCTGGTCAGAGTGCAACATGCAACCTCAACTAAGTAGGTCTGTTTTAATACATTCTTATCTCCGATTCTGATAACAGTGTGATGAAATAAAAAAAATGTGTTCTCGCTTAACTAAAAGTAGTAGAAAAATTTACTGCGTTTATTTGTAGGTGATGCATAGAAGTTGCTCATTATTCTGTTTAAATAACATTTATTTTCAAAATGTCCAAACATGTGAAAGACCATTCCAACTGGTTTCAACAACCATCACGCGAAAAATCTGTGTATTACATCACTGCTTTTTGTTTTCTTGATGAGTCTGGTTCCCATAGTGGCGTTTAATAGTATCCTAGCATATCATCTACGTCAAAACTCAATTTTTGTATTGTTCAGTTAGTACAATATTGATGTCATGATTTTATTGGAAGCAATAATGAAACTTATCCTCTTTGAGGATATATATATAAATGCCAGTTCAAGAATTCACTGAAATTCACTTGCCCATAATGGTCCGTATCTGTGAAATCAAGCTCTTTACCCTACGAAGTATTCATTTCGCTTGGCTGCATTGCTAATTTTCATTGATCATAGTTATGAAAGATTCGGTTAATTTAAAGTAGTTTATGTTACATACACAATAATGTTTATAACAAGTGTTCGATTGCTCAAATGAAGTGAGTTCACCCGACATACGACAGCGGCCGCAAGATTTTAAATTTGATGATTTTCATGCCTTTCAACTTTCTTTTATTCCAACTCCTTTATTTGATTCAAAAGACATAATCAACATGATAATACAAAGGAGGCCATCTATTAATTCAGTGCAGCAATACAACAAATACTTCCACAAGTCAGTTATCAAAACATGGTTGGCACTTAATTAGGTTCTCAGAGAAACGCTCGTGGATATAGGTGTTATGGTAGATTGACACATTTTACGTTTAATTACAAGAGGACACTGCATTTATGAAAATTACACTTAAAAGGAACTAAAAGATAGAGCTATAACACAAACTTCAATTTTTATAAAATTATTATTTTGCGAGTTGTCAGGGTGCAAGTTATCAAGGGAGTGGCGTATATTTATATACACACACAAACACACATTACAAATAACATTGCTTTAAAAGTGTTGGTATAAAGCAATTTAATTTAACCAAAGAAATGGTGCTGGCATTAATAAAGTTGTTGCCCAAAAAATTGCCAACCTCAATATTTTGTCAACAATTTTCAAAACATGTAACCATTTTCATAATAGAGTACTACCCGTTTATCTCAATATCCCTGTTACCAAGGTAATGTTATTGACGTAAGTGGATGTAGAGATAAGTGGGGAGGGCTACACAAATCTAAATTTGCATACAAGTGAAATTTGTCAAGGTCACTTGACATCAGTGAGCAAGATTTACACTGATCTTATGTTACGTGTTTAGGCTCGAATAAACAGTAACACAAGAAAGAGTGAGAACAACAAGCTTCAAAAAAAAAATACAATAATTTATTTCCCTGGAAAAATTCTGTAAAAATGAAAAATATGAACTTACGGTTTTATAGATTAAATCCAAAAATAATCCAAGAATAAAATTTGTTAAGTCCTAATAACAAAATGTTCTACTCAAGTTTGAATCCTGACAAAGAATCCAAGATGGAAGACAATGACTTTTGCTGAAATCTGCAGTGTTGACGTCTACAGTTCCTTGTAGAAGCAAGAATTATAACTCCAGTTTGGGAAATCTAAATAAATTTCTTATGAGAAAGAATCTCACATGAGCACATATATTTTCCAGGAAAAAGAATTATTCCTTTTTGAATCCAAGTAATTTGAAAGAACTCCAAACAGCACAACATACAACTTCTAGTGCAAGAAAAAGCCCAGCTGCAACTGATAATTCTCCAAAACAGAGGTTATATCGTTTTCTAAAACGTAAAAAGGGGGTCACGTGATCATGTTCTCAAAGCTCGTAGAAATTAGTAACTTGTTCAAGGTCACATCCACCCAGTGTGGCCCTGACAAAATCATTTTATTCTACGAAATAAAATTTTTAAAAAAATCTGTTTACATCTTAAACACATAGCTCCATCATGACCTCGACAACAACCAATCATTTTAAAATAAAAATAGAACTTGTTTACGTGGTTGCTATAAATTCTGAATCAAGGTCAGGATCTAGATCAACACCTGGTGTTTATAAAACGAACAGTCACTGTCAAACTATTTTCTGAAAAAGGTATCATCTCTAGTGAATGAATTTACATTACAATAGCATGTAATTAAAAAAAAACAAAAAAAAAAACTGACAAACAATTAAACTGAAAAAAAATATATATTAAATCAGATATAATTAAATCAAATATGCATAACACTTCCCCCCATAAAGAAAAAAAAAGATTTGTACAATAAGCTTTCCTTTTACCACAGACTAATTACACATGAGGTTAAAAAGAACTCGCATAAATATCAGTGTCCATGAAATAATACATTGTTATACACGGGAAATTGCATCTGCTATTAAATTATCTTTTCCCTTGATGTGCCTGATGTCAAGATTATATTCCTGTAATAACCAACTCAATCTTAATAGTCTTTGATTTTTATTTTTCATCTTACCGATGAAAGTAAGGGGGTTGTGGTCACTAAATACAATAATCGAAGGAGCTGAACTTAGGTAAACTTCAAAATGTTGTAATGCCAATATCAAAACCAACCATTCCTTCTCGAGTGTTGAATAATTTCTTTGGTGCTTATTTAATTTCTTAGAAAAGTAGCACACTGGATGATCAATACCATTTTCATCTTCTTGAATCAAAACTCCTCCAACCCCAACATCAGTTGCATCAACAGACCGTTTAAATAATTGGCTGAAATTTGGAGCTGTAAGAACTGGCACTTTTTCAAGTATGGCTTTCAACTTGTCAAAAGCCTCCTGACATTTTTCAGTCCAAAGGAACTTATTTTTCTTGTTCGATAAATTTGTCAGGGGTTCTGCAATTATAGAAAAATTAGAACGAAATTTTCTACAGTATCCGGCCATACCCAAAAATCGCATCAGTTGCTTTTTATTAACAGGCATGGAAAATTCAGAGATAGCCTTGAACTTAGCATCTATAAGTTTAACTTCTCCATGTCCCAGATGTGTCCTAGAAAAATTAAACTAGCACAGCAGAACTCATATTTAGACAAATTAACTGTCAAATATGCATCAGTGAGTCTGTCAAAGAATGTCTGAATTGTTGCTAAATGTTTATTCCAGGTGTCGTTGTAGATGATAATATCATCAATGTAAGTATCACAATTGTCTAGACCAGAGGTAATCATATTCACGAGGCGTTGAAATGTACTTGGCGACCCTTTCATCCCAAATGACATTACTTTATATTGGTAAAGTCGATCTGGAGTCATGAATGACAAAATTTCCTTTGCTCTTTCCATCAGTGGAATCTGCCAAAATCCTTTCATACGGTCAAATTTGGTGGCATACTTGGCATTCCCAATCTAATCAATACAGTCATCGATTCTTGGTAATGGGAATGAATCTGTTTTTGTCACACTATTCACCTTCCTATAATCAGTACACACATGGAAAGTTTTATCTAGTTTTGGAACAAGTATGTATGGTGAACTCCAGTCACTTTTACTGGGCTCTATAAAATCCTTCTCCAGCAAATATTGAATTTCTTTTTTCAGGTATTTCTGTTTCAGTGGGTTCATCCTGTACGGGTGTTGTTTGACAGGTTTAGAATTTACAATTTCAACATCATGGAAAATTTTGTTGGTTCTTGTAGGAACATCTGAAAATAAGTGCTCATATTAAAATAATAACTGTTTAAGTTTGTTTCTTTCTTGCTCTTGCAAAAGGGAAAGTTTCCGGTCTAGATCTTTCATAATTTCTGAATTCCAAAGATTTGTCACTCCAGTGTCAGTATAATCCGATGATATTCCTTCACATAAATCTTCAATGAGTGGGACAGGTACAGCTCAATTTATTGCATGTTTAACCTGGCTATCTCTTTCAACATACTGGTACTCCTATAATTTATTTAGATCCCAGGAGCACTAATATTATAATTTAACTCATTGATTTTCTTCTTCACCTTGTAAGAGCCATAATATCTAATCTGAAGAAAAATTTGAAGAATGAGCAAGAGAGACAGTACTCCATTATTACAAAACTCAAAAGATCTTTCCATTGAGGTCAGTAAAACCGTAATTTCACTTTTGACTTGAATTGCTGAATGCCAAATTCAAGCATAATAGGCTGGAATGTTCCAGACCTAAAATTTGACCCTTGACCCGATTGGATAGATTTGGAAAGGCCAAATTGAGTAAAAGACTTTCGGCTTTTACTATTATTTTAGATTTTATATTCCTCAAAGGAATTGTATCAAAGCTTTTACTATTATTTTAGATTTTATATTCCTCAAAGGAATTGCCTCTGGGAACCTTGTCAAGGCACACATAATGGTCAACAGGTATTGGTTACCTGACTTGGTCTTAGGTAAGTGACCAACACAACCTACCATAATTCTACTAAATGGTTCGTCAAAGGCAAGAATAGGTTGTAGCTTTGGGAATTTTCTTATTTGGTTTTCCTACCATTTGACAAGTATGACAAAATCTACAGTATTTACCAACATCACTTTTGATATTTGGCCAATAGAGTTAAGATCTTGTGAGAAGTTTTATTGTTCCTTAAATGACCAGCCAATGAAGTTTCATGGGCCGGACTAAGCATTTCCTGTCTGTAAGGCTTTGGAACCACAATTTGATAGTTCACTGACTGTTCGTCATCAGCAGGTACCTCGGAAGGTCTCCTTTTTCTCACAAGAATTCCATTTTTAATGAAATAACAGACAGGAACTTCAGTAGTTTCAGTTTCACTAATGGCATTTTGAAACCAACAGGAAATCTCAGGATCTTTTTCCTGTTCAACGACAAATGATTGTCATTTTCACCCTGATTAGAATAAAGAGACTGAGTCATTAAAAGAGGATCACTGTGATCAATACCTTCTGACTGATCCAAACAAGGAGTGAAAGTGACCTCATCAAAAGCCTGACCAATACATGTGTCAGCTAAAGGAATACTTTCCTTATCTACATCATTCTCAAGAGCTTTCTTTTCCATAGCTCTGGTAACTGCACAAGCTGGAAATAAATCAGGGAATTCTTTATCAATTGGATCGACTTTCTGATCCAAGAAAGGCTTGTAAGTTACAAGTGGATTAACCACAACCTTGTCTCCAGCTAGGTTGTTGCCTAGTAATAAATGAATGCCCTCAACGGGTAAAACCGAGACTGTTCCGACTGTCACGGGCCCTGATACCAAGTCTGATGACAAATTCACACAATGGAGAGGAACATTAACAAAGCCGCACTCTACTCCCTGAATAAGAACACTCTCATTAGAAGAAGACTTTTCAGAAAAAGGCAAAGTACCTGACAATAAAAGACTCTGAGAAGCTCCTGTGTCCCTTAAAATTTTAATAGGGATGTGATTGGCCAAATCACCCAGAGTGATATAGAACCCTTCGATATGAATGGTTCATAATTCTCCATAATAAAATCAGACTGGGGTTTATTAGACCCAACAAATGTATTGTTTTCAATACATGACCCTGACCTTGACCTCTTAGAAATAAGAGCATCTGAAATAGGTCTGTCTTGATTCTGATGCCTATTTTTCACTTTTGTAGCAATCAGAAATAATATGTCCTTTTTTTCTTGCAATATGTACACATAGGAAGAGATAAGGATCTTGAATCAAGCTTCTCTGAAGCTTGAGTTTTAGAAGTTGCGCCATTTTGAGTTTTAGAAGGGCTTGTATTAGGCTGAAATACTTTTCTGCCAGAAGACTGTTGGGTTGAAGTCTTATTTACAAAAGGAACTTGATGAGTTAAAGAATACTCATCAGCAGCATGAGCAGCTTTTTCAAAGGTTTCAATCTGATGCTTGTCAATATAAGATTTAATGTCACTATGTACAATGTTACATGTTTAGGCTCGAATAAACAGTAACACAGAAAGAGTGTAATCAACAATCTTTTTAAAATTTAACAAATAATTTATTTTCCTGGAAAATTCTGTAAAAATGAAAAAAGGAGAAGAACTTGCGATTTCAAAAATCAAATCCAAAAATAATCTAAGAATAATCCATGATTTAAATTACAAAAGTCCTAGTAATAAATGTTCTAATAATTTCAAATTCGAATCCTGATGTAAAATCCAAGATGGATGATGATGATGACGTATGCTGTAGTCAGTACTGTGATTATCTACAGTTCCTTGTAGAAATACAAATAATGGCACTCCAGTATTGGAAATTCAAATTAAATTTCTAAGTAATGTCTTTCCAAAATTTCTGTGTGAGCAGTCCTCAAAATATTTCCTGAGAATAAAGAATTAATCCTTTTGAAATCAAACTGATCTGAAGAACTATTATAGCTCAAATCTGACTACAACAAGTTAACTTGACATCAGTATGAAAAGACCCAAACTGAGAAATCTCTCTCAAAACAAAGATTATATTGTATCATAAGACACAGTTTCGAAATTCCCCCAAGATGCGAAATCAGAGGGGGGTGGGTCACCTGGTCATGTTTATATCACATTCACAGAATATGGCCTTGATTAGACCAATGATTTTATTCCCAGAATAAAAATATTTAAAAAGTGTTTACTTCTTAACTCACGGAGTCCTATCATGACCTTGACAACAACCAATCATTTTAAAATAAAAAAAAACTTTGTTTACTAATTCTGAATCCAGGTCAGAATTTAGATCAACACCTGTTGTTTATAAACTAACAGTCAAGGTCAAACAATTTTCTGAAAAAGTATCATCTCTAGTGAATAAATTTACATTACAATAGCATGTAAGAAAAACAAAAATTTAAAACTGACAAACAACTAAATTAAAATATATATATAAATATATATTAAATCAGTTATAAGTAACAACAAAGTTTTTGAAATCTTCAAGTAATATAAGTTGTTTGAGACTTAAATCCTAATCTTGTTCAACTTTCTTGGCTAAGCACCATCTATCAAATATCTGCTCTTTTTCTCAAGCAAATTCAACACGAGTTTGTCCAGCTTCTTTTCTACAGTTTCTGAATGTTTGCCTATAAGCTTTAGGGACTAATTCATAACCCCTTAAGATGCATTCTTTGACCGTATCATAGTCACCACTTTGTTGAACTGACAGTGAATTGTAAATATCACTAGCCTTACCAGTGAGTACATATTGTAATACCAGAGTCCAATGCTCCCTTGGCCACTTCCAATTTTCAGCAACTTTTTCAAAACGAGTAGAACATTTGTCTACTTCTTTTTCTCTGAAAGGGGATACGAATCTATTATTCTTTGCAAGGTCAAAACTTAAATTTGGATTTGAAGTATGAATGTGCTTTTGACTTGCCAGTTCCATTTCTTTCATTTTACATTGATATTCCCTCTCTTTCTTCCATATCTATTTGTTTTTCTTGTAACTGTATTTGCATCTGTTTTTCTTTCTCTCTTTCCTCTTTCTCAAATTGCAACTTTATTTGTTCTTTTAGTAATAACATTTGTTCTTTTTCTTTCTCCAATTTCATTTGTTCTTTTTGTAATGACATTTGTTCTTTTCCTTTCACCAATTTCATTTGTTCTTTTTCTTTTTCCAATTGCAACTGCATTTGCATGTTTTTCTTATCTTTCTGAAGTTCCAGCTTCCTCAATTCCAATCCCATTTTGTATTTTAATTCTGATTCCTTCATTTTTATATCAGAGTCTGATACAGATTTACTGATCGAAACCAAAGCACTTTTATCCAAAACATTCTTTTCTATAAATACTTGAAGCAAAATATTTCTTATTTCCTGTTTCATTCAGGAAGCCTCTACCTCAGAAAGATCGTATTTTCTGGTAAGTTGAATCAAATCATCTTTTTTGAAAAGATCTAATTGTTCCTGGGTAGGATTTGAAAGAAAGATTTCCAATTTTGATGACATTTTAGAAAAAGCTTGCCGATTTCACTAAAAAAAAAATAAAAAAGAATAGGGAATTCAAATTTCAAAAAACAAAATTTTCTGAAATATTCTACCCAAAATTCAAAATTATCCTGGACGAGTCCCCAATTTCTTATGTTAAGGCTCGAATAAACAGTAACACAATAAAGAGTGAAAACAACAAGCTTTAAAAAAGATACAATACTTTATTTCTCTGGAAAAATTCTGTAAAACTGAAAAAAATATGAAACTATAGTTTTATAGACTCAAATTCAAAAATAATCTAAGAATAATCCAAGAATAAATTTTTTGACGTCCTAATAACAAAATGTTCCACTCAAGTTTGAATCACGACGAAGAATCCAAGATGGAAGACGATGACGTATGCTGAAATCTGTAGTGTTGAAGTCTACAGTTCCTTGTAGAAGCAAGAATTATCACTCCGGTTTGGGAAATCTAAATAAATTTCCTATAAAAACTGTCTTTGACTAAGAATCTCACATGAACACACATATTTTCCAGGAAAAAGTATTAATCCTTTTTGAATCCAAGTAATTTGAAATAACTCCAAACAGCACAACATACAACTTCCAGTGTAAGAAAAAGCCCTGCTGCAACTTAGAATAATTCTCCAAAACAGAGGTTATATCGTTTTCTAAAACGTAAAAAGGGGGTCACGTGATCATGTTCTCGAAGCTCACAGAAATTAGGTACTTGTTAAAGATCACATCCACCCAGTGTGGCCCTGATGAAAACCAATCATTTTATTCTAAGAAATAAAAATAATAAATTGTTTATGTCTTAAACACATAGCCCCATCATGACCTCGACAACAACCAATCATTTTAAAACAAAATTAGAACTTGTTTATATAGTTGCTACAAATTTTGAATCAAGGTCAGGATCTATATCAACACCTGGTGTTTATAGAATGAACAGTCAAGGTCAAACTATTTTCTGAAAAAGTATCATCTCTAGTAAATAAATTTACATTACAATAGCATGTAATAAAAAATAAACAAAATTAAAACTGACAAACAATTAAAATGAAATAAATATATATTAAATCAGATATAATTAAATTAAATATACATAACATTGAAAGAAAATAAACAATTGAAATATCAATTAATTGAAGACAAAACTAATCTGAAATACATGTATATCAACAACTTACAATTGTGCTGAAGAATCCATAATGAGGAAAGTACTGCACATGTATATGAAAAATCCATACATTCGAGTATGGATCACGTTAGAAAATTTATATATCATTAACATCATGTTAGAAAACACAAACAACTCGCATGTAAAAAAAAAAAATGTGAGTCCTTGTTTGATCTATCCCACTGTTAACAAACACGTTTCACTAAATGATTCAATGAGATATTCATTGTTGCCACTAGCTCATGGCTTAATAGTTGTTTACATGCCATATGTAAATGGCCTAGACTTTGGTCAGCTGAAAACAGCTAACAAGTTGCAGAGGCTACCAATGGGAAGAGGCTGTTAATAGGGAAATGAGAACACATGAACAAAATAAAAAGTTTAACAAACATCTTTGCGACCAAACAAATGGATTCAAAAGATTTTATGCCACCTGCGGTAGTGATCATAAGCCTAAACATTTTCCCAGCAAAGTAGAAACTTTCACAGCGCAACAGAAGTGTTTGAATCACTTTGAAAAATGCAACCAACAACTGATCATCTTCCATTGCTTTTATTTAAGTTTGGTGTTGGCTTCCTTTGATGAAAGGTGCCTTGTTTTTCTTGAAGATTGTAGTTGGCATGCTTTGATGAAGGGTGCATGTGTTAATGAAGTCACCGCTAAATGCAAACTTGCGAAGACCAAACAAATACCGGTTTATTATTGCAGTAGTAACATCAAATAATTGTAGCAGAGCATAGATTGAGACCTATTTTTTTTGTTTCATTTGCTTAGTATTTATACAGAACAATCAGTGCTTCAAATGTAATCAGTTTTCTTTGAAGTTTCAGAAAAACAATTTTTTTGATAGATACCCCCCACCCACCCACCAAAACAAAATGTCACTTGGGTGATTGCAGCCATTCCTGTTCCTGTCTACAGAGGTTAATTGATTGTAGCTAATCTGGTAGCATGACTATCTGAGTGTATCAGAACTAACAGTACCCAGGCTAGGTATCTGCATAATTGGATTATAATGTAAAAACGTGCTGTTAAGACACATTTGTCAATATGAACAAATGATTTGTTTACGTAACAATAGATAGTTCCCAGTGCATTTTATATCCAAGTTTGCAGCTTCCTTTCATGTTGCCTTTGAATTTCTCCATCCCTAACCCAAGACTGTATATACAAGTTTAAAAAGCCAAAAACTGTTGTTGCCAAAAAAATCACCAGATGGTATATTTTGTCGCCAATAAGTAAAAAAAAATGCAATTTGCTACATTGGCAAAGCCCAGCACGATCTCTGATAACAACAGTACTGGTATATCAAATTTTGATCTGCCCATGGCACAACAGCACATATATATAAATGTTGTTGCAACCATGTGATATTGATGCTAATGCAAAAGGGATAAAATAAGAGGAAATCTGGAGTGAGAGAGAAAAAGAATTTGGGCTGGATGGAAACTTTTAAACTGAACTAACATCAAGTAGCCTACAAGAATATGGTTCACCGTAACAGTATGTGTACACTTTCCTTAGGATTTATCTACAGTGTTCATATAATTAATGATACAAAGTTGCAATACCTGTTGACACTATAGGGTAAATTTCTTGGTTATAAGGCACACATTCTGTAATATATTCAATACTTTCTTGCTGTTTTTTGTTTGTTTCTTAAATCTACAATATTGTTCTAAAAATCAATTGATGATTAAATATGGAAATGTCGCAAAGGCCACCCCACCCTCCCCTTCTTTCACTGCGTTGGTTGGTCAGGTAAGCAGACTAATCGACCAACAGATAAACATAAGAATTAACATGAACAAAAATGCCCTTATCATAATTCTCACTTAACCCCCAAACCACATCTCTTCCACTCTCTCTCTCTCTCTATTTCATCTCAGCGAGACAAAGGCAAAAATTCATTAAAAGACAAGCAGAGAGGATTTTTGTCTGTATCATGCGAAGATATCTCTGGACCTATGAATGATGGTAAAAGTTAAGTCAAACCAACCAAAGGAAAAGGGAAGAGATAGAGAGTGAGAGAGAGATATGAAAGATAAAAACAACTTTATGGTCAGTAGCAATTTTAATTAAAGTAGAATAATGCTTGGATCAACTGTAAATACATTCAAATGTTTTTATTACATCTGATTTTTGCAAAGGGGATTGCAAATAGCCACAAAAGGCACAGAACTACATTTTGTTGTGGACACAATAGGCAGGGATGTGAATTCATTCGTTCACTCGGTCAATACACAGTTGCCTGTAATCAATCTTAACTCCGTTAAAATGGCCAATAATTAACTCCGTTCTCAAAGCAAGTATGTGCATTTCTATGTGATATAAATAAAATATATATATATATATAGTATGTTTGCTGCATCTTTGATACACCACTCAAACAAAATTTTCATTAAAATGAAATTTGGCAAGCCCCATTTCCGTTTAATAAAATTGTTTACATCTCATGATATATCAATGATACAGTGTACATACTATACATATATTCTATAAAGTATGAATGGGCGACTGGGTTAGTGGATGGATAAATGAATTCAGCTCACCAGATATTATTTTCACTCCTGGCATTTGGCAATTATGGATGACATATATGCCTTCATACATTTTATCAAACTCGTCAATCCAGATGTGTCTATTTGTATCCAAATATATCTTTGTGTAATTTTCTGTCATCCATTTAGCTTCAACTTTTTTACTGTAAATCATCCAAGTTACAATATGGGTCTCATCTGTGTCCTGCTTAGAAATATATAAGGGAATTTCTGTATCTGGGTGATCTACATGTACATGTTTAAACAGAATAACTTTTTCATCTTGACGAAGTAGTATTTTGCCTGTAAAAAAATAGAAACAAAACAGGTTTATTTAAAAATCATCATCTAATTGTTTGTTTTTGTTCTTTATAATTAAAGTAAGAAAAATAGTAATTAATATCAATAATGTCTGGCTTATTTAGAGAGAATGTCATGTTCAGAGACAAGAGGCCCAGTAGGTGTGACAACTTTCACATGTGTAGATATAAAAAATTACAGTGAGAATACAGCAAACTTCATGTCAGAAAATCCCATTTTGTGAACTCAAATAAGCTTGACCTCTTATCAAGGAACCTGGGTAATGATTAGAAGTGACAACCTGGATATTTGGAACAAGAACACTGATTTACAATATATTTGATGACTTTCACCTTGACCGCAGAAGTTATGACTGAATGCGAAGCACTATCAGTTCAAGATACATAAAAAGCTACTTAAGATATATTCAGTGATTCAAAGGAATACAGCTGTATGTGCTCATTAGAATCTTCTTATAAACAACAGGTCTATGGCAAATTTTAACAAGTCTTGGTTCTGGGGAAAATGTGTTGCATGTACCTGGTGTGTGTAAATTTGCTGTGAAAATGCTATGCAATGACTGGATTAGCCGATGTATCTTGAATACTGGCATATCTATTATTTTATGAGGAAACATGTTAATCAAAAGACTGTTATGTCGTTAACGTATTAACATAAAAAATGTCACAGCTTATTAAAATTCTTTTTCAAAACTTCAATAGTCTATGCAATCTTTTCTATATGAACCTACTAATACATAGGAATCTTTTTGTTTTTCTTCATTTGATACTCTTTTGTTGGTTTGTTTAAAAGCAGAATCTTAATACATTTACGTAGGCAAGTCTTTGAATATTAAAATATATTGTACAGAGATTAAAACTACTTACTACTGCTCAACTGACTGTATATTCCAAGCTCCATAAAGGATGTCTACTATCACATGATTATCTATATTGCTGTCACTTTTTTAGATGGACAAGAAAGTTTATCCATCCACCATGAACCATGATCTTCCACAGTAACTACAACTTCCAGTCCATTGTGGACAACAGTTTAGATTGGTAAATTTCCACCATGGAAACATGCATTTTGCAAAATTCTTGATATAGATACTGTGTAACACTACATAAGCTAGACTAAATGCAAGAAACATTGTTCTACAGGACAATTCAAGAAGTAACAGAAGGTGGATAGAGGGACTAACATATGAATGGATAAGGATGAAAGCACATACATAGATAAAAACTAACATGGAAATGCCATGAAAAACCATTACCTAATGCAGTCATAACATCAGTGCTCATAGGCAATGAAAATACACGTCTGACTTCAGGATGCAACTTAAAACCAAGTAGATATCTTGTGAGACATACTCTTGTTTCTGTTTTTGATACTGTGAGACAAAATCAAACCAACTCTTCATGCTGGACAATAAGTCTGAACAAAATTATTGCATGTATTGATGGCGTGGGAAGATGAATTTATAGATGGGTGACTGGGTGAACAGATGAATAAATTAATTCATAAAACTCACCAAATATGATTAATTCCACTTGCAGCCTTGGGGAATCAGAGATGAAGTATTTTCCTCTATACGTGACATCAACATTGTCAACCCCAATAGTTCTATTTGTATCCATAAATATCTTACTGTAATTTGTTGTCCTCCATAGTGATTGAATGTTTCCATTCTCAAACGTCCAAGTTACAATAAGGGTGGAAGTTTTATCCCCACTAATATATAAGGAAACTTCTTTCTCTTGGTCATCTACATTTCTAAACAAAAAACCTTTTTCCCCTTGCTGAACAAATATTTTTTTCTGTAAAAGAAAGAAGACAGGTTCATTCAATTACTATCATTTAGTTTGTAATTTTTCGTTAAAATTAAAGCAAGAAATTGTTTTAGTAATTTATACCAAAAATGGCATTCAGTTTAGTTGGAGAGAACAACATATGATGAGACAAGAGGCCAAAGTGGGCATTATAATGTTCATCTCTCTAGTTATAAAAATTACAGCAAGAACACTACAGGACAATCCTCATGTGAGAAACTCCCTTCTCATGGCCTGCAATCTACTAACAAGTAATTCTAATGAGCAAGTGAGGTAACAAAAGTTTGGCAAAGTGTGACCTGGGTAATATTTCATTAAAATACCTGTAGGGATTAGAAAGTGACAACCTGCATAATGAATAAGGACATTGACTTACACTGCATCTTCTTGTGACCTTTGCCTTAAGGGCAGATGGCATGACTGTCTAAGCAAGATGCTGTCATTTCAAGACATAGATGAATCAAATATTTCATTAAAATATATTCTGTGATTCAAATCTTGACCTATACAAGGATAGAGGTCACTGATTTGTATGTTCCCATGCTGAGACCCGAGGCTCAGGTATGGTCATGGTGTATGTAACAGCATCTTGTTTAGATATATAACTAGTTAAAATTTCTTTACTATATCTTCAATGGTTCTAACATCATACTCCAAACAAGGATCATAGGCATGGAATTACATTCTGCTTCGCCATGATGCTGACCTTCAGGCCTGAACACAAAATGTAAATCAATAGTTTCCATGGTCAAATATTGTCCAAAGTTTCATTACTACATGTATACCTAAGTCATTCAAAAGTTATACTCCAGACAATGATAACAGTCTTAGAATTAGATTTTCCCTCCACATGAATTTGATTTTGAGGCATATTACTTTGCCCAAGATGCCACAAGTGCATTACACAAGGATACTGAGAGAGAAAGATATCAAGCATGAGAAGTTGTTTCAAGGGTTTTCAATTTTTACTAACAGTGGTCATATTTGATTGGGAATACAGATCTGAAATTCATGCCAGCAAGATTTCTGTCACATTTGGTTCAATTCATTCTTTGAGATACTTTTGAAAGGAATTCGTTTGAAAGATTTTCTATTTACAGTAATGGCTATTTACAGTAATGGCTGGATATTTCTTTGTGGAATAATTGATGTGATTTGAATACATTCAAGAGACCTTTCTGCCAGGATGCATTCTGTAAAATTTGGTCTGATTCACTGGAGAAGGGTTTAAGAAGCTGTGTACTGGTTTATCTATTTCTGGTAATGGTGGCCATATTGGAAGATAGATCAACAGCCACTAACATTTGAAAGGCCTTTGTGTCATGCTCTGTGTAGCTTCATGTACAAATTTGCCAAACAGATTTTCAAAAAAGATGAATTGTAAACAGATGACATACAATGAAAAAGGGATGACACATGACAGATGAAGTATCATACCTACTGCTCACTTGACCTTACAGCCAGGTGAGCTAACATTTCGAAGTCAGACAAGAATAGTAACTCTTACAGAAACTTTTGGAGCAGTCATTAATTAATCTGAGCATTTTCAGGTAATAGCAATATCATTTTCCAAGTTTCATTGCAATCTATCACATAAAGTCATGATTTGATAAGTACAAGCTTTAGGATGCTTGCACATGACAGAAGAGCATGCCCCAGCCTGCAACACCACATATAAAAGATACATTGTTCTGTTCTACAAAGGTTTTACCTCTATTTTGCCAGATGTTCCTATTGTTTCAAACTCTAAATGACACTAATGTTATTCTACGGACACTTAGCTTAATATTTATAATACGGAGCTTCAGTGTCTAATACAGTGTATTTCCAAGCTTCTATCCAAAACAACATTTTCAAAGAGTGTTAATAATAAAGACCTAAATGTGATTCTGTTTTCCAGCTGGGGTACATTTTGGAATAATCAATACTATACAGGCTGATATGCAAGAATGATGCCGAGGTAATTGAAGTTTAGAACCTTACAAACACTTGTACAGTGGATTAAGATTAGGGCTGGTCTACGTAGGATTTGAACACTCTAACACTTGCAAATCTAATTACAGAGTTAAGGAACTTGGTGTTTGATACGGTCAAGTAAAACTCACTTGCATCCAGCATCTAAATACCAACTTTTAATATTGTGGGATGGGTTAATGAACGAATAGCTGAAAATACACAAATCTCTCAAAATAGGCCACTAGGTCATATTGGCATAATTTGTTTGGCCTAGTTGAGCTACTCTCCTTGTATCTTGGATATCGGCATATATATTACATTATGATGAAATGTTAATCAACAGATTGTTATGTGGTTGGTGTAATAAAAGAAAAAAGATTGCAGCTTTTTAAAAAAATTATTTTTCATTACTTGAGTAGTCTATGCAATCTTCTTTCCTTCCATATAAATCTGCTAATACTTACAAATGTTTTGATCCGCTTTGTTTTATTTTCTTTTGTTGGTGTGTTTAAAAGCAGAATGTTAATACATTTAAGCAGGCAAGTCACTGAATATTAAAAGTTGTTGTATACAACTTTAAAACAAGAGTTGTACACCATCTATTGTAGCTCAACCAATAGGTAAATTCCATGTGCTGTAATGGAGGTCCACTATTACATAATTACTTATATTACTGTAACTTTTCAAAACCTGCAATGAACTTCATCTGCACACCATGAGCCATGACATATACAGCCACATACACACCATTTCCAGTCCACTGTGGACAACAATTTGGATGGATTAATATCCAATCATGGTAATGTGTGTTTGTGTGTGTGTGATTTGGATTTTTAATGTCGCTTTAACAATTTTTCAGTCATATCGCTACGATGTCTGCAGTGTGGCAGTTTATAGTGATGTCTAGCACTAGGGTATCATGCTGCAGACATGTAGCATGAATGAATAGCTGAGTCACATTATCCTGACACCAGGCTGACCAGTCCTAACATTAACCTCTTAATGCTGAGCACCAAGCGAGGCAGCTGTTAGTACCATTTTCATAAGTCTTTGGTGTGACTCAGCCAGGGATCGAACCCATGACCTCCCACATCTGAGATGGATGCTCTAACCACTAGGCCACCAGAGCGCTATCACGGAAATGTAGATTTTTCCAACATATGTGATGCATGTACTTTATACCAATACAGAAACTAGTGGAATAGACCTTGTTCTAAATGAAGACATGACAGAAGGTGGATAGAAGAACATATCAATGAACAGACAAAGATAAAAGCTAACACATAAATGCCCCATGCAACCATTACCTAATGCAATCTTAATAGAAATGACCATGAAGGCAATTGATAATGCTCAAATCTGACTTTGGGATGCAACCTAAAACTAATAGGTTGTACAACATACTCTTATTTCCGTTTTTGATACTGTGAGACAAAGTCAAGAAAGAGTTCATGCCGGATTAAAAGTACTGGAAAAATGATTGCATTGATGGCAAGGAAGATGAATGTATTGTGTGTGTGTGCATATGTGTGTATGTGCGTACAACTGGGTGAACAGATGGATACATGATATATGATTTCATAAAACACCCAATATCATAAATTCCACTTCTGGCCTTGAGGAATTTAAGATAAAATATTTTGCTTTACAACTGTCATCAACATGGTTAATCCAGATGCTTCTATTTGTATCCATCTTTGTGTAATTTTCCGTTATCCGTTCTAGTTGAATGCATGCATTCTTAAATGTCCAAGTTACAATATGGATGGGATATATTTTTCCATTGATATATAGTGAAACTTCATCCTCGTCATCAATATTTTGAAACAAAAGAACTTTTCCCCCTCGCTGAGACAATATTTTTAATGTTGAAAAAGAAAAGAAGAAACTGGCTTATTCAATTATTATGATCTAGTTTCTTGTTTGTCTTTAGAATTAAAGAAAGAAAAAAATTCTGCAATTTATAACACTAATGGCATTCAGCATGCATGCAGAGAACACCATATTAAGAGATAAAAAGGCCAAAGTGGGCATGATAACATTTACCTCTGTAGAAATAAAAAATTAGAGCGACAAATTTCATGTGAGAAAATGCCATCTTGTGACCTCTAATCTACTAATGAGCTTGACTAATGAGTATGGGATGTAACAATTTTATGATAAAGTGTGACTAGGTAAAGAGTCATAAAAATATCTGTTGGGATTAGAACATAATAACCTGGATTGATCAAGGATGCTCACATTGTATCTTCTCGTGACCTTTAACCCGAGGGCAGACGGTATGACTAACTATGCGAGACACTGTCCAGAAGTATCTGAAGCTTCAAGTACTTGTATCACTGGTGCATTATTATCTCTTGCTTAAGCATGGCTACACAGGACCTCCCTTAGAAATATTTTTCTTTGCACAAAATTAAAAATTTTGGAGCCACTTTTCATCCATAGAAGCCATTTTATGCCATTATATGCGTAATATTATATTGGCCCTATTTTTAATCTATATAAACATGACAATAACACAATTTTTACACGTTTTTATTAAATTTCAAAGCACAAGAATAATTATTAATAAATATAACAATATCATTATATACACGTGAAGTTCAATGTATAGCATATGAAAAGTAAGAATAAGAATGTTTCTTTATAATATGATTATACAAAATACAGCTTAGTCTTTATTAACAATGTCACAGACACTTCATCAATATTGTTTATGTATTGTCCACTACTAGGGGACATACCAGTCAGCTGCTTAACAGGCAGATAAAACCAGACATTGTTCTCAGAGCAATACAACTTTTATTAAGTCATCATGTACCGTATTTTCGCGTATATAAGACACATCTTATACAAAATTTTACTTACCCCGCACCCAGGGTGCGTCTTATATTAATGGGCGTCTTAATAAGTATTTTTTAACACGAATGAATGGTACATTGTGTGATACTGAAGGATGATTATTGCGGTTGATATTTACGTTTCACGATTTTCATTCCAATACAACAGTGAAGTTGGTTCGTTCATGTCCGGTGGTATCAGTCGCGAATGTCTTCACTCCTTTCTCTGCCACTGATCTAGTAGCTGGAACATCGAATGACATTGGAATCTCATCCATATTGATGATGTCATCATCTGCCAACTTCAGTTCACTTATTTCCTTCTGAACAAAGGTATGGAAAACATCCAATTTATTATCCCAATCGTCCGGAAGCTTCTGTCCAACAGTTGTACGTGACCGGTCCTGCCTCAGACAATTCTTTGATCTCAACTAAAAGTGGTAATGAAGCCTTGTTTACATCCGACGAGTGATGAAACATTGGACAAATTTTCATTTTATTCTCCCAATCGTCCGGAAGCTTCTGTCCAACAGTTGTACGTGACTGGTCCTGCCTCAGACAATTCTTTGATCTCAACAAAAAATGGTAATGAAGCCTTGTTTACATCCGACGGGTGATGAAACATTGGATAAATTTTCATTTATGATCAAGGAAAGGAAACCACTGGAGATAAATTGCTCAGTGCGGCAGATGGCTAGGCCGCGTGCGTCTTATATTTGTGGGCGTCTTATGTAAAATATATTTTACACAAATCGTCAAAACCCGCGTCTTATATATGGGTGCGTCTTATAATTAGGTGCGTCTTAAATGCGCGATAATACGGTACATACTACACGTTCCATCACAGGCTAGTAACAGACATCAGTCATGTGACTACACTGAGAAGGTGAATGAATCTACTATGCTCTGTTTAAAAATATGTTAATTTTATTTAACAAATACCTGCCTCATTTTTTTTCCCCAGACCATTTCTTAAATGCCTTTCTGAAATCAAACTTCTTAACACTGGGCCCATCAACAGAAATTCTCATTAAATTTTTTCAGAGAAGATGTACCCATAGATTTTCGTAAGTTTGTTTTGATGAGATTCTGGCGACTGAAACCCTTTTCACAGTCTGCAGAAGAAATAGGGGCAACAAGTAATCTGGTAGCTGCCTCAGATGCAGCTGGATATAAATCTTTCTTTTTCTGAGCTAGATTAGCCATATTATTTGTGCTTGATAAAGACTTGTTTTATAAATTAAATTTTTAATTGATATAAGTCACTCAAGAACTTTAAGCTGACGACTGGCGTCCTTGTAACGGCATCATGTGTTACTCAGTTAACACATTAACCCCTAACGACGACTTAACAGGGCAGGAGGTGGTAGACTACTGCCGAGCTCTGTAGCGTTCATGGTCATGCAAGACACACTAAAGTGGGTGGTATTATAGAAAGGTAGACAGATGTAGCTCTACAATGATACCAAATAATCTGAAATATCTAGTTGCACTGCAATATACAGATAAAAAAACCTCATTTTTTGGACCCAACTTTTTTTTTACCCAAAATTTGCCCATGATCGGAATCTGATTTTGTGTCCGGATTTTAGACTTTTTGGTCTGAGATCTAAAGCAAACCGGTATGAACTGCAAACAGACAGATGAACCGTTGCAAAAAGAAGGATAAAATGGACATTTGGAATAAAGAGTGGTCTCCATACAAAAATAATGGCTCCATTTAGCAAAGCAAAAATAATTTTTTTTTTAACCTTCTGCTCATGCACGAGTAAAATAGCCAATGAAAAACAATGTTTCTAACCCAACTAGGCAGTATGTTAGTGAAAGATGACCGCGGATTTGGTGTTTTCGAGTCTATTCAGAAATAGCTTTCAAAATGTGATCTAAGTAAATAATCCCTAAAACAATAAGCAGTCCCAAGTGCGTCTCATGCTCAGTTTACAATAAACATAAATTAACAAGACATGCAAATGACACAGAAACCTTTTGCCTACCTGTTCAACAATAGAGTATATCCCCAAGTCATTCCTCATTTCCTACTAATCACATTTAATTGCTTCTCAACACTGATTGACAGTTTTTACAGATAGCTGCAATCATGTTCGAAAAACGTCTTGTTCATCATCTACCGGCATTTCCAATGACTGCCCCAAATAGTGAAAACAGCTATTAAGTGGCTGTATTTGTTTATATCAATGAAAATCTGTTAACAATTCTTTATACAAAATGTGCTGTAAGCAACTTTCGTCAGTCAGTAAAAAAAATAGCGCCACTTTCAAAATTCTTTTGCATTTTGGCAAAAATGCAAAGTCTAGCGGAGGCCCTGCTATGGTGTATAGAAAAGTGTCTAGCCTAGACAACTAACTCGTTAAAGGTTCCTTTAAAAATACATATATCTGCAGTGGTTCCAAAGTTATGCCCTGAACAGTGATAAGAGACACAATTACATTTTGCCATGCTATAATATTCAGATCTTGATGCAGGAGATCTTGCTATATTATGTAGCACACCATCTGGTCATGCTACAGTGTATATATTTGATCAAAGTTTCATTAAAATATACAGAATAGTTCAGACATTATAATATGGACAGTGACACAAGCCAGATAATTACTTTAGTCATGAATTTGACACTGAGGCAGTGGGCATGGTTTCTGTATGTGACCCATCTATTTAGCAGATACAACTCAGCGAAGTTTCAAGAAAATCTCTCTATATTATGGGCCAGACAAGCAAATGTTAAAGCACTGATGGACATTGTAAAAACATAATGTACCCATCTTAAGGCAGGCATATAATACAAATGGCTTCCCAAGTGGTTATATTTTCTATCTTCATTAAACAGTTGCAGATTGGTCCATGTGTTCCAGAATAGCTATACTGAAATGGGTCTTAGAATTTTGTTATTGTGTTAATAATGTATTACTTCCCTTTACAACCAATGCAAAAATAGTATAGACCATCAGATTTTATCATGCAAATTTGCAAATGAATGAAAACAAGTCAGCAGATCAGCATTTTAGAACAACCACTAGTAGAATTTGAGGTGAAATGATAAACCTATGGCACATATCAATACAATTCATGATACACAGTCTACGATACAATACTTTATATATATATATATATATATATATATATATATATATATATATATATATATATATATATATATATATATACATGAATTTGATGCTCTTGCCATCTTTAGAATGTTTGTCACTGGTAGGTGGTGGCCTTTTCTGTGCGGACATACTGGTTCATTTCCAGTATGCACATTACAGACATATATACAGTATCTATTTATATACCATTCTCATTGATGACAAGATAAAAAAAATAGTTTCAATCAGACTTCCTGTAATTTGTCAGTTTCATTAAACGTTTTAAGCCATTAAAGGCAGGCTCCATATGATCAGATGCAGGAATCACTAGCCACCATGCCCTTTGTTTTGCACTGCATGAATGCATTTAAAACATCTTAGTACGAATTTCAGGTCACACTTAAGTTTGGAAAACATTATAATGTTATCCTCAAAACAGAAGAAATTATGCAGTTTCCTTGTGCAAAGAAAATCTCATCTAGAACAGGTCCGGGCATGGGAGTGGGGATGAATACCAAAATAGTCGAACACATTGTACTTCCAGCTGATGCAAAAACCTGCCGTGGCCACAGGTAATTGTTTTTCTTAGCGAAGAAGTAAAACTAGTGACAACTCCCACTCCCATTCTATAAAACAAAATTAAAAATTTATGCAAGATTACAAACTTTTGCAGTTTAAAATCTGCTCCCTTTCTGATTCTGTGCTAAATTAATATATCCCATTGGCGCATTCAGTCAATAATTAAATATCTCTGCAATAAAGAGACATTCCAAATTTGTTACCCATATAGGAAAATTTTACCTAACGGGGAGAGCTTCCCTCTGTCACCAAAATAAGGGCAGAGCAGAAAAAAGGAGGGGGCAGGGGGAAACGGCCATAGCTCAATTTTTACCTAACACTTCAATATCCATTTTTCTTCCTGCTCCACTCTGTTAGAGCTCGACTGAAATCAAAATCTTTAAAAGATGAATCCAGTGATGGAAACAGCCTCCCCCCCAAAAAAAATAATCTCAACATTTTCCATTCACCTCCTGGCCATGTGTAATGTGCGGAATTTCACTAGTAACCAAAAACATGCACAACACTTTGAAAATCATCAAAATATGCAAGAAAAGATTATGAACTATTATTATCCTCAGGCCCAGCCCTAGGATGTGCAGGGCCCAAGTCAGCATGTGAGGCCCAAGGCAGCAAGCGATAAGTGCGGGGTCCCAAGCAAAACGACTGCATTGCGGAGAAGCACGGGGCACAAGGTGGTTGCCTTGATCGCCTTGCCCTGGGGCCGGGCCTGATTATCCTTTATTAACTCTGATACCCTTCCATTATTTTGGCAAGTCGCTTGTGAAGAACTGTTAATAATCCTTCTTTCAGATTGTATGAAACTGTTTTCCAGTCTAAGGACAGTTCTAAAAGCGCTTTGGGGTCCCTTGCAAGTTCTTGGGCTAAACTTATAAATTTTGGGCCAATGCACAGAGGTAAGCCATATTCTGCAATGAAGCAACAGATCAAAGCTTCTTGATGTGATTTTTGATGGTGACTGTTATTGAATTTTGCTGTTGAGGCCTCTTCTGATGAAATATTATTTGTGCTTGACACTACTGGAGTATTAGGAGCCAGTCCCATACAGGGCCTGGAGTGCTTGCTGTGATGTACAAAAAATGTGTTTCCTATTTATTGCATTGGTTTTAAAATTAGGGTAGGTAGGGTTGTGTTCTCAAAACACACACACACACACACACACACACACACACACACACATATATATATATATATATATATATATATATATATATATATATATATATATATATATATATATATATATATATATATATATATATATACACACACATATATATCATGTACTAAGCTCTTCAAGTACTGGGCTAAACCAGCTCAATTAGATGCACATATCTGGGGATTTTTTTGTTGTTTTTTGGGTGAATTTTTTGTTTTACCCAGGGTGTAAAAGGTGCTAGGGTCAGCAATGAAAAATAGGGATGGTCGGCTGACCGGAAGCATTTTCTTTTGGCTTGAAGCAGTCACTGCCATTTTCAAGGATGAAAGTCATTGAAAAACCTCTGGAAGCTTCTGCACATTTAAACCTGATCTTCCGTGTCTGTGCTATTTCATTTTAGCATGGTTAAGGAGCACTAATTTGCCAGCTGATCCAGAATTTATTTTGTCTTTGCAGCTCATGCACAGGTAAATCCAGGTTCCTCCAATTTCTGAATATATTTTGAAAAACAACTCGTTATTGTGATCTTTTTCTTCTAGCAAGCTCCATCTGAATGGATTCTTTTTTACTGATTGGTCAGAGTTATATGCATACATTTTCCTCTTTCAACAAATTTCAACCCAGTAGAAGCCATGAAAATATCTGAGTGTGCAAGACATTGCTCAAAACTGCATAATGAACAACCGAAACAATGAATTTTGCTTTTAAAAAAAGAGGAAAATTGGTCTGTTTTAAAAAATTGGATTTCAGCGTAAAACCGGAAAATCTCCACTCCATCTCTTGTGTATCCTTTTGTTATATAAATAATAATCTGTTGATTTTGAGCATGCTCTGTTCCTAATCTGTGTATGAATATTGTTCCATGCTTCAATCTCAAGGGGAATATACATAGCCATCCTAGTCCACTTGAATAAGTTGTGAAACTGTTCTTTACAGTTGGTTTGCACAATTTTCCAGGGTTCACAGGTATTATCTTTTGGATACTTTTGCTCAAGAATATGATTTTTTTCACTAACATTAAGCATTGTCAAAGTTTCAATTTCTTGAATCAGTACTTTACTGACTACTATGCCAGATTTCCTATCTGTTCCATGAGGCTGTATTAGGGTTGCAAGTCCATCAATGTTATAGTCTGCTTGTTCAGACAGAGGTATTTTGAGCAAATATTATCTTTATTTCTTCATTTCACTTTTTCATTCTTATTTATTCAGTTTATCTTAACCCTAATAGGAATATATAGATCTGGAGGACATGATTCTGCTGGGCTAAAATTTGTTTTGAGAAAAGAAACAAAAATTGCATTCTACTTTTAAATTGACTATTTTAATTAGTCTTGGTATTCTGCATTTTCTAAATTTAATTTTGAAATACCCCAGAAAGGTGGATTGACTGCCATGCCACCTATTTTTCTCCATCCAGCATATACATCGGAATCATATTCAATACTATTTTCGGGCTTAAAATCACTCACTGGTATCTCCATTAACACTTTTCCAGCTCCAATAATCTGATATAGTTCATAACTTAAAAACATTAGTCATCATCACTATCATCAGCCAGTAGTTGCTGAACAAAATCATCTGATGAACCATGATGGGAATCAGCCATTTTGGGTTTTCTAGGTAACCCGAATTTTAAATATGCATTTGTAATACTTCCTTAATGCAAATTTCAAACTGCAACATAATGTTTGTTCCAGGGCACAATGTGCCAATCAAATTTAATTTAACAACTAATTATGTCAAGCTGAAAAACTCGGGTGTGTAAACATGTGCCTACCTGAAAAACAGATGTTGCAACAAGCGCTAAGATACATCTACTGGTGTGACATACAAAAATTGTATACTGCACCAGTACATTTTCATATACAAGACCTTCAACTAATTTACTTGAGTTCTCATGTATCACTGTTCCTCAAGTGCACAAATTCATACAAAGTTTCATGATTCATGTTCCCTGGCAGCATCTCTGTTTAAGTATGTTACAGATCAATTAAATTTATGACCACTTTTGTGCAAAGTGTGCAAAGATCTGTGTTGCTTTGCCAATAATTCCTGTTTGTTGTGTAGGTAATAAGCTACATTAAGTTCTAATTGGTGATTATTGTTTACCCTGGACCAGAACAAACAATAACCACCAATGAGAATTCAATGTATCATATTTCGCTGTGACAAACAATGGTAGTGTAGCTTTCAAATCTTTCAAAAGTAGACAGGGCTTAAATCAACATAGAAACTTTGCATAATATTAGTTATTAAATAATGAGTCAAGAATTTGATTATACATGTGAAACATATTTGGAATGTATCTTTTATGTAGACCAACAAGTAGTTCTCTGCCTTTATTCCCCAGACACTGCTGCTGGTGAAGACCAATGGTGCTTGGCACGATTTGTATTGGCGCATCAGCATTTTGATCGCACAATTAGGCTGCTTGCTAGTAAGTAATTAATTCATTTCAATTGACCTTTGCATGTGGATGGTAAGTAAAATCCCTCTTCTTTTGAGACATGCCATTAAATTATTATTATTGTTATTACTGACTAATTTCTCCCTTCACCTTCTTGCTCAGGCCCAATATTAAATGTGCTGATATCCATTCAGTGCAAAATGGGTATTTTAACTGTCCATGTCCAACACGATTGGAGCTGTATCTGTGTCTGCTATAAAATGACACAACCAAATTCTCTTTATCAGTACAAACTTCAAGTTTGATGAAACTGGCTACACTACTATTAAATAATTCATTGATATATCAATGCATCAATACTTTTGCTGCAATGATATACATAAAAATTGATACAAGAGACTGAAGAGGTAGAGAATCAATACAAAATGATACTGTATGCAAGTTATTTTAATCGCAGTCATGAATAATTATTTGTCATTTGCCTTGTTATTTTTTATATTGAGAATTCATCTGAGACAGCTGTTGCTGTACAGGTACTCATATTTGTTAATAAAAATGATAAAGACTATTGAAAACACTCACTTCCATTTTACAAATTAACACAAAGTGACATGGTTCGTAATCTGCTCCATCCTCAAAGACAATTCCATGCTCTAGGCTAACACTAGGGTCAGTCAGGTAACCTGAACCAACCATATTTCTTTTTGGGCCTCATCATCCACTTAATATTTGAAAAGCCATCATGCCAGAAATGCTCCCTGTAAAATCATGTGCAAATTGACCATGTGGATTTTGAGAAAAGGTTTGAAACAGCAATTGTTGAACTGATGATGGACAATAAAATGGGATAACACACAACAGATCACGAAACACACCATAAACTCACTTTACCTAAGAGCCACATGAGCTAGCACTTTGAGATCAGCTGTGTTGGCAGGATTCTTCATACATTAACTACACATGCAAAACAAATAGAGCATTAATGGCAGGAGCAAAACGATTTGTTGATATTCATATCTTCAGCTGATTAAACTATTTTTTGCAAAGTTAGATAGTGATCCATTTGAAATACTGAGAGACTAGATCCATTTACAAAATTCTGTAATACAATTCATTAACTGTTGCTAGTCAGAAAAGAATATTAACCTTTATAAAAACTGCAAGAGCAGCGATTCATTGATATGAGCAATTTCAGTTGACAACTGTGCTATTTTCTCAAGTTTTATTGCAATCTATCACACACACCCACATTTTACGACATGCATTAGCCTGCTACATGTCACATAAAAAAGATATAATTTCTGTCCCACAAAGATTTTACCTCTATGCTGCTGCAACAAATTTAAATAAGGAACTTTAATGTCTGATGTTTGCAAGCTTCTCTCTAACCCAATTTTATCAAAGACAAAGTGTTTTATCATCATATAAATGTGAATCCCCTTGTTAAAAGGAGTTAATTTGGAACTGTCAACATTATACATGTACTGGCCAGTATAAAGGACTGATGTAAAGGAAATGGGAGTTGAGAGCCTTGCAAAGACTTGTACCATAAAGATTCAGGCTGGTACTGGTGTGGATTTGAACAACTTAACACTTGCAAATCTAAGTTAACAACTCTTAAAGCAACCTGGTTTTGCTATGGTCAAACTAACTCACTTGCAAAAAATAGTATAAATATTGAGAATGTGATGAGTAAATGACTACAGATATACAAATAACACAAGCATGAAAATTAAGTCAAAGTGGCCTAACAATATTGGTAAGGACTCTCCTTGAGATGCATCAACAATTGTCATGAATTTATCTGAAATAGGGTACCGTATATGATAACGAGGAAATAAACAAGAATCCCTTCAAGGGACTGATGCTCAACTGGCCAAAACAAATTTATAGGCAATGAAGATAACATAATTTCTTTTTTCAAACTGCTTTGAATTGAAACCATCTTTTATATTCTTGACAGATAAGATTTTCAAATTAGCCACTGTGACAGCCATACTGGATATTAAGATTGGTACCATTTTTCGTTGGAACAAACTGGACATCATTAAAGTAACAGAAACTGGACACTGTTAGAAGGCTTGTGGTGAAAACCCCATGTTGATACAACTATCCATTATGGAGAATTAATGACAAGATTTTCAGTGTGTTTGTTGTGGCAACTGCAGAGATGCTGCCGGGAAGTTTCCTAAGAGGAGGTCCCCCACACGTAAAGTCGGGGGGTGGGGGATGGGGGTGGGGACAATGTCCAATTATAGGTGATGGGTGAAAATGTTATTATAAGGTATATGCACACCTAATTTAAAACAAACAGTAATTATAGCACTTCTTTGACAACAAACATATAAGGTATGATCAGTGTAACTCATTTTGTTTGCTGTGCTGGTAAATACACTTCCGTTTCTTATCTTCCACTTCTTCAAAGCCTCAAAAAATAGGAAATTGTTTATATTACTCCCTTGTATCTGAATAGCTGTCAGCTTATTCACTGTTTCTGATTTTTATATAAAAAAATAATAATTCCATATCCATATGCCATGTCAAAGTTGATGTTAAAAAATTTGTACAACCAAACATCCCTCCCTTTGATTTTTGCCTAAATCAGCTGTATGGACTCAACCACTTGTCATAGAATTTTGGTTCCTTATGTTCTCTTTTTCTCATCCTCCAGTTCCTGATACATGTGCTGAGGTGCCGACCATTTCTGTATCATCAGTTTGTGCGACATCTTCAGTTCGCGTCAGATCTACTTACTGTAGTATCAACTGTAGAAGATTATCTTACCAGAAAGAAATCATTTATCTTCCATTCTGAGATTCATACACTTGCTACATTTAAGATATTATGCTCTATAAATTTCTGTTATGGCTGATCTAAATGATCAGTTTGTTATAATCCTCCAGGAGAAAATTAAATCGGAACCCCTGGATAGTTTCTGCAAATAAATGAAGATCTCAAACATACAGATGCTTCTATTCAAACATTAAATCTACCTAGTATAGCTTGACAGAGATCACCTGCAAAATGGATGACCAAGACTTACTTTGACAAACAATGTTGAGGGAACTGCAAATAATTTGCATGACCTTCAACCATTTGGTTTTGAGAACTTGCATGACTAGTGATTGTTGTTGCAAAAAACCAGTGATCCCATGGCTGGCAGTATCTCTGCAACCGTACTGAAGTCAGATCAGCAAACATTTCATTTAGAACCAACTTGGCATCATAATCACTCTTCTGGGAAAATACCATGTCAACATGACTTTTGATTTAGGATGATGATGATGATGATGTTGTAGGGTTTAATGCCATTTTTCCACACAATATAGGCTATATATGGCAGCCAATATAAACGGTGGAGGAAGAACCTGGGAAAACCCTGAAAAGAACACCAACCCACAAGAAGATACTGGCAAGCTTTATCACATAACCACATTAGCCTAACCCGAGACTCGAACTAACGCAGACAGAGGTGAGATGGGAGTGATCTGTAACAGTGAGCGCTTTAGACCACTCGGCCCCCCCCCCCTCGATTTAGGAGAAAAAACATCGAGATTTTAAAGCAGGCTGTAATGGTGGCTATACTGGATATTAGATCTGACCAAGTTTCACTTAGTATAACAACTAGATATCATAATAAGTCTTCTGATAAAACCCAATGTTGATATGACTTTAATTCTAGAAGCAACCACAAGATTTTCAAGATGGCCATTTATACCAGATCATCACAATTTTTGTTCAAAATTATCTAGACACAAGAAGTAGTCTTCCAACGTAAACCACATGTTGACATGATTTTCCATTCAGCAGTAGCAGGAAGGACAAGAATTGTTGTTGTGGTTACCATAATGGGTGTCAGACTTGCAACATTTTCATTTAGGACCTACAAGATATCATAGAAAGTCTTCTGATAAGAACTCCATGCCAATATGACTTTCTGTTCAGAAGAAGTAACAATAAACAAATTTCCAAGAAGGCTGACATGGCAGTCATACTGGATATAAGATCAGTACCATGTTCCGCTAGGACCAACCGACATCATAAAAGTCATCACTGAACACCACATGTTACTGGATGTGAGATCAGCAATTTTTTCCTTTAGGAAAAACTCTAGACATTGCAAGAAGTTTTGAGTGAAAACCCCACTGCTATGACCATTTATTCAGGAGGTGTGGTAATAAGAATCCCAAGATGGCTACCAAAGTGTATGTCTGAGCAGCACCATTTTTGTTTACAACTAGACCCTGAGATGAATGTGAATAATGTATCATAGCAATCCTCCAAGTATTTTAGGAGGAGTTGTGATAACAATCTTGCACTGAAAGATGGATGGACAATAAACAGGCCATTACATAGGCTCTCCTGGTCTATAATCAACTGAGCCAAAACTGAGTACCTGAAAATACACAAGTCACCAAAGTGAAAAATGGGTCATAAGGACCTAGTTTGGGTATTTGTTATTTTTGCTGTTTTCATCAGCATTGATAAAAAAGCTCAGTGATATTCAGGGTGTAAATAACAACTAACCAAAATATACAAGTCGCTCAAGCATGAATGAACAGCAATTGAATTTTTTGTTTTGCAATGTTACACTCACTTTAATGCATTCACATACAAATATCCAAGTGGGTAGTTAAAACTCCTGGCAACAATGACCTAATTTTAATATGGCCAAGCTGAACTCAGATGCATCAATATACAAATTTCATAAGCATAGATAGAGTACAAGGAACTGAGTGTGTGGTGAACGAATAGTTACAAATACACAAATCATTCAGGTACAGAAATGAAACGAGGCCAAAATGACCTAATTTTGGTATGGTTCAGTGATTCTAACTGATGTGCAGCCACACACCAATTTTTGTGAATGTAACTAAAAAATGGCCCAAGATATTGCAGGTGTAACAAATAAATAGCTAACATATAAAGCATTTGGGTATTAAAATTAGATCACAGTGAACCAACTTGGGTATTGCCGAGTTACATCTGTATATGATTTTCATGTGGAGGTAAAACAGGGTCCAAGATACTGGGGGTATAATAAACAAATAGGTGAAAATGCAATAGTCTCTCAAGAAAATTAAGGCACAGTGACCTACATAAGGTATCATTGAGTAACACTCAATGAGATGCTTCCATATATACAAATTTGTGTAAGTGAAGGTCAAATAGGATTTACCATGTTGAATAAGTAACTATCAAGAAGCTGAAATTACAAAAGTCACTCTAATGTGAAAATTAGGTTGCAGTGATCAATGTTGGTACCCTTCCTGAAATGCACCTGTGATCATACCAATTTGAATGTGTATTTCAAATGGGATCCAAGATACTTAAGGTATAACAAATGAAGGAATACACAAATGAATGAATATACAATTTATATAGCAATGGGCAAAGTGCTATGTCCCCTACAAACTCATTGGCATCATTATACCAAATGAACTGAACTGGAACTTTCATAAAGTTTCCTGTATTATAAAGAAAAGAAGGTAAAACAAATGGCTACTTTTTAAAATTTATTATGTGTTTCTTCCTGAGTTTGCATATTGGCAGGAAATTTGGCCGTGTTGCCTTTATTCTAACCCTTGATAACTGAAACAGAACTTTGGAAATATTTAATTTAATTAAATACAATGAACCAACCACAAATAAAATTTTTTTTAAAAACCCAAGGACACTGGGGTTAATTTGATGTCCAACCAAGGCAGAGATAGCACAGCAGTATTAATAAAATCGTTTATTCTGTCAAAAACTTTCACTGAAAATAAAATTAATTCTCAGTACATGAATATCATGGCAATTTCATGAAAATTGGAGAAATCTGAAATTATGGCAATGAGAATTTGAACACACTACATAGTGGCAATCATGAATTGGAGTTGCTCTAACAATCCATACCACAAGCTTTCAACATGTCTCTTGTTTAGTAGTAATATTAGTATACAGAGGGTCCCACATCATAGCTTGGCTGTTATGTAAAATAACATTCTCTCACAATTGTTTCTAAATGAATTTGAGGAAGGTGTTATCTTTCCCATCTCAACAGTACAGCCACTATTTGATTACACAGTGAAACAAAACTGCACCTGAGCTTGTTTTAAAAAATAAAAAAACCTGGTCCCCAAAGGTTGAAAAAAAAACAACAAACAACAACCTTGGGCTCTGATCTTAAGAAAAAGAATGAATTATGTTCATTATGGTAACTGAAAAGATTTATCATGTGTATATCTATATGGTGTGCTTGAGTCCATGATTGCAGATTGTAGGGTCATTTGTAAACATTTACTTGGATTTGATTTCAAGACCTTGGTTTTTCCCTTCAGGATTCTATTGTCTGCCAGATTTTGTATTGTTTGTAAGTTATAAATAATATGTTTACTGATATCACAGTTCAAGGTCTAGCCTTATTTGCAAAATACAGAATGTTCTAGAAGCAAACTTGTGTACGAATTTGATGGGAAAATGACCCACATCCTGGTTATTTTATTGTGTCTTGCATTTTAATACAAGGTTCTAAAGTAAACAAAATTCTTCATTCCTATTTTATTATCAGCCATTGTGGAATCGCTGTTAGGTTGTGTTCAGATATACCTTGAGACGAATTACTTGTTCAAATTATTCATTGGAATTACAAAGTGCTCATGGACATATTGGACTTAAACACTATTTTGGGATTACTGTGAATTCATTCAAAGACAGTCTGGATTTTATCAATGTGATATATCAAGACTGTTAGCACATTGGAACATTCAAGACTACTGGTACATGCAGGGCTGTGAACAGCTTTCATAAAAAAAGCAGAAAAATATATGCCAGGGGTTGAGGGGGCTGCATTCATTGCATAAAAACATTAACATACCTCAGCATTTGCTATCCTGTTACACATTGGAACAGTATGTGGGAATGTGAGTTGCTGCTGCAGTGTCAGAGGTACTGGTACTAATAACTTGTCCAAATGGTTCAGGTTCATCACTGAACCATTTAAACAGCTTGTCAGTACAGTAGTGTGAGTGTTTCTGTTTTAGAAGTGACTTGTTTCATTTATCTGAGAAGATCTTCAACAGCAACTAAGCCTTGATTGCTGTAATTTATTTCCTTTGTACACAAATTGCATCATGCCTGTCCTGGTAAGTCAAACTTGAAAAAGTGTCGCTTAGTTTAAATAATACCAGTTCACCTTCACCTAAAACTTGTCTTCAATTGTACACAAAATTCAAACCATCTGAAGGAAAATGAATTCTTCGTGTTTTGATCAATTTCCTTCATTCTAGATTTATCACTTTTTGTAAAAATACTCGATTTTCGATCTGTTTCAAATAATGAAAACTTTGTCAGTCGACATCTTTTCTGGCGTCTTTTTTTGTCACAAAATATGAAAATGTTTGATAAGTGGAATGTTATTAAACATGCCTGGTGATTGGTTAATAACTGCAATCCGATATTTCAGTCTTTTTCAGCCAGACAATAAGCTGTCTAAATCACTGGTGAATTATGATGCTGGCATTTTTGTGGACCCCTTTAAAAATGTGTCCATCTCAAAAGAGACTCTAGGGATGAATAAATCTGCAGAAATCCATAGAGAATTCACAGCCCTAAATGTTTTTTATAAACAAATTTTACATAGCTTTAACAATTTTAGTTCTATCACTGATATCTGCAGTGTGGCAGTTTATAGTGATGTCTAGTACTGGGGCATGTTGTTGGAGACATGTAGCATCATGTCCCAGTCAGTCACATTATTCTGACACCAGGCAGACCAGTCCTAACACTAACCTCTCAACGCTGAGCACCAAGTGAGGCAGCTGTTAGTACCATTTTTATAAGTCTTTGGTATGACTCAGCCAGCATTCAAACCCGTGACCTCCCACATCCAAGGAGGACACTCTAACCACTTGTCACTGGAGCAGTCATACTGTTACATAAGCACACTGAAGATTGGAATATATTCAGAACATTCTATACTTTTGGACTTGTGATAAAACATTTAAGATTATTTGGGATTTAATTCTCAACAAGTTCCTCTTAAATTTTTGCTTTGTAACTTAGAGAATTAAATAATTTACTGAATTTTACAAAACTTTCTGGTTTTTCTGTTTCTGTTACTTTGTTTAAGACCAAAGGGTCATTACAATCTTATGGTAATAAGAGAAAGAAAAAACACAAACATCCTAGTTGGTTGGAAAATCTTCAACTATGCCCCACCCCCACCCCATGTAAACTTTGCCTTCTTGAATCTTCTATCAGGAAAGTGATAATGACTTCACATTTTAATTTTAAAATATGTGGTCTTTGAAATGCTCCATCAAACCAGCTGAGCAGCCACAATGTTGTACCCCAAAGCCAAATACAGTGCACGTTTCTAAATATGACTTACTTCAGGATAATGTGCCCTTCTTGGTCATTATACCATGCATTTCATCACCACTGCAGAATATAATTCCAACTGTGCATTGATAGATTTATTATAATTACAAATATGTATACATAGTTAATCAACTGCCACTAGAAATAGTAATTTTTATTATCATAACTAAATTTTAAAATGGCAGTTGCTACTTTCTAAATTATGATTTGAGATAAATGTCTGCCAAAAAATATGCTCTTCAGCCAATGCTATGGGACAAATATATCAAATTTTATATTTTGTTTCTTTTTCACATCAAATTAGCTATGGATCAAAGATTTCGTAACATATCTTCTATCAAATAACAGTTGAAAGATATAACTCAGTTTACCTTCAAAAATATTGCTTGCCAGATTATTGCAGTCATTTACTTACCATGATGGTCAAATCAGATATTTAACTGATGATTTCTTTTACTATCTGGATAATAATTAAAATAAATATATTACAACTGCATAATGAATAAAAGCAGCAGTAGCAGCATCCATAAGATGTATTTTTGTTGTTGTTGTAGGGTTTAACACCATTTTTCAACATAAGATATGCTATACATGGTGGCCAGTATATGGGCTGTAACAAGATAACTGGGTGGGATTTCGGATTTACAACAGAACACCTTTGATGGTAATACAGATACAATGTTTAATGACGAATGACTTGAATGAGAAAAGAAGTATGATTAATATGTGCATATAATATCCAAATATTGGATCAATTAACCCTTTACCTCATAGAGCATAGTTACACAGTGCAGCACGCTATAAATAGAACACGTGTTACCTAGTCAGCCCCATACGCATAGGCCTGCCTGTGAACTGTTAAGCAATGTAGTGTATGTTACGTTCAACAGCAATTTTAACCATTTTACATTCTTGGTACACATCTATTATATGTGGAAAAATTTAAGAGTAAGGTCCGATTGTTATAGCTGTGTAATTATTTATCACGGAAGAATTTTTTATGTGCTTTAAAATCTCTCGAGAACTCGTTCACTGTCATGTCAGTGAGGCCGTGTGACCAACCATAGCTGCCATTTCTCATACTTGAAATTTACAAGTTTTTCGTCTGCGTCTACATCATTAGGTCATCTGAATTTGATAATTTATAAAAACTAATTGCTGCCTACATCAATATCAGAGCCTTTACTAGGTTACTTAATCTTTCATAGTTGTGATTCTAATCGTGAAAACTTCATAAGTACTGAATGAAATCCACTACCGCCATTTTGGAGAGTGGAGATTACGACCCAGTTACTTTAAATAGCAGATATCGACCACTGCATAAACAGTGACCATGTGATCTGGCGTAATTGTCATTTGCAGAAATGAATGTAGTATCTAATAGGGGGTTTGCCCCGAAGGTGGCGCTACGAAAACCAGCTTAAAATTGCTGGTGTTTACAGCCGACGTCAAAAGGCGCTTCCATGCGACTTGAGTAGAGGCTTCAAAAGGCGCTTCCATGCGAATGGTGTAGAGGTATCCAAAGACGCATGCATGAGGTAAAGGGTTAACATAATCCGCACAAACTAAATAATGAAAATACAAATAAATGACCCTACACAGTACAAGGACAAAGGGTGAATGATTCACAGTGATTTCACAATGAAAGAATTAAGTCTTTTACTCATATAGTAAAAATGTATTCATTCAAACAGTCCCAAAAACAAACAGGGTATTACAAACCCCAAAGATTAGCCCACAGCTAAAAGATTTTATGTATGGAGTTACACACTCTGTCACCAGCACACTTAGTTACCAGTCACACTGACCAAACAAACAGTCAGTATTCCAGGTTGGTCAATCAGAAAATCAGCACCCACCAATCCCGGTCAGCAATACCCAATCACCTGCTACTCAACCAGCACCACTGTTTACTCAGCTCTACGGCTGCTATGGTTCAGCTTCATAGATGTTACGGTCAATTTCTATGGTTAGCTCTGCAGCTGGTACTACGTCGACTATGATCACTCCAATAACTCTGATCACTCTGGTCAGCTATACAGCTGTGACCCCGATCACTCTAGTCATCACTCCGATCATTCTGATCAGCTCTTCAGCTGAAGATGTGCAAGTCCTTAAAGTAGACTGCTCACTGACAAGACGTCCCGTAAAGATTTAGTCTTACTGTGAGGCATTTATACACAGATGATGCCGCAATATAGTTTGTGCGCTGGAAGTATTGGGTTCTTCCCATCGAAAGCACTTCGCATGTGCGTCATAAGATGAACTGAACTCGCTATTTCGAAATCTTTGTAGAATGTACATAAATCACCCTTGGGTATTGTTGTACATAAAAAAAAGAAACCGGAGTACATGTATTTAATAAATAAAAGGATTTATACAATTCTGTGAAAGGGGCCATCCATTTAGTATGTATGCATGGAGGGGGGATTAACCCAAGTGCATACACTTGCATAATGGGGGGGGGTCCTACTGATAATTTACATACTCATAGGAAACGGGAGATGGGAGTGGGGTGAAACCTCAATAATAACTTGTCTAATACGTAACCTGTTCGACTGCTGGTTCAGTCAGCATCTGAATTTTAGCGGACAGTAGGCAAACTTTTTAAAGTTACGCAGATTATTTCTTTGATGCAGCCAGACATTCAACGTCGGTGGACTATGTTTTATTAAACATGTTAATATTAATCCATAATCATTTCTAAGTGGATTAAATATAGGCCATTAAATAGAATTCGGTGTGTCTGTGTGCACGCGCATCAAGTGTACGTACACAGGTCGAGGGTGTGTGTGAAAAAATTATGCATGTGTGTGGGGGGGAAGGGGTCAAGCTTTGCCAGATTTTTGCATACATACTGAACGGATAGCTGCATAACTGGTGGAGGAAGAACCCTGGAAAACCCAGGGAAGAACCGCCGACCCATGAGAAGCTACTGGCAAGCTTTCTCACATAGCCACGTTAGCCAAACCTGAGACTCGAACCCATGCAGACAGAGGTGACATGGCAGTGATCTGGAATGGTGAGCACTTTAGACCACTCAGCCATTTTGGGGCCCCTGTAACATGTATATAAAAAGGGTCCATGCACCATGTATTTGTAATCCATCAAGTACCAACTTCAAACATTACATTAGGATTTACAAATATTCTCATGTGAAAGATTTTCTTAGTATTAAGATGTTAGTGACCATTTGCAATTAGCAAAAAGAAACAACGACATAGATCTTTGTTTTATGTGCCATTAAACTGGTATTAAAACTTTATTAGGGTAGAAAATGTAACTCCTGTGTTAACAAGGATGGACAAACATATTGTAACTTTTGTAACATGGATGGACAAACAAAAGTTTATTTCTCTATTTAAAATTCCTAAAATATTTGGGAGCCAGCAGTTGACAGTCTGGGTGCTGGATGTAGCTGCAAAACATCTGCTGATACTATTTTATAATAAGCTTCTTCAGTGACCCATAATTTGCCAACTTTCTTGAAAAACAGGGATACCAATGGTAATTCTGACGTAATCTGAAATCAAAAAGATTCATGTACAATATATTTTTTAGTATGTTGGGTCTGTAATGTACCTTAAAATACTGATCTAGCCCTATATTTATATTCTATTGTATTATTTTCATTTGCAATATGTAATATTGATATTTTTGTATGCACCTATTCACTTGTATGTATGCTCAGTGGCATGCTAAGGTTGATTTCTTAGCTAAGTACTTGATGTCAAAGGAAACTTATTGGTCTTTATTGTTGATCTGATACTGCTGTTGCTATAAAGTCTCTTGACAGTACTCAATGACTGTAAATTCTTTCAAAATCCGATTATAAGCAGCACAGTAATCTTATGCAGGGTAACTTTTCTTTCAAAATTCAATTTATGTTATTGTAACAAACGTATAAAGTGAATGGCATCTAAACTTTTACAAACAAGCCATTAATCAGCAACCTAAGTTCTGGTGTGGGCACATGGAGGTTCTGGTTAGAGAATTTTGATGTTGTTAATTTATTTGTAAATTTGTTGCTTGTTCATGTTTTATGGCACATTCAACAGCTCTGGTCAATTTGTACTGAGGCAACAAGAGAAAAGTACCTTACCTGAAGATAATTTGATGCCACCTACCTGACCTGCATGGATGGGGTTCAAACCCATGACCTCAGTTACGAGTCAAATGTCACGACTATCCAGCTACCATGGTACCCTATTTGCTTTAAAAATAAATGTGTACCAACTTTTGAATGAAATGCACTTGAACAAGCACGCAGAAGAATATAATTGTATCATAATCAAAAACTTATGATCTTTAGCTGTTCTGAGACATAACTTTTGGTTCACCATACTGTTAGATATTAATTGGAAGAGTTAATGTTAGACTATCCATGAAACTTGAAATGAAAAGAAGGATTAATTCAAATAATTCAAAAGAATGACACATATTCAACATAAACACAAAACTGAAAGCCTTAGAATGGCAGGCAAGTTTTCTTTCCCATGTTAAACAAACACATGGTCTCCAATGGAAACTTTGGTACTGCAATAAACCAAATAGTAGCTTGTAATAACTACAACTGAAGAATTTCAGAGCACACTTTCATAAGGATAACCATTACTATGGTTGCAGACTTCTTGGGTAAATGTCCTTATGTGTCTCGTTAGTTGAGCTGTTTAGGGGACAATTTGTATGCTTTGGTCCCTTATAATGATCATGATATATGGGGATTTATTAAATTTATGGGGACACTAGCTGTCTGGATTGGGAGAATGTGTCTTGCACTCACTCAAGGTATAACTGAGGGTTTTATAAGTGAACATTTAACAGATACAGTGACAAAACACTATATACTATAAAGGCAACTTAATATGTTATAAATGAAGCTAACAAATAATACTAACGTTCTGTGCTATCCTCTTAAAAGAACATGAAACAATCATGTAAATATGACTGACATTTCTGTTCCATAAATGTTATGTGAGGCACATGTCAATCAGAAGTAATCAGATTATACACAATAATTTAATTTGAAATACAGCATTTATTTCACTTTAATTAGGCATTTGTGCATAAACAATGCATGTGAGTGCTATCCCATAAACTTACAATACACAAGAATCACTAAACAGTAATCAAGTTTTATGACTGCAATTTCTGTTCATCAATGTTACACGAGATGCACATAGAAATAAAAATTTTGATTGTCCTGCATAAGGACCAAATGTAAATATTAAGGCTAATCTCACTCTAAACTTTATAAATTAGTGCAGAATTTCACTTATGTTTCTTAACATTACAGCTATTTAATGAAGACGCACAACAACATGGATGAGAACTTCAGCTCTGTAAATGTTATGTGTGGCTCGTTTTAAGGTCATTCAGAAATAATCATCTCAAGAATACAGAGCAAATGCTGGTGCTTCCTCACCGATTTCTTTCATTTTAATAGTCATCATGTATTTATAATTAATGATAAACAATTTATGTTAAGTCTTTTTGCCACTCGTTTAAAGAATTATCTTATTTAGTCTCATATCATGTAACTTACCTATTCACATAACATCCTTACAGACATCCTCAGCAAGCATCCTGATCAACGGTAAACAGCCTCTGATTGGTTAAATGATGGTTCTTTACAGCAGGATAGCACGTGTGCTGTGTACAAACTGTATGGTGTGTGCAACTGTTAAGGTTTTTGGTTAAAATAGAGCCCAAAAGTTTACTTGTGTAACGGTGAGAGCGGACAGACAAGGACAGTTTGATTATAAATTCGCAAATTTGTCAAATGTTGATACATAAAAATATTTCAGTTTTATTTATTCAATCACTGTATAAAATGGAACCAAAATAAACATCTATTAAAAGTATTATGACATGGCAAATTGTTGAACATCAAGCAACCAGTGGGACAGATGCATCACATATAACAGTGGGGTGATACAAATTTAATTTTTTAAAATTATTTTTCCAACCATCAAGACAATGTTTACAAGCTAAAAATCATAATACACAAGTATGTACAAAGCTTCTATTGTTTTATGTACTTGTAATGGTAAATAAAAAGCTATTTAAATTTTGTTTTGTAGTTGAATACTGTCCCATTTTGATCTGTCTGGAATTTAATGTTTTCAGAAATTACTGAGGAATTAACAAATATATATTTGATGTCAAAACTTTCTTAATATTCACAGTAACACATGACCATATATTATAAGTGACATTTAAGTGTAACTAAAGTTTTAAATGTTTTCCACCGCCTCTTTTCAACAAACACCTGCATTTGACGGCAAACTATACACACAGCCATAAAGTACAAAATCACTGTAATTCATATGTACTATTGGTTTACTTAATTTCAGCTTGTGTACAGCTCAAGTGTATGGTATTTAATGCAAGTGTTAGGGAGGTGCTTGATATAAAACACACAAAAAAGGCTTCAGAAATACCTGGAAGATTGAAAAAGTGAATTTATTCTTAAGCTGAATGTTCACAAAACACTTTATTATGACAACCGTATTTAACATATTTGCAAATTTCGTACGAAATAGCACGAGGTCAAGAAGTTGCAAAAAGGGACCAAAGACCAATATTAAAAATAGATGATGAATGTGTCTGACTGCTTTATTTTATTCCAAAAGATATAAAGATAGGCTATTTCTTATTCTGTACACTCGAATTACGCAGAAAACATGCCATTTTCATATATTTATAATTCAGAAACGAGCATCTCCTGTTCCCCAGTTGTTATATTGGTCTGGTTATGTTAGTGCTTTTCTTAGATTTATGATGAATTTGTCTTTGTCCTGTATATTGTCCTAATAGTGCTAATTAAAACTTCTATACTAAAAATGAAACTGAATTCCTGTGAAATGTATAATTAATTCAATATAATAAGATACTCTATGCCCATACTCTGCTAATCTTGCGGACATTCTATTAACTATAATAAAGAAAATGTTAAAAATAATTGTAGTGTTTCCCTCGTAGAACGATGAATTATATTTTACTGATCTTTGTATTACTAATCATTGTAATACTAGATAAAACGTACAATCAGTGCTCAAAGAAAATCGTTTTAGACAGGTCCAGGGCTGTTGACCTTAAAAAATTCACAAGCCCTGACTAAAATTCCACAAGCCTTGCCTCCAATTTCTCTATACCCAAAATTGACCCATTTATTAATATTTTTGTTACACAATGCTACAATTACTACACCTCAAATATGAAAGGATAAAACAAAATCATATTATGCTGACTTGTGTGTTTATTTGGATCTAAAATATTTTTGCATAAAGCAATGTTTTTGTCCAAGTTATGAGGTCAGCAATAGTGTAATCGCTCTAGCAATCTCCTCCTTAACTTGGTGGATCAACAGTGTTTCATTTCATGGGAATCTGAATTGTGTCTAGATTTATAAAATTTCTGTTTACACGTTTGATGTTGTTCATAGGTACTGCTTAATATTTTTAAAGGCACAACAGTGCAGCTGAGAGTGAATTTTCTTAAGACTGTTTTGGGACATTTATGTAAATTACACATAATTTTCAGGCTTTTTAAAAAAAAATATTTCTTTTTAAAAATCTCTCTGTTTTCTTATATCTGCAATGTTCAATGACCCATCTGATCGTGGAAATTGTTTAGTATGTGCATAGTACACATTTTATTATAGATTCTTCCCCATCCTTTCTGTTTGCTTTCAGATCTATTTTCATTCATTCATTACACTGTCTGAAAATGTTGTACCACTTCGTTTTTTCTTTGGAATTTGTATATAAAATAAGGACATTAACTGAATCTGTAGAAATATGATTACCATATTTGGGAAGCTTATGTTTCTGCATTGGAATTAGGGTCAAATTACAGTGGCTGTCATCCATCATTTCTGAGTGTCTTCGTTTTAAATACTGAATGTAAAGGTGAACTGGGTCTCACTCCAGTGCTTTTCTAGTGGAAGAATTGGAAGGTATTGTGGATATGTGGTCATAAGTCTCAGTATCGTCAAAGGTTTTGCTATCCCTCTCATCATATTGAAGATATTGGATACTGGTGGAATCTATGATACATCTCCAAACTTTAATTTTCTTTGCTCGTCTTGGCCTCTAATTCCAAACATTTTCCCCCAAAAGTACAACATGAAAGATAGCAAAGCAGCTAGCATATGAGAACCCATTTCACCAGTGGAAAATAAAGATTCTTTATCATCGTAGCTTATCTGCTCTGATGCTCTTGCTTTTCTTCGAAAACCAGCCTTCTTCAGTTGCATTTTTTTTTACAAGTTAGTGCTTTGACTGACTTGTTAAATGGGAGGTCTCTAAAAGAGACAGGATACCACTTAGCCTTAAGATGCCTTTTTATGCCATTTGGTTTCAGAATCTAAAGAGCAAGGCTCAGTCAGAAGCATTCGCTTTGCGAATTGTCATTAACATCTCTGCTATGTGTTTGAATGATCCAAAATGATATTTTCAATGCAACATGTCTCACGTTTGTTGTCAGCAAAAAGCAATTGCTAGGCATTTATGATATCACATTCAGTTGATTGCATCAATGAAAGTTTCGTTTGTGACTATGAATTCATCAACACTGTCACCTTTAGCATATCTACTTTCAAGAGGCTCAAACAGTTTGTTTACTTTGTCCACTGACAAATCCAATAAATCAAAAGTACTGGCAGCTGCGTTCATTGTTTGTTTACAACAGAAAGTAGTTTCTTACAGACAATACTATTTTTTGACACGTGTGTCATGCAGTATTAACGTGTTCAGTATCACAAAATATTAAACGATTCTGACAATGTGAAGTTAACAGAGAAAAAAGAAATGAGTATATAATGTATATAATACATGTTTGCTCAGATGTCCTCTCCATTAAATGGTCGGGCCCTTAGTCTCTTACAACACTCATGCAGTACAAAAACACATGCAGAATGAACAAATGCGGATATAAATAACACTAAAATAACCTACCTGAAAACACTCCAGTTAACATTAGCAGAAGAAACCAGCATGGGAAATATGACATCATGCTAAAATAAATAAAATAAATGGTAGAGAGTTCGATGTCATAAAAAGATGTTTATGCCTGTGAAAAATGTCAATATTCCCAAAAATAATAAACAAAATTTAATACATTTAATGCTTGTATCATTCATAGTCAACAATAGAGAGATAACATTTACAGTCAACAATATAGATAACATGTACAGTCAACAATAGAAAGATAACACTGATATCTGTTTAAATGAACTCAAAACATGAAATCTTAAGTAAAATGATTCTCAATTTTTTTCTGTGTCCAAGGTGAGGGCATTATAATTAACCACCATCACAATGACGATCTTCTCAAAAATTGAGCAGCCGTTGACATTAAGGTTAAGGGCTATAGGTCATATGAAAAACTTGACAGAGTGGGTAGGTGTGGTATAGCCAAATATGATATATTTGACACAAGTAAATGTAAATTCAATGTGTAGGTCCAATCAGTTTTACAAAAAATGTATATGATACCGAAAAATGTTAGTTTTGTATGACTTTTTATGTGCAATAAATCACAGCACTGTGAATCAACTGAGCTACTAAATTGTAATTACTGTGTTGTCTAAACAGTAAGCAAGATGAAGGAGCATAATACACTGTGCCATGTATACACATTGCATGTGGAAAACATGAAAGTGCAATGTAAATGGGACTGCCATACGGGTGTGTCTTTATACTCAAATACATCATTTTTAATATTAAAAGTATATTTATATCAAACAAAATCTAGCTGAAACCTGCAGCTGAATTATTTTTGGTATTTTTCTAGATATTAATAATTAGTATATTCTCTGTGTTTATCAATATACATTTCATTACACATAGACATTATTTTTATATGCATGTGTATCAACTTCTTTCTTAATACAAGTGTTTTAATGTGTATTACGGTTGTGAGTTTTTATAGTACCAGTGGATTTGTAGTTATGTTCTCAAGCAATATTATTCTTTCCAGAAAAACAAAACAGAAATAAATGTTGATGATTTATTATAAATACTGTACAGCTGAATTCAATTCTGCACATGAAATAAATTTCCTTCAAAAGTTTGTTCTGTACATAAAATAATTTTCCTCTTCCTTAACTACATATAAACAATGAAGTATTTAGAAGTCAATTTATCTTTTTGTTCTCTCATTTATGCCTTGATTTTGCTGGCCAGGCTTCTTTGCTATTTTCTTTGCCTTACCTGGCAGCCAAAATGTCCCATCTGCTGAATATTTTCTCTCGTTTTCTCTTGCATTTTTCATTTACTGTCTTTACGGAAGCTCCTAAAGAAAATCTCTTCGTTCAGGATTTTTTTTTATCTCTTGACTATATTGGCACTAAACAGTTGACATAATTTGCAGTCTGAAGTTTCCAGAGCCACAAAGTGCCCTTCTTGCATCAAAAAACAGCAGGTTAACACATACATTTTCCTATTAGCTCTGGGCTAGTTTGTGGTTTCCAATCTGCTGCAATATTTATGACATTATTTACTCATTCCATGTTACTATTTGTTCTTAGATCTTCGGCACAAAGACTCTAGACAATCCAGGAAAAATATTTGATTACTTTTATTTTCAGATTCTTTTTTTCTGTGTTGAATTCCACACATGTAAGTATGTAAAAGTCTACCGTACTATTTCAGACAATTCTAACTTACCAGAAAAAACATTACATGTTTTTCCTTACAAGAATGAACAAATGATAGGACACATGTGGATACAACCATGCAGAATGCCTTAAATTTGTTGAACGTTCAAGATTAGACAATTTTCCATGTTATTTATTTAAACAATACGCTGATGTCGGATTATTTAAGAATTACCAAACTTCTGCTGTTAATGACGGAACCATAATTTTAGCTTTAAACTACAATGTGCAAAGTCAGATGGCTTTGTGTTAGAAATGCACCTTCCCCACGCTAAAATTGACATCTTCTGAAGCTAATATTATAAATGTTCACTTTCTTTATTTCTGTAGAACATCCACTCAAGCTAATTATTTATTAGGGAGAGACCATTTAAGTTTCCAAAGGGTTATATTATCTGAAGCAATTTTATCGTGTGATGAATGAAAAATTATTAAAAAAATGCCTCAATCGTAAAGAACAATAAATTAAATGACCTATCCCACACAGCATAAATGCAGTCAGAATTGAACTAAAGTTTGTAGATGCGCACATGTATATTCAGTCTCATGACTGGATCATTACTTTCAAGACTAAACATGTGGTTCACATTTAAGTATACATTCAGTGTTTTCTGTTTGTTTTTTTGTTTGCTATTTTAAACAGAAGCGGTTGTCATCGGGAATTCAAATGTATGCACCTCAGAGGATTGCTTTTCATACTTAAACAGTAGGATAACTTTGCACTGCTTAAGAGAACATCAGCAAGGTCTCGTCAAGTAAGTGCATAAGTTGATTGCAACTGTTGTCAGTCAGCCTTTTGTAAACGAAAAAAGTACAGTAGTATTAGTAAAGTTTTCGAAGCAATGCAACTATGTTAATATTATCTAAAATTTGATTTCGCATTGTATCTATTACATAGTCTTCATTAGAGCTAGGAAATGTGTAATCATCTGACAACAATGTCAATAAATTGGCACATCTCTGTCCATAAAGTTCTAAAGAGCATGCTTGCTCCATGCTGGGGTCATGAACAGTAAACCACACCCATTTAATAGAGACCACATCCGCTCCTTGGTGGTCATCCTCGACAACTCTGCAAGAAAGTGGTGCGCAGAGGAATTCTCTGCGAGTTGACATGGATGCGTGGAGTGATGGTGAAGGTGGAGGGTTTTACTTAAACCTCTCCACCCCCACCATGATGCATGGAGTTCCGAAAATACACAGATAAATGGAGAACATCTGTCATCGTGATTTGGAGAGAAAGAACAATGGTTGGGGTCATCAGTAGTTATAGATGCTGTAAAATGTTTATAGACTGAACTGATGAACTGGTATGGGAAGTGGGTTGAAACGTTCCCCATTTCAGTATTGGTACAAAGGGGTTAGCATTCTATGTCATTTGTGTTTGAGGGTCCACATAATGAAAGGTGGTAGTAAAGCCTGGTTGTAAAATTCTGGTTCCAATAAAATCATAAGACACTTGTGTGTTTTTGTCAATTGTTCCATTCATATTTGGGCACAAGTCTTTATACAGGTGACCCGACAGCATTTATCATCACCATCATAGACCATATTGACGAGTGTTCCCTCTGCTGCAACTAACTTTAAATGAATTGGCAACTACATTTAACTGAATTGGCATAAGTTGTTGAAACTAGGCACAACTGATTGTAGTCAGTTCTGCATGTGTAACAATTGGCATTTAGAATCATCTCGAATGCTGTTCTAACATGAGCTCACATTCCAGAACTTCATTTCCACTAAGCACTTGTTAAACAGAACTGAACAGGCAATTTCCATACCAATAGGCAAGACTCGAATCCCATGGGATGATAAAATGCATTTATCAAAAATGGTCTTTGACTGATGCTCTGTGTGAATTCAGCTGTGATAGGATTTCTGCTGCAGTATTCTAATGGTGCTAACAATGTCACTCAGTATTTCAGGTACTGCATACCTGTGTTTATAAATGAAGATGCATATTTTATTTCCATCATAAAATTAGCAGTTGGGATGTTTTATTAATGTGATTTTATTTCATCCTTGTCACCTGCTTCATTTTTATGAACGCGATTCCTTAGCATATCAAGAAAGTACCAGCATATAAGGGTTTCAAATGGGCATGTACAAGAAAAAAAATAATCTGTAAGACAGTTGCTATAAATACAGCATATATTCATTCATAAGCAGATATGATGAACTGAACACTGTCAATTTAGTAATATTATTACATGGAGTTCAAATGCATAGGAAGTTGCAGAACTCTACTTGACAGTGAACAATTAATTTATGGTTCAATCAAAATGATTGTCAACTTGAAAACAAGGTGAGTGCTGCCTTTACAAGTCAAAGGCTTATTGGACCACACACACACTGACAGAAAACTTGTGAAATATCACTTGGGAATTAAATCTTAGTTATGGAGAAGGGTAGAAAAACAAATGTAATCAAAATTTCAAGTGTATAAAACAGGTTTATAAAGCATAACAAGCTTACATGAGAATGGAAACAATATTCTTGCTAGTAAACACACAGAATAAACAGTGGTGGACACTTCCTTTGAAGTGGGCCGTATTTACAATGGTAATATACGAGTACAGTAGTCCCCCTCTTGAACGACTCCCCGACCAGCGGCCACCCTATTCTTATGGTCAGAATCCGTTGGCACCGAGAGTTTGTGTTCAAAAGTACCCCTCACGAATGGCCACCCGGTCAACGCGACCAGCAGCCAGCATATTAGTGCAATAACATAAAATTTACCCCTCACAAGCAGCCGCATTTTATTTTAATATGTATCCATAACCAGTATTTTATTAATAACATATGTTAAGTAATCCGATTTCTGTTTCCCGATGTCAGGTTTTGGTTACTGAAAGAAGTGTTGACTACAGTACATGTACCACTAAGGTTAATGTTACATCATTTACGCCTCACGAGAGGCCACATTTATTCCATAAAGCTAAGAAAGACTCAGATTTTAATCCATACAAAAGGGTAAGTACATGTAATCCGATTAGCCTTACTGCTGTGTTATCATGAGGTTACAATTATTGAACAGTAGTAACAGCTGAGAAGTGGCAGTATCGATGTACAATACACAAGTCAGCAGGAAAATGGTTTAATAGCCTTTATGGCTTCCTTTAGTAAGATGTTGACCTTGTTCACTTTGATAATTAGTGGCTATTACTACTGACAATAATTGTCAAGATTACAAATCCAACGGCCGTGAGTTCAAATCTGTGTGATGTTAATAGTACATAACGAAGCCATTTTGGCTTCTCTCACTTAGTGTAAAGAAATGTATAAAAACAATAAAACAATTAATTATGACTAACGAATCACATGACAAGATCACTTCCTTCAAAAACACATGGCAATTTTAAATTAAATGCGTAAAAAATTGTTTTATCAGTCCTGTAGTTGGCAACTTGATTAACTTACCGCAAAGAGATCAACTTCAACATGTCATCGAGGAAAAGAAAAGTTCTCAATATAGAAGAGAAAGTTAAAGTAATTCAACCGAGCGAAAGGGGGGGGGGGTAGAGGATCCTTGCAGAAAACTGATGTCGGAAAGACTCAGATAAACGATATCGTGAAAGATAAGGAAACAATTCTGCAAAAGTGGGAAGGTGGAAAGGACGGAAAAAGGAAAATTGTTTGAGCCAGAAGATGTTTGTATCCTGATTTGAATGACAAGGTTTTTGAATGGTTTTGCACTGCGCGTGCTAAGAAAATTCCACACACTGGTCGAATGATCCAAGAAAAAGCAACAATTTTGTCAGTTGAAATGGGATATGATGGCTTTGCCGCAAGTAATGGGTGGTTGCACAGATTTCAAGTCCGACACAATAATAAGTGTTCTGTCTTTAGTGGAGAATCAGCTGATGATAATAATGAAGTTGTCGAAGATAAGACTAAACGATCTATGCAGGGGATGACAACAAGAATATTTTTTATTGTGACAAGACTGGTTTGTATTTTTAGACTTTTACCAACAAGGTGACAGATGATGTGATCTGTAACATAATTATAAAGAGAGTTTTTAAACAATATCAATGGTTATTCATAACATTCTTTTGAAAATGATGAAACAGTTTGTTTTATATTTATTTCACAACAAGCATGTGATTTTTAAATGAAAATATTAAGTTTTAGAATTAAATTTACTTGTGACTTTCTTCATATGTATTTACTATTCGCACTGGTCATCCCCCTCTAGAAAGGCCACCCTCATTATAAGGCCACATTCCTGCTGCAAGAGGGGTGGCCTTATAAGAAGGGGGCTACTGTACATGTATAATGGAAAGGTAACTAATTATTTGGTTATTAATGATAATTTCTAGAACTGAAAACATTAATCAGTTAAACATACATGTATGAACATTGGAACAAAACATTCAAAGTACATGTACCTATTGTAGATAAAATCCAGATGGGAAAAGGTATGAAGATGATAGTCCCATCTCTTGCAGTGTACAGGTCCAACATTGGACAGATATTCACAGCTGTAGTGAAACCATTTCTGGCAGGCCTTACATATAGCATCCTTTATACATTGTCCACATGGCAAAAGTGATACCAGAAGTCTCAGAAAAGCTTAATCATGTGCATTTGGATGGAAATTTATTATCTGGAATACATAAAATCACTTATGCAGGAATCCTTCGTATGCACGCAATAGATAGGTGGCAAATTAAAAAACTTGCCAGTCCCGCTTCCACCAACTGCTGTGTTGATCAACTGATCATTTTAGCTGTGCTGATATTTATAATGACAGAATTAAGTGTCTGAAAGACCCCCAGATATGCATGTTGTTATTGTGCTTGGCCGAGATCATGGGTACCTCTAGTACCGCCTGACTTTAGAGTGAAACAATTCTGATAAAAGTTTATCTCAGATCAGCCAGATGTAGATACATAAATGCAGTAATAACTGAAATACTTCCAGTATGCAAAATCAGCTATCAGATTTTTTGCATCCATTGATAAGAGCAAAATAATTAGAAAATTTGGTCTATTTTCGTAACACCATTTTGTCAAAGCTTTCCTTGAAGCAGCTGTGTGTAATTTTAGCAAAGATAGGAGCAACAACATACATCATTATCAACTTATTAAAGACAAAATAACACATAAACGAAGACCAGAAAAACATACCGTTAAAATTTTGCAAACTGTAGGACCCAGAAATATCAGTGAGGCATATAACTCGTTGTGTCCACCAAACCAAGTACTATTTATTGTCCTGTATAATTACAGCAAAAATACCAGGAGGAAAATAATATCCCACAGATATAAAGCATCCTAAAACGTTTTTATTGCACAGATGCAGCCCATAATAAAATTCATATTTTTAAACTCAATGTACTGAAATTTGCACCCACAATGTTATATGCTGAATCCCTCAGTTAATATGGGGACCATTTATTGTGGTGCTCAAATACTTCTTTACACATCATATCTGTAATAGATGACACAACATTACATCATTAAAACATGTGCAGATATTGCCATCTGACCACAAGCACTTGCATTGTTCGTGTCCACGGACTTCCAAAAGTTGTTGTATGTGGAACCAGATGTGTTCTATGATAAGAGGAGCACACATTTTGTAGAGGTAACAGGATTTTCATCTGAATCAAAGGTAACATAGTTAAATTAGACCATTGGTTGACATTATTTTAATGTCAGAATTGGTGTTTTTGAAGAAGGAAGGTTCTTTCACTGTAGATTTATGTAGGCTTGGTTGAATCTGTAAAACTGGCCAAAACATGGCTGCCACGTTTCTTACGCATACCTTATTACTGTTTTTGCATTATGAGAGCTGCATTTAACTTATGAATTAGTAATAACTTTTGTACTTATACTTAATGCAGCAAATTTTAACCAAGTGCAGTAAGTACTATACTGCTCTGACTTCATCTTCTAGATTATCGTTTTGGTTACACTAATAACTAAAACATGAACAGTCATTATCTCTGTTTTTTCATGTTATATGCAGAACCGGTTGACATACATACAATATATTATCTCCATCCATTTATTTATTTTGCTTCAACTTATTTTTTTACAAAGATATGGATTTTACAACATCACATATAATGTTTTTTTTTTTTAATTTATTTGAATATTATTTGCCATATTAGTTGGGATTTGGTGTCCAAGTTATTCGCGTAACAAATGTAAGTTTTAAAAATAATTTGGTATAATATTGATTTTTCACATGTACACCTGACTACTGAATACTAGCAAATAGCACAGATCAGATTAAATAATGAAATGTTTTCATAATTTTTTTTTAAGTAGGAACATTTGTACATGTTCTGCAGATAATGGTGCCCAACTACCGTATATACTCATGTATAAGCCCATTCGCGTATAAGCTGACCCCCAAACTGAAAGGTATAAACACTAAAAAGTGCATGACCCGCGTATAAGCCAACCCACAACTCTGAGAAATCTCAAGATGCACGAAGTAAGTTCTAAATGCATTTATTTTGGCAAACTTATATTAAACAAAAAAATTTACATGTATACTTAAGTAATTTATTTAATTTTTTGTTTTCTCGTTTCTGCGTAATTTATATTTGCGTATAATTTGATTGAACGATGACAAGAATTTAGCAATCGCGAGTTGCTGTAACACTACCTCTCTCTTTTGGCTTGATTATTTTTTGTTTATGCATTATTGCATTGGACATTTTATATCAGTGTACCGGTAATTATGTTTTTACTTTGCTTTGAAATTGTAAATACCTAACTCATTAAAATGTGATCTCAAGATGACAACATAACGAATGGCAATATGGTTCAATTCAACGCTCGTAATTAGGCTATTTTGCGTATTTATATAATGGCACCACCACATGTACATTGTAGGTTTGATTGCGCGCTGAATTAAGCACATCCCATGGAGTCGAATCATGGGCACCATTGTGCTAAACTTTAATGATATTTCCAAAATACTATAATAAAGTTTCAGAAATAATGCTTCAAAAATTATGATAATACCGCAAAAGCTGAGTTGTAGTATGCTTTGATGTAAGCGACCTTAAACTTTCATGCCAGGAGGAAGAAAAAAATTTAAAAAACTCAGATTTTTGGGTTTGCTCCACACCTACCTCTTGATTTCATATCTTCCGATTTTTGCAGAGAACTCCCGATTATTACATTATGTCTTCGAATTTCATTTCTTCTAAACAAGAAAAGTCCTACATGTTCTGTTGTATCATCTGTGAATTACTCTTGTGACAAAATAATTACTAGAAACAATTCAATTCTTAACTAAATATAATGTTAAGTTTAAACATTATTCACGTAAATTAATGATTTTTTAAAATTCTACAATACAAAAATTAAAAATAAACCAGAACAAAAAAATGTCGTCCATAAGTAATTTCAATCCCAAGAGTGATCACTACGAATAATGTAACTTCATATGCTATAACGCCATTCCTACGAAAGAAACTTACACGAGTGAACGCCTGCCATTTTTATACCATATATACCAATGTTAATTACATGTACCATGGTTAAATTAAAAGAAGCCTTGAAAATACATACCACGCAGCAAATGTGTCATCAAAAAAACTAATTCAGAATACATGTTTTGTAATAAACAATAGTAAATGTTTTACGAGTTGATAATAAGGGAATAAGGTCAGATATACCAAGAGGGGAAAATATTTGCCACATGTACAGTACCATGAGTCTGGTTATTTTGATACCTTTGGTTCAACAAAACTGTGAATCCTTTATTTGTCAATCAATTGCTGGTGCTTGTGTTAACACACAATAGTGTTGGACATGGTTTCTTTGAATTACGACTGAGGGCCAGCCGTTTTCACAACATATTTGCATCGATAAGGATTAACTTATAATTAGTCACGCTAGCTTATTGATTTAAGACTTTAGCTATTGTGCAGTTTGACCACAGCCGACCAGAATATGAAAATAGGGCACAACCTGGGGGAAAATATGGAACACGAATGGGAGAAACTTTAAAATTGCCACGAAAAATGTCCACGTTTTAGGTCCCAATCTCTCTTTTTTATTCTGTCTCCCTACTTGGCTTTTGGAAAGTTCATAGGCATGCCTTAAACAGTTTTACAAAATTAGGGTAATCGTGCAAATATTATGGAATAAAAGGCAATTACACATCAATTGATTGGTATAGTTGCCGCTCAAAATACCCTCTTAACACAAGCCAGTTTCATGGTTTTAATGATTAACTGGCCTGTACTGCTGTCGCAAAATGAAAGACAAATTCGCCGACTATCAACATATGAGACGCCGAAACATCAAGCTTTCCCATGTGTGGAAGGTTATGATGTCTATTCAGCCAAAACATAAAACTAAAAGTGATGTTGATCTATATGAGAATTTAGCCTTTTTTATCACCACTCTTCCTGAACATGTAGATTATGCTGGTTATGTGCCTTGAACAATTAAACGTGCATACCTTTTTTTAAATATTTCCTCAATTTGTAGGATCGCTTGTCACATTAACTCCTGGAGCTTTTTGTCATTTCTGCGTACAAATCGAGTAGGAAACACATTTTGAAAGCTATTTCTGAACAGACTCGAAAACACCAAATCCCCGGTCATCTTTCACTAACATACTGCCTAGTGGTGTTAGAAACATTGTTTTTCACTGGCTATTTTACTCGCGCATGAGCAGAAGGTTAAAAGTCGGATTTTTTATATAAAAAAATTGTTGCTAAACGGAGCCATTATTTTTGTATGGAGACCACTCTTTATTCCAAATGCCCATCTTATCCTACTTTTTGCAAAGGCTCATCTGTCTGTTTGCAGTTCATACCGGTTTGCCTTAGAGCTGAGACCAAAAAGTTTAAAATCCAGACACAAAATCATATTCCTACCACGGGCAAATTTTGGGTTAAAAAAAAGTTGGGTCCAAAAAATGAGGTTTTTCTATCTGTATTTTGTAGTGCAACTAGATATTCCAGATTATTTGGTATCATTGTAGAGCTACATCTGTCGACCTTTCTATAATACCATCCATTTTAGTGTATCTTGCATGACCATGACGCTACAGAGCTCGGCAGTAGGCTACTAACTCCTGCCCCGTAAAGTTGTCGCTAGGGGTTAATGTGTTAAGAAGTTTGTATTTACCTTTATTTAATTTCATGTTGGAGAAATCAGAAAATATACACTTGCAAAATAATAATAAAATCAATCACAGTACTTTATAACAGTTTAATAAATGTCGGGTTATTGAAAGTTATTTCTTCGATTTGCCTCTGTCTTAGGACATGGAATAATTAATGTTTCTTGTCCCAAGATTTACAGCTATTACAGTAGTCAATAAAAAGACCTAAAAACTGTCAAATTTAGACGTTGGCCTGCGGATAAGCCGACCCCCCTTCTTTCAGGCCTTTATTTTTTCCTAAATTATTCGGCATATACGCGAGTATATACGGTATATTGTTCCTTATATGTCAAGACACTCCTTTATGTCATGTTTCACACAAAGGTTCAATTGAAAATGATGTGAAATGAAATATTCTGTATTATTATGCGTGTCTGTGCCTATATCCACTTGTAATTTGTGCAAAAAGAGGACACCAATGCATAAAGAGAACACCAAGTTACATGCAAAATATTTTCAATATGTTGTTTTTCTCGTCATGTTTAAGTCAAAGTATGATTTTTTGAGGCCAGTGTCATAAATATTCATTAAATATAATCTCAACGGTTAACAACCAGTGCATAAAAAATGTTATTTACTTATATTCAATTTCTGGCAAATATGTAACACTTGTGGGACCCATGATCTCTGCCAACCACCCTTATAAGTGTACATCAAAAGAACATGACATGACAGTTGGGCAGCAAGTTCAAAGACTTCGACTAGCTGTGGGAAAATGTGCTGATATTTACAATGACTGAATTCAGATGGAGAAAGACAGAGAGACGTACAACGTGGTCATTATAAGAGTACATCAAATGAACAACTTAAGCTTTCATTATTGTGTTTGTTTCTGAGTGTAGCCAAATAAGTAATGCATGTTACCTTGAAACTGAAGACACTTAGAGAAAATGAATTTTGCAAATTTGGATAAGTATTTTGAGGTTAAACTGCAAATTGACGAAGATTGTAATGAGATTCAGAAGAGTGCTAAAGTTTCGGATGGGACAGTCTCCTAGTGTAAGAAAGTGCCTGACTTAGTGTTTGGAATAAGACCTTTCCTTGGATTTATAGAATTGAGTCTCACTTTGATGGACAAACAAGAGCTATATGTCAGTGGTGTAAAAAGTGTGGAAAATTAAACTCAATGTCAACCACTGGTTTTTCTAATCTGCAAAATTCCACTATTTCTAGAAAGGGACTGCTACTTTTACTGGTAGGAGTCCTAATTTTACCCAAATAGGAGTCTTTGACCTCTGTGATACTCTGGTTTCTTTTGGGACGAGGCATTTGTAAGTGAAGTTGGTTAACAAATTTCAAGAATAATATTCAAAAAAAGTTGAAGATTTTGGCAAATTTCTTACATATAAAATAACTACAGTATGCTCATATAATCCCATTTGTTTGTACTCCCCTACCGATTTTAAAAACAAAAAAGCAACAAGGATTAAAAAAAAATGCACAAAACTTACTCATTTCAGTCACCGACTTATAATTTTCTAATCCAACTTTTGCCAACGGGTCAGTAACACTATCAGCGTTTCAAAGCAAATGTTAGTAGCAGCAGAGAGGGTGAACAGACCCACTTTTAGAAGGGTCAAAATGCCGAAATAAGCCTTCCTACAAAAAAAAAAGGATTAAAATGACGTAAAATACCTTAAATAATCAAAATAACTAACCACAATGAGGATTGTCTCCAAGAGTCCCTCTTGGGGTTAGTTCATTTTTTATTTCTCTGACTGAAAACTCATCAAGCGTGAATATTTATGAAACGAACCAATCTGAGGTCGCTCCCTCTCTGCTGCTATTAACCAAATATTTTATCAAGACTCACACGATATCTTGTTCTGGGATCATGTAAGTTTATCGTTTTAAATCCGTGTGGGGTTGATTGTGCTCGTGTAAAGAAGTTTTTAAATTTAATTATATCCATGTCACCGCCACACCAAGTTTGATGAATATTTCGCAAAGTATGCGTATCGACTCCATTAAATACAACTAAAATATTACAGTTATCTCTGATCACTTTGGTATTTGTGTGTATCGCTGAGTAACATAAATCACGTGTTTTTATGTCTTCCTCGAGAAACAATCCTAGCTGGATTTCATTGTTTGTCCAGCATCACAACATCGTATAAAACTAAATTATGACAAATCAGTCTAAATCATCAACACTCGGCGCTTCATCAATATTGGTTATAAATTCAATGACGTTATCACCGCGCTCATCCAATAATCTTGCGTTTTCATTAAAATCTTTAAGTACATCAGAGCATCTCTCATCATCAACTGATGGTGCTACCAAATACAACTTATCCCACTTTAACCATCTCATTATCAGATTAAGTAGCAACTGCGTCTTACCCGATCCAGATGGACCTACTATTATCATTCTGATTGAATTCGGTAGCGCTGGATGGTGATTAACTGGTTCTTGTTTTTTGTTTTTTTTTGTTTTTTTTGTCGCTGAAAAGTCAATTATATCCATATTATAAATAATATGAATTTATATTGTTTACATTATAGAGCTAAAACTCCAACTAATATCTATCCACTGTTACAACAAAAAATAAAAGAATAGCATACAGTGGAAGATGTGCAATATGTGCAACCCATTAATGCAATTACAGAAAGATATACCAATACAACGACATAGTTTTTCAGCGCAGCCAGTATTAGGTAATGTTACTGTAAGATATTTATATGAACCCGGTGAACTTGAAGGTGGTAAAACACGAGCGACTGATCCTATTTGGAGTATATTACGACGCACAAGATATCTAGTACATGTAAAACAAGATCTACTGGTAGACCCGCAATCTACAGATTAGATTCAACTGCTCCTCAGTGTGTATTTACACGTGATTCCTGAAGATACACAATTACCACCGCGATCACTTAACTAGTACCTCTACTCCGATTACACTACAGACAAGTCAACATCGTGTTTTCGCGTGTATGACTAAGGCTACTATCTTTACTATTTGCGGTAAATTGTCTTGGAATATTACTCGAGTACTGCCACAACATTATACAATTACAACTTACACAATGAGTATTCTGTTGTTTCAGCGCTATGATAAATTCAACATCAAGGTCAAAGTCGCGTTTTTTTTTGTCACTGTTTATTACTACATTTTTTTCTTATTATATCACTATCATCGAGGACACCGCCAGTGGTTTCTGTAACGTCTGGGACAATTCTCCGCAGCTGAGATATTCTTCTGACTCGAGACACTGAAATAAACTAAATTTGACCATTCGATACGATCATCGACGATCCAAACTCGAGTATCAGAAATAGTTAACCCTTGAGATGAGTGAATTGTCATCGCGTATCCTAGCGTCCACGGAGATTTATTTGTTTTTAGCGCATCTTCAACAGTATTGACATCAACTAAAACAATATAAAAAACACAAGATTTTGTTTCTCAATCTGTCCTGGTATATCACCGTCAATATTTTGCCGTCGCGTAACTGCTGGTCAATAACACAGCGGCACTGGTAATTCTGAAAACTTTTCTTTATGTAACTGAAACAACCGCTGTTGAAGTGTATCGCGAACTATCTTTCTACTTGCAACTATCAAATCAATTGGTCTCCACATTTGCTGAAAGTCGTTCACTGAAGTTTCTGAAATCACTTCACGCATTACTTCACATTGCATTTTATTTGGTTGTAGTCTGATTAACTTTTTAACTTCTCTTAATACTGGAGCAAGTGCTCTATGATCATCAGTTATTTCTTCACAGTAATCAACAAAATCTTTTAGCCAATCATGTGGAGATGGTCCAACAAAAGTTGGTGGTTGACCGTGATCGCCACACATTATCACAGCAGTAGTTTTATTAATAACCAACCAAGAAATGTTTTTAATGTTTCTAACGACACTGTACATGTTTCATCCCAAACGATAATCTTTGGAATGTATTTCTCTCCCATCCGATCAGGAGTCCATGCGTCACCCTTGTACCGAAAAAAAACTGTGATAGGTACATGATTGCACTCCTCGTTGTTTCATTTCTCTTACGAGTCTGTGTGTAGGTGTTAAAACAACCATATCTGAATTCTGTCGAAATAATTCGATCGCTCGAGTCGTCTTACCAGAACCTCCAGTATTATTCACAGATGCCGCAGAAAATAATTCTGATATCTGATTATTTTTGTAATAAATATCTTTAATCGTAACATCTGCGGATTCAGAATAATTATATAACATTTCTTCTTATTCTCCACGAACCCCATGATGCATCAGTGGTTGTAAAATGAGTCAGTAATTCTGAGTATTTTTTTTTTCGATATAAAATGAATCCGTTGTAACTCTAACTGCAGTGTCAGGAAATCTATTTATCATCGATAATACATTTATAGAAACGTAAGCGAGCATTGAGGATCTTAAATGAGTATACTGAGGCGATTCGCCATTCATAAAACCAACAACTGTACCTAACCGTGTTCCGTCAGATAAATAGGTGTTTCTTCGACTCACAAATATATCTCTCTTTGTTGCATCAGCGATCATAAAATCATATTCAACATCGTCCATGATTAATCGTGCATAATGTCATTTGTGATCATATGCCCCACCTTGAGTAAATTTACCGATAATTCTTCTGCCGAGACCTTTTGCGGTTTTATCATCATCAGGTGTTGGTGACCAAACTTCGGTCTGCTTCCAATATAATATAATTACCTCGCTTACAATCAACGATATTAATATTTTACAATCAAGCACATATCGTAATAAAACTATTGGTTTCCAGCGTTTTTCTGAACAGTGTCTACCAAACCAAACATGACAAATAGGATGAAGACCCTTAGCAAACTCGAATGATACAATACGAGCGAATCCGGTTAGATCAAAATTAGGTAGTGGTCCATTTGTCGATACTCTTGTCATCTCGTGTGTGGGATGTCCAAATCTTTTAAAATCTCAAGAACACTCCCCAAGTCCAAGAAAACTTCCTGGATAACACGCAACCATATCAACGGAAATAAGGTCGTTGTAATTATACTTTGTATTCCACAATCCACCGTGTCCGTATTCACAACAACTTAATTGTACATCTTCGAGAAGTTCAAATCGTGTTGGCTTCCATGAATTTTTCTCTCTTGCAAAGTGAGCTGCAACTGACGGGACGGTGAAACAGTTGCTCAGCAATTCGTCGGTATTCTCTGTTGAAAATTTCTGCACAAGATTTTTCATTTCTTCGTGGAGAGATTCTTTACGATATATTTCACCGTTAGGTCGAACAAATTGATCATATTCTTCATCATCTGAACTTTTAAATAACCATACCGACACAGGATCGTTTTTACTTATTTCATTAACAAAATCAAACATACCTCTCCCAGAGTTCTCTGACAGCGCTGGTCCACGATTGAGCATTATGATCAACGATATTTATCGGAGCTCCTTTCCATTTATATTTCGATTCCTACAATACTTCTCCTGTTATTGTTTTTACAGTTACTGGGAATTTTAGTATTATTTCTAACTCAGCAACGTCGTTTATTGTGGCTCCGATATCCCTGACTGAATCAGACCATTTGTTTATTTTTTCACGTCGTAGATCTGTCAGACTGTTTCCACGCATCGCATTTGTGAAATGCTCTGTTACTCGTTCGGCTACAGAATTTATTTCTGAAAATTTATTTGGCTTCAGATTATCAACATTTGGTTTTTCAGTTATCGGATAGATTCCATAAATAACTGATGTTACAGGATACGCTCGCTCATAATACGGTTTGTCAATACCAGTCAACATTCCTAGTTTGGAATTTTTACTCAGTATGTCAATTTTTCCATTATGATGGACAGGATCATATTTGTCACGGATAATCCAATTATCTGTTTCTGTTAGCTCAATACATTTTATTCTGAAAACATATTTTCGATTGTCAAGGTAGTTAATGACAGTTCCCGCTCGCTTGTCGTTTGTTGCAGCATCGATGACAGAGTCCTTGACAGAGCCAAGGCGTATAATTTTAAACGCTGACCATACGTGAGATGCGCCATCTATGCGAAATTCTTTCTTGGCGTCGTGAATTTTATTAATCAAACTTTTAGTTTTCGGATCAACCAGATCTTTTATTGGCAAGTCAGGATATATTCTGTCAAGATTAAATTTATCTTTAGAAGGCTTGATCTTGGATAATCTCTCGAATTGTTCATATTATAATCAAGACAAACATTTAAATTAAAATATATATATATATATACAATGTCTCAAGTAAGAGATAAATGCAAGTGGCTGATGATAGGCTTATTGACTCCTTGTAATAAATCTTGTATAAAAGAAGTCTGCAGGTATCATTTGCAAAGCGTTCATAATGGGAGTTTAGGACCAATACTGTGTCTGTGTTGTAGTGTTGGAGTTAGAGGAAAAACACAGCTCTGTGCACAGTTTGTGGTAAATGATACAAGGAGCTCAAAAGATATGATAAAAAAATAATGACATTAACAGGGCTATAAAGTGTGTGGAGGATTATCTAAGTTGTCGAAGTAATCATTTAGGCAAATTATGATTTAAACAAATGATATTATTATATAAAAATGGAGAATCCCTCAAACCAAGAGTTTTGTGAAGCATCCTATAATAACAAAATATGAAGCAAATCGTGATGGTGTAATCAGACACTGTAAGTTGAAAAGACCAGTTGGTACTGTTGATAACACCGGTTATCTTAGATTTAGTGTTGGGAAATAAAGGTATCACAATCATAGATTTATATTCGAGACTTTTCATGGGGTGATCAGAGATGGTCTTGTGATCGATCATTTTGACAGACAAAAACTTAATAATTCTTTACAGAATCTTCAAGTTATCACACAGGGTGAGAATTCTGCATGTGGGGGGGGGACAGGAAAATATAAGACTGTTTCAAGAAAGGTTGTTGTTGTTGTTCTAGGGTTTAACACCATTTTTCAGCACAAGATAGGCTATACATGGCAGCTAGTATAACTGGTGGACGAAGAACCCTGGAAAACCCAGGGAAGAACCAACGACCCACAAGAAGCTACTGGCAGGCTTTCCCACGTACTCACGCTAGCCGAACCCATGCAGGCAGAGGTGAGATGGCAGTGATCCATAACAATGAATGCTTTAGACCACTCGGGGCCCCTTCAAGAAAGGTGATTAAGTCTGTAAATATAGAGACAGCCAAAGAGATAATATTTCAATCAATAAATTCAGCTGGAAAATATTCTGATATTCACCCGAGTTCGGTACAATTTGTCGCAGAAAATATAACCAGATCTACTGTTTCTAAAAAATATAAACAAAAAATCATTTTCCATTATTGTTAGAGATAACTGTCAAGCTAAACTATCTCTGGCAGGTATGCCGTTATATTCATTAACTATTTTATTTAATTTCTTTTTTTTTTTCTTTTTTGTTATATTCTACATCGCTAAAATCTGAAGTTTTTATAAATTTCAGCGTTATTGAAGGGAGATAACTCCGTTGAGGATACTCCTGCGATTAGAGTTACCCCCCTTGACTGTCAGAAATAATAATACAGACTTGTAAATAAATATTTTTTTTGTGTGTGGTTAATTCTCTCGTCATGTATTTCTAAAGTCAGTTGAGAAAAACAAATTAATCCGTAATATTGTAACGTGAATTTGACAAACCGTACTTATTTAATTTCGACTTATCGAGAGTGGCTTATGGGAAGAGTATCAGTTATTTCCCTTGTACTTCCCATTGTTTTATATCAAGGAATGTCAGTACGGTATGCATAATCAGTTCGGTTGCCTGGTTCATCTATATTTTTTCTTTGATTATAACAAAAAAAAACAGTAGCCACACCGTTTCCCGAATTATTTTCAGGTAAATATATTATTCTGAAAAATACTAACTTTTCAAATCTGACTTATCTGACAAATTCATGTGTTCAGAACTAAAATTCAGCTCAATTTTTGTTATACTATACATTATACTATAGATTTTGACTGTTTTAATACAACGATAAAAGCGACAACCTGGATGATCGACAAAAATGGAGGGAATGAACTTATGTGTATTGTCGATAAATGTGAATGGGGTTAGTAAGGAAAAAAATATGAAACTAAGTAATGACCTAAACTATGACATTTTGTTTAAACACACAATGGATTTACAAAACAACTTATATCCTTATGCGAGGAAAAGCTAAATGGAATTGTAATATTAACCAATTTTACAGGGAAAGATAAAAGAGGGGGTTGGCAACTTTAATCAAAAAACAAGAAAGGGACGAAATGGGAAAGAAAAGATGGGGGTTTTTTTTAAAGGAAGACTATTACATGTTGCAATAGAGGGAATACATTTTGTAAACATTTATATGCCAGGTAACAAAAACCAAAAACAGCAATTTTTAGAAAAATTATCAAAGTATCTTGAAAAGTAAACAATGGAAAATGTAATTTTAGTGGGTGATTTTAACTGGGTGGGGGATTTAATAGATGGAACAGAAGCACTTACTACAAATGATTAAAGATTTAAGCCAGAAATAGAAAACTTGTATAAAAAAAAATTGATAGATGCATATAGACGATTAAATATGGTTAGACGAGAATTCACATATGAATATAAAACAAATAAAGGCAGTAGACTGGACAAATTCATGTGTATTAACTTTAATAAAAATATATTCAAAGAAACAGGAATTATAGATCTCAAAGTATCTGATCACAAACTAATATTCATTGAAATGGAGATAAAAATGGAGATAAAAAAAGAAGAAGCAGATGGGGCAGAGGAACCTGGAAATTGAAAAACAAAATTTTAGATGATCCAGATTTTGTAAAAGAAGTAAAACAAGAAATAAAGAACTTTGTAGAGAAAGGAAATAAAGATACTATAAAAGAATAAGAAAAACTAAAAATAACCTTTAAAAAGATAGCAATAAGATTTTCAAAAATAAGAATAATGAAACTAAAAATGGAAAAGGAGGCAGTATAAAGACAATTGGACAAGGAAAACACACCGGAATTGAGAAATAAATTAAAGAACAAACTAAATAAAATTTTGGAACAAGAACAAAAAAGTAAAGAGATTAAAGCTGGGAAATTCACTGAAATATATAAAAAAAGCGGAAGGACTTTACAAAAGAGAAGAACTTAGGAGAGGGGCTGAAAAATGCATAGAAAGTTTAAAACTAGAAAATAATGAGAGAATAACAGATAGCAATAAAATCATTAAATATACTGAAGACTTCTATACTAGTCTATACCAATCTCAAGGAATAGAAGACAACAACAGAAAAAGTATTTGCAACAAATCAAATGTGACATCATACCATCAGAACACAAAGACTTGTGTGATGAGTTCATCTCGACAAAAGATATAACAAATACTATTAAACTGTTAACAAAAGGTAAATCCCCAGGTGGAAATGGACTCACAGCAGAATTTTATTCTAAATTCAGCTGCGAGTTGTCGCCAATCCTAGAATGGTTGTTTAACAACATTTTACTAAGAAACGAGAACATGACAAGAAGTATGAGGGAAGGCATTATAAAATTGATATACAAGGGGAAGGGAGACAGGGAGGACCTGAAGAATTGGAGGCCCATCTGTCTCCTAAACATAGATTATAAAATTTTAAGTAAACTACTAGCAGAAAGAATCAAAAAGTGAATGGACAAAATAATAAATAATAATCAAACGTGTGGGGCAAAAGGAAGAGACGCACAAAACAACATACTAAGTATTAAACAAATTATAGATTATATTAATGATTGTGGGTTAAAAGGTGCCATGGTACTTTTTGACCAAGAAAAAGCATTTGATAGATTGGAGCACAACTACATGTATATACAAAAAGTGCTAAAAAAAATCGGTTTTGGTAACAATTTTCAAAATTGGACCAAAATCCTCTACAGTAAAATAAATTCAAGAGTACAGGTCAATGGAGCGAATACTGGACAATTTGACATTAAAAGATCGGTGAGGCAGGGATGCCCCCATCGATGCTATTATACGTAATGGCAATAGAAATTCTAAGTAGAAAAATAAGACTTAATAAAAAGATAGAAGGTATTAAAGTTTCAAATATAAAAGAGGAAATAAAAATGCGACAGCATGCTGACGATTGCAAGAACTTTATAAAAGATGCAGATTTCTTTAAACACTTAGAAAAGGAATTTGAAGAATTTGGTAAGGCTTCAGGGTCAAAAATCAACCATGGGAAAACATAAATTCTGAAAATAGGAAACTGGCAGGGCAAACACTTTGGTTTACCCACACAACTGATCAAGGAAAGAGTTAAAGCATTAGGGATCTATTATGGGAAAGGAGAAGAGGAAGAACACTGTAAGGAAATGAGAAGAAAAATAAACGGAAATGTGAATATCTGGGCACTCACGCCACTTTACCTCATGGAACAGGCCCAAGTGGTCAAAACATACATGTATGCAAATATAAATTATATTTTAAAATCCATTGATATTGAAAATAAAAAATTAAATACAATTGATAATCCAATTGTAAATTATATTTGGGACTTTAAAACGCATTATATATTTTAAAAAACACTATACAAACCAAGGGAAAGGGTGGGTTAGCAATACCAAACCCAATAATAATTAAATATGCAAATACTTTAAATAGATTTTTAAAACATACAGGCAGAACCGAAATCACCATGTGAGGGGTTATATCTATCTATCTATCTATCTATCTATCTATCTATCTATCTATATATATATATATATATATATATATATATATATATATATATATATATATATATATATATATATATATATATATATATATATATATATATATATATATATATATATATATACTGGTTTGGGTTTCTTTTTTGAGAAATAGATGAAAAACTAACGTATAAGTGGTTAAGGGATAATATCAAGAGTAAATATAAAAACAAAGTAGAACAAGAAAATTGATATGTTAATTGGGAAAGAATGTGGGGTCACTGGATCAAACTGGGGTCACTTAAAATACAAAGCCTCTGCTTCAAATACATGCATGATGCATGGTTGACAGGAGAGGTAGCAGTGAGACGGCATATGGTCAGAGCACCGCCAAAATGTCCACTGTGTAAAAATGCGATATTTAGCTAAAAACAAACAATGGTGCAGTGTGAAGCTAGGAAAATCCATAGAATAAAACTAATTAGGGAAATATGCAAAAGAGAGAAATACAAACAACAGAATCTGCTCTATTTACATGGTAATTTTGAAGAAAAAAACACTATATGCAACAGCTGGTTTTTTTTAACATTTGTAGTAGCAGCGTGATGCTGCCTTCCACGCATGCATCTGAAAATTAACAAAGGGTCAACGAACAATAGATGCAGGTGTTCTGATGACATGGATTATTACAGAAAACGTGAGTGTTCTGAAGGATTTAATTCTGAGTGAAAAGAAGAGGAATTTTACTTACCATCCACATACAAATATCAGTCTTTTTAAATATATTAATTACTGGCGAGCGGCCGAAAATCTGATAAAAGATAGATTACGATACAATGCCTCATCCGGTTGATCTCCGTTACCAGAAATGTCAACAACAAAAAAGCAGATATTGATATAACAATGCACTGTTTCGATGGTTTGTCAGTATGGACAAAGAATTTGTTTATGTAACAATAGATAAATTTCAGTGCATTTTATATCCAGCTTGCGGCTTCCTTTCATGGGACCTCTGAATTTCTGCACTCCAAACCAATGGTTGTATATAAAAGTTTAAACAGCCATCAATGTCGCCAATAAATAAAAAAGCCACATGGTATGTTTTGCAGCCAATAAGGAAAAACAATCCAAGTTTGCAACATTGGCGAAGACCTATATGATCCCAGAATAACTTTTTATGCATTTATTTTTCTTTCTTACTTCTAGAAGAAGAAAAAATACTTTTTCGTGTACGAGAAAAATACCTATAAAATTTCAGGAGCCAAGCCACAATCGACTTGTATTATTCATATGCGATCTCTTCCCCATAATGAAAAGCAACATTTTATGTTTTCTTCGTACTTAAGATTTTTTTTGTGCACAAGAAAAATCCATGTAAAATTTCGGGAGCCACGCCACGACCGCGTTATATCCATATTCGTGTTATAACGGAGCACGCTATAGCGGCATCACACTGCACATGTATTTTATCGTACACGAAAGAAAAATTTCTTTCTTAAAAGGACGAAAAAAAAAAAAACAAAACCAAAAAGTTCATTATCATTTTGGAGAAAATTGCGCGTATGAATAATATAAGACAATCGTGGCATGGCTCCTGAAAGTTTATATTTTTCTCATACATGAAAATAAAAAATTCTTCAAAGTACGAAATATAACGTGCAAAATGTATATTCATGGATCGCACAGGAGTTTGCCAATGTCGTGAATTGCTATTTTTTTATTATTGGTTGCAAAATATATCATCTGGCGATTTTGTTTGTTTTTTGGCAACATTGTTGGCTGTTTGAACTTGAATATACAACCATTTTGTCTGAGTGGATACATTCAGAGGCCCCATGAAAGGAAGCCGCAAACTTGATATAAAATGGACTGAAATGTATCTATTGTTACATTAAAAAATTCTTTGTCCATGTTGACAAACCAGCTTAACAGTGCATTGTTATATCATAATCTGCTTGTGCTGACATCTAGCATGAGTGCTGTATGCTGAGAGATATCCGCTGACATTTCTGGTAGCGGAGATCAACCGGACAAGGCATTTTCTCATAATATATATTTCATTGGATTTTTGGTCACTTGCTAGCAATTAATATATTTACATAGAATGATATTTGTATGTGACTGGTAAGTAAAATTCTTCTTCTTTTCACTTGGAATTAAATCCTTCCAAACATGCACAGTTTATGTAATAATCCCTGTCATCAGACCTGAACACCTGTATCTCTATCGTCCATTAACCCATTTTTAAATTTCTGAAGCATCTGTGGAAGACAGCATGTCTCTAATTCCACAAATGTAAAAAAAAAAAAAGATCTTACTTGTTGGTCTATTCAATAGACAGGGAGGAACAGTGACTACGATTGACCAAATAACAGCTAATTCCATTTTTAAAAATGTACCCAGATAAAATAGTTTGCTGAAATTTCAAAGAAATTAGATTACCTTTGAAGCACCGATTACAAAAACGTACTAAACAAACAGGAAAATAAAAGTCAATCATGCAATAAAATTATCTGATGTTGCCACCACAATAAGAAAGGGTCATTTGTTTAGTCTCCAAAGCTGTCCTTAAGCAGTGACTTCAATAATGCATGCACCCTTCAAAGAAAGCTGACTACAATCTTCAATAAAAACAAAGAGCCTTTTATCAAAGGAAGTCAGGACCAAACTTTTTTAAAAGCAATGGAATCTGATAGATTGTTTCATTTTCCAATGTGACTGGAACATGTTTATTGTGTCGTAAAAATATCCTTTTTGCAAGAAAAAAGTTTATGCTTACAAACGCTACCAATGGCGACTTAAAACGCAAACTAAATTTTACCGACTTGGGGTGTATTTTAAAGTAAATGTGCTTCATCATTCGTTACGTGATTGTACTATTTTTTCCAATGAATTCTGACCTGAATTACCTGTGACAAAATTATCGAATATTTTATGCACGTGTGTGTGTGTGTGCATATTTTTGATGGCATTATATGTATTGTGGATTCATTGTATGTGATGAGATTCGCAAGTGGATACACAGTGTTGATACTCTATTCATGCTATACGTTAGACATGTACATATAAACAGTATACACGTATATGTACCAATGCGTGGTTCTCTGAATAAAGTAAAACATTATAAATGCCTTATCTTTTTTCACTACAGGTGTATTTCTCATTTAATATGCATCGATTTAAGATGGTAACTATGCCAATGAAGCATGTATTTCTGTGACCGCATTTATTACCAAAAAGACCACAGCCCTTCCAATTGTTGTGGGTGCATGCATTATTTTCTTCAGCTAACTAAAGTGGTTGCTTATAACACGGTTCGGTTTATAACATGGTCGGGTTCTATGGCTCCCAACTACTGTATTATAGAGGGGTCACATTGTACTATGTACTGATAGTTATTATGTTTATGACTGATCACATAGATATTATAACTGTCAGATCATCTGCTTTATGAATGATTCTTATCTAGAGACATTGGCATTTAAATTAAAATGTCCGTATGATGTGAATACATCCTCCCAGATTGGAGAAAAAGTCAGCATGACCTTTTGCACACCACTCTGTTGCATGGTCATGTGCAGAAGGTAGATGTACCTATGTCATCTTTTCACAGACGACAATATACGCAATATATCAGAGCGGGGTGGGAGGAGGGTATTCTGCTATAGCGACAGGTAAGTATTGCATAATTAAAATTAGTTTACCCCCACTCAACTACATTTTAATACCAGCAAATACTTATCCTGTAGCTATTGCTTAGACAAATTTGTTAGTAAGGTGGTTAGGCTGATGTCAGACTGATAAAAAAACTGAAATTAAATGTACTCACCATAGAGGGTGAGGTCCATTTCTAGTGAATGTTCATGTCTCTCTGAGAAAAAGTGCCCGCGCTCAGTTGTGCTAATGAGCGCAGGTAAAAGGTATTATGGGAGTGCCAAAAAGCTGGTTTCATGATATCCTCCAGAGAGGAATGGTTAAAGTAGGCCAATGAGGTAGCAACGGTTTAAACCTCGTAGGCTTTAAGTTTCATAAAGGTGAGGTCTCGATCAGTGAGAGATTCATAGGCCCATTTAATTGTCATGAGAATCCAACGTGATATAGTGGCAGCTGAAATGTCTACAGAGCCCTTAATAGGGAGAAAGAGATGTTTACTACCCTTTCCTTTTGCTTTGGAGACATTAAGATACAAGCGAAGAGCACGCATGGGGCATCGAAGTCTGTCTTGATCATCTCCTGTGTATATTTTACTGAAACTGGGAATCTCTATGAGTAAGGGTGCTACTGAAGGTAACAAATGTTTTGCAAGAAAACCAGGTTGGCAGAAAATGGAAACAGTCATAGTTCCCAATAAACCTAAGACAGCCAGAGTCAATGGACAAGGCATGAATTCTGTTTCTTTGTCTTGCCGAGGCAAGGGCGAGAAGGAACAGTTTCGAGTGTGAGATCCAAAAAGGAAGCTTCACTCAATGGTTCATAAGGTGCTTTGGTTAATGACCAAAGGACACAGGAAAGATTCCATCTGGAAACAAGGGAGTGGGAGACAGGTCTCTGAAGCTCAAAATTTTTATAAGATTGGCAAGATGTGGACCTGAACCAATGTCTGTGACCTGAGAAAATTTAAGTGTATTGGAGATGGCAGCTCCATAGCCTTTGATAGTGGATACTGAACATCTTTTGGTCTCAAAGAGGAACAAAAGGAAATCAGCAATGGAAGGTACAGAAGGGTGGATAGGATCAATGTATCTCCTACTGTACTAATCACAGAAGTCTCTCCATCTGGCATCATAAACTTTGGATATAGAAGCTATCCTGGCTTGAATGATGCAAATGTTGACTCTGTCTAAAAACTTGTTATGGAGGAGAGGTCATTTGAGATGAGCCAGGCGTGAAGGTGGAGAATGTCTGGACTGCTGTGGAGAAGGGATTATCGGTGTTGTTACCTCCTGTGTGGTAGAGACCTGGGTTGATCTATCAAGAGGTATAGGAGATCGCTGAACCATGGTCGCGGGGGCCACAATGGGGCAATGATAATGATCTGAGCAGTGGAGGTTTCTGCTAGAAGCTGGAAAGGTGGGAAATCTTATGCAAATAGCCAATTCAACTGGAAGCTGAATGCACTAACTGCCCAACCTTTATGATCTGGGACAGGAGACACGTAAAAGGGAAGTTTGTTGTTGAGCTTGGTTGCAAACAGGTCAATTAGAGGTCTTCCCAAAAGGGAAAACAGGGACTCATTTACCAAGTGGTGAAGAGACTGTTCCATGAGGACGGCTCAGTTTGTTCTGGACAGGCTGTCTACTAATATGTTCATCTTGCCCAGAATGTGGCGAACTCGGATTGTGACATTCTATGAGGCTGCCCAGATGAAAAGGTTAAAGACCTTGATGTTGTAGGTCGGCTACAATAGATGTGTTGTCTGAGAACATGACACATTGGCCACTTATTAGGTTGATGCACCCTTGCAATGCTAGAAATACTACTTTCATGTCTAGGTTGTTGTTGTGGAGGGACAATTCAGCCCGAGTTCAGGACTATGGAGAATTATGCCTTCAAACTCTAAATGGGCTCCCCAGCCTGAATGTCAACCTCATTAACTCTGGTACTATATCCGCTTTCCTATGTAAAAAGCCAACAATATTACATCCGAAAGGTCAACCATCTATATTTTGCGCATATGCCACTGGGTCTTTTGTACAACATATTCGGCAGAAATAAATGAGAATTTAATTTTTCAAAATGCAGTAGAACTAAATAAACGAATATATACGATGAATGACTACTTTTTAAATAAACTGGAGAACATGATACGAAAACAATACTACAATGTGTGTGAATACTTGTGTAAAACCCTTGAATTACGTCATATAATAGGTCACCCATACTGGCAAGAACAGTAACTCCTCCTGGTATGTTGGTCTGTACAAATGTAAATAGTTGCAATACATGAATTGAGTTCAAAATCACACAAAAACAATTTTTTTTGACAAAATGGACATTTATACAAACTGTATAGTACTGCTCAAAATTGATCAGAAATTATTAAAAAAGTATTTTAAAAAAATTGATACCAAAATTTTTGTTTCAACATACACAATTTACACCACAGAAATGCAGATTTGCTGTAATTATATGCTAGTGGAAAACCTGTACCGTATAAAAAAGGGAATTGTTCAAGAATTCTGTCCATATGACTGACATCCTTTGTAGAATTATGTAAGTATTCAATGTAAGTTATTTTTCTGTTTGTTTGTTTTGTGTCATTTCTTTTAAAGCAAAGCAAATTGACCAAAATTATCTTATCATAATTTAATTCTATAAGTGGCAATTGTTGTTTACTAAATTGTGATTTCAATTAACATACATATGTACAAGAATACTGTAATGATTATGCACTATTTTAAGAGCAAGATATAATTTCAACTTGTGTATGACTTGTCAATTTGGTATTTTAAGAAAAAAAATATTGGGGGTGGGTGCTTAAACAAGGCATAAAAAGGCTTTAGATGTACCTGAAACAATGAAAAAGTAAATTTATTATTAAAGCTGATTGTTCACACAACATTTCTATATTACCATATGTAAGAAATATGCAAACTTCAGCTTGAAATAACCATGAGGTCACGATTTTGCAAAAAGTGACCAAAGATCAATATTAAAATGGTGGATGGTGCATGTGTTTGAACGCATGCTGTGAATTTATTTGAAATTATATCATAAAGATGAGTTCAATTTTTAATTCTGCACACACGGACCCCAATACAAGAATTATATCTATATGAAATGGTATCTTGGCCCGTCATGTTTGCCGGTTACTGATTTGGCAACACACCGGGGTCACCGGATTAACTCAAAGCTGACGTCGCATGATGCAATACTCGATGCATGCAAGAAAGGGAAAAAAATCTTTTCACGGTCTGTTTGGTATTGGCATTAAACCGAATGGTTTTAATCCTCTGGTTGCTGCAAATGTAATTAAAAAGGTAATTTTCCCTTCAATGTTTTATGGAAATGAATTATGGTGTAACATTTCAAAAAGTGACCTCGTTTTATTGGATAAAACTGAGGTATTTTGTCAAACATTTAAAAGGTTTTCCAATACATACAAGATCAGACATTGCCCTGGGAATGCTAGGATGGACATCAGCGCAGTCCAAAACTGATAGAAGAAAAGTGATGCTTTTACACAGATTGTGTTTGATGCCTAACAATGTACATACTAAACGTGTGTTTAACGTTGCATTATTTCACTTCATTTTCAGCGGATGCATGTCAAGCTATGGGTTAATTTCAAATTTATATTATACCTCAAAGAAGTTTGACTTGCTCGGGTATCTAACTGATTATTTACATCATTATGAAATTCCAGATAAACATAATTGGAAAGAAATTGTAAGGTCAAAAATTGTTGGTCTTGAAAATAGCCTCTGGAGAGTTTGTATGTCTAAACAAGCAGATTTTGATAGATTCTCTTCGATACACGAATACTTACGACCTGCCTCAGTGTGGCAGTTGGCTAAAACCAGACAACACACTAAGGCATCTACATATGTAGCTAAAACTATGGGCTGCTGTTCCACAAACACAGCTTGATATGTGTATTAGATGTGAGAATATTTATACAGACTTGATACTTCATTGTTGTGTTAGTTGTCCTTATATGTCGAACTTTAGAAATTCTTTCTGGGATTTCCTTACTGGTAAATTTCCCCTGAGCCTGCACATTACGTTATTTAATGCAGAAGATGAGCTGCAACTATAATATCTTTTAGGTAAAAGGTTACCATCAGGAGTAATCGACAAAGAAAACTCCAAGCTATTCGTCCTGTATGCAGCATACTTTGTCATGCAGTGTGCAGCTATCTTCTGTAAATAAGGTACTGAAACTTGCAACTTATGCAGTTGACGAACACTTTGTTGACTGATATTGTGTAAGAATTTGTATTCTAATATATAATTTGTATTTTTATTTTTATTTATTTATTTATTTTATTTTTTAAATATTTATTGATTGTATTCAGATGATTTATTCTTATATCATGTAATCTTCCATGGAAGGAAATAAAGATGATGATGATGAATATGCATAAAACATAAAGAATTTATGAGCAACATGTAATTTCAACATGTGTAACTCTCAGGAACACTCAATTCTGAAAAATTCTTCCTGTTGCTCTATGTTTGCTGATGACTAATTCAGGAACTATATTGGTCGTAGGACGGTCGTAGGACGTGACTATCACGCATAACTGTAACCTGATGGTAAACTGTAACTTGTCCTTTAGAAACTAGATTTGTGGCTGGTATTGTTAATAGCGAATAATATTCTGGACCATTCCTGACATATACAGTATCAAAGGACTTACTTATTTGATTAAATTTAACTTCTTCTTTCCCTTCTTCGCATTTAGTAGTCTGGTTCCCTGCTTACTATGCTATCTGCGTTGCACTCCGCTATAATGTACTAAGCAGGCAACCAGACTCGGCATATTGTTAGATAAAAATTGTCCCAAAACGAAACGCTTATAAAAGTGACGTAATCCACCACCGAATTTGAAGAAGTGTATGCATATGTATTAGAGGTATAATTTATTGGACAAAAGTATCTAAACGAAACTCGTAGAACAAAAACTGCTGCTTAAACCTGAGCATGCGCATTGGCATGTTCTGCCAACAATATCCGTTTCATTCGGAACATGCGGAAGAGTTGCTTTCAGGAAAGCGGTGCTTAATGTTCTTATCGGTACATAATGTTCTTATCGGTACATATTAAAACTGTTTTGCTATTGCTGCCTACTTATAATTTATAAAGTTTCTATGACTTTCCCTCTTTCTGTACCTGTAAAAAAAAATTGTCAATCGAAACGAGTAAATGTAAATAAAACAAAATATATTGGTTGACCCAGATTAACGTACCATGGGGAACAACTCTGTATTATCGTGGCATTAGCCTAACTTACGTATAGTACACACACACGTATTATAATAAACATAAATTGCAACTTATCCACGATTGTACTGGCAGAATATTTTCCACAATAAACAAAAGGATGCAATGATCAAATCGAACACACAAATGTAATTAAAGTGGAAATCCATGAATAACAACATTACAAACAGAAACAATTATTATTTAACTTTATATGACTTTTAAATGCAATGTGGGCAAAGCGATTTAAATATATAAGAATGTATTATTACTATTACTATTACTATTATTATTATTGAAATATTGCTGATTTCAAGAAAGTTTAACTGTTGTTGTATTCTTCTTTATGTACCAGAAGTATGATCATAAACAACATTTGTAACTTTTGGTCCATACTGGTTACCATGGAGCAGCAGAGAGGGTGAACAAACCATTTCCTGGAAGGTCCATTTGCGAAAAATAAAGCTTCCTACGAAAATGAAACCTATAAGGTCAATAACGCCAAACCGAAGCCTCTAACCAAAACCTAGAGTTTCTCTAATCGGATTAGTTTATTTTGTTACTTTATCTTTGTAGCAGAAGAGGGGGCGAATCCCATAACTTTTCAGACAAAAAAAAAAAGGGCGAAATAAACCCTTTATAAACCCGCGATGACACTTGTAAACTCAATTGTCGCCGATGTTGCTGCGTTTTGTTGTCGTCGCCCCCAACAGAGAGGGCGAATCCCACAACTTTTTAGAAGCCTCCAAACGCCGAAATGGAGGGCTAACCCTATGCCGTTGTAAACTCAATTGTCGCCGTTGTTGCTGCGTTATGTTGTCGTCGCCCCCTCTGCTGCTCTCTATGAAACCAATTTATCCAAAAATTTTATCCAATCCGACACCGCTATAAATTAAAAATTACTTATACCAAATAATGGTACACTCAGAATCTTACACAGCCAGGCTGTCTAGGGAGCGGGAAGAAGCACTTAAAAAATATATCCCGGTGAAGGAAAAGTTTAAAAAAGATGTGCAATTACAACAACAAGCACAAGTTAAATACGCAGCTGAAGCAAAAGAGTTATTTCAACCCGTCACTGCAATCACTGAAAAGGTTTTGACTGCTATTAGGGGTCCCGAAGAAGGAAAAAGTCTTATCCAAGTATGAAGAGAAGAATCCGCTACGCAATCTAATTAAAAAAAAAACTGATCTCCGAGAAAAATTTACCGAAGAGGGTATAAGAAAAATCTATAAAATTAACTTGCCGGATGCTCACAGTAAGTATGATTTTGGTGTGTTTGCCGCCGAAAGTCATCAGTATAGAAATCAATTTTTAAAACCCGAGTATGTCAAAGGGGTAAAAAAAGATACTTGGGGTGATTGGTTGTATAAAATAAAGACAAATGATTACACCATAGACAAAACGGATATTGGTTATCCATTTTATACTAACGGACTGAGAGACTATACTAAAGAACAGCGAGAACTGCAGCAAGAAAAACAGCAACAAAAACAAAAAGAAAAGGAAGAAAAAAAAAACAGAAAAAACCTGCGACTCTTTCACTTTCTGCGCCGCTGCAACAGACAGAGAAGAAACGACAAAAAAAGACCAAAGCACCAGAAACAATAACAGTACCACACGTAGACGTACCTGATCCATCTTCGTCGCCAACTTTTGATTTATTGTTTGGCCCGCAACAAACATTACTCTCGCCAGTTCCTCAAGTTCCGCCAGTTCCGCCACGGCCTCGAATTCAGCTATCGGGTAAAAAAACTCAAAATCCCGTTCGTACTGATACCTTGCGGGAACAACTCCAGACTACTGGTCGGGAATCGTCTAATAAGGATGAGACTGATCAAAGGCCACCGCCCACTGGCAGCGGTTTTGGAATTCCTTGCACTGATAATATCTTCAATGACGTGTCCCGGTTAGAAACAACTCACCGGAAATAATTAATGAAGCCGCTAATATTTGCTGGAGATTATTTCAAGGCGGTGTCATGGATGCTCACATATATCAAGAACTTGTCGATGAACTTATCGATAGTGACTAAAGCGATTAGATACATGACAACAAATAACATAATATGGTTATGTACAACAGTCACTACTCAACTGTGCAGGTAAGAGCAGTAAACTCACGATTACCGATTTATAGCGCAACTTACGGCGATGCCGCTCACCGCTCAAAAATTATTTGCAGGGTGAGCACCAAAATTAGGCCCTCTTGCAAAACAATTATCAACGAAAGCCATTAATGTTTTTGGTGAAAAAGCTCCTGGGGCAATTGTTGGCGCTGCTGGTAAAGCACTCTCGGCAATCAAAGAAAGATTAGCGCGACTAATGAAACGCAAACCGGTAAAATTGCCAATTACCGAAACCATGCCCGCGGATGTTAGTAAAATAACAAATCAAGCCGTATAACTAAAACTAGCGGAGCTGGACGCGCAAGGAAATATTACAGCAAATTTAATAGCAGGAAGTGGACTGTCATCCATTCCAAATCACACGCAGTAGTATAAAATGTCTAAACCGATATCCGATATAGCATTTGATATAGACGCGTCGGTTCCCAGAGATAAATCGGTGCGTGATTATCAATTTTATTCCTACGATGCAAGAGAGCCAAATCAGCGAGGGCGTATTGAACTTCAAGTTCATGATACAAGAAGATATTTCTTGCCATCTGAGGCATTTATTGAAGTAGAAGGCAATCTTAGAAAGGCGGATGGTACTAACTACGACGCTAATGACCGAGTTGGTTTTGTCAACAACGGGATCATGGCACTGTTTGATAGCGCCGCATACATGAATGATGGACGAAATATTGAATCGATTCAGAATGATGTTGATGTTGCCACAACAATAATTGGTCTTGCGAGAGATTCTGACAACTTTACAAGATCATCCGGTCCATCAATGATGTTTGCCAGGGATATTACCGACTACGCCGATCATATTCAGTATACTATGAGAAAACCAAAACAGGTCACTGCCGCTAACGATAACGCAGATGTGGAGGCGGTAGTTTTTGGTAGTAGCGCGACTTACAACCTGGGATTTGCAACACGCCGAGCAACGCTGTCAGGGCTTACCAGAGATTTTTCGTGTGCGATTCCACTCTCTCACATCTTTGAATTTTGCAGAGATGTCCGAAAAGTCATCTTTGGAGCCAAACACACCGTTATGCTTCATAGAAAAGCCGACGACAATAATGCGATCTGGCGAGGAGATGGTGCTGGTGATCCTGGTATGGTAACAATAATAAAACTCTCACTGTGGATGCCGGTATTGACCCCATCAGTCACAGAAGAACCACGACTGCTCTCTTTTATGAATCAAGGCGGTAAATCATCGCTATCTTGGCTTACAGTAAGCACAGACGCCGTCCAAAGCCAAGCCAGGGATGTGTTTACTTGGCATATAGCATCACAACAAGGAGTTTCTGCGCCGTGACATATCTTTATTGCGCTGCAGGATATTCGTCGGGTAAATAATCAGCTAATGTCTCATATGATATTTGAGAAACTTGACGTTACTGAGGTTTCGTTGAGAATAAACGGGCAGCAAGAACCATCCGAAGATATATAATTAAGTTTTGCAAATAATCATGTGGCGCGCGCATATCATCGCTGGTTCACATTCCTGTCTCGTAACACAAATATAGATACTGGGACGCAAATATCACAGCTTGATTTTACAAATTTGTACCGATTTATTACTTTTCGCAGGAGCATCTAGACTTATCCAAGCAGTCTGTTGTTGATATTTACTTCCGAGCTCGTGTCGGCACACCACCAATACTCGCATCTGGTCCTCAAATTGTTCACGGTCCCTACAGAGCAATCGCGGTCATTCTCAGCGATAAGGCAATGTTACTTGAAGGTATTAGTGGCCGAATGAGAATCGTTGATCCACCAGTAGGAAACATGTAATATTTTCCGAAAACATGTAGGACAATTAGATCAATCACGTTAATTATAAAAATGTCATGCAATCACGTTAATGTCACTCTGACTCCTGGTCAGGCTAAGAAATTACAATCGAAAAACGTGAGCACGTGGGGCAAAAATAACTTTAAAACACGATCAAATTACTGGAGGTCCAAACAAGTTATCGTTGACTAAAACACAGCTTAACCATTTTAATAAAGCAAAGCAAGCGAAGACTGGGGCCCAGCTTGATTTTTCTCCATCCGCGGTCAAAGACATGATTAAAACCGGTGGTATATTTCCTCTTCTCGCAGCGATACCAGCACTGATTACCGCTGCTGCCCCAGCTGTCGCAAAAGCAGCCGCTTTAGGAGCTGTTGGAACAGCTGCTGGAATGGCACTAAAGAAAGCCACAGGGAAAGGATACAAAAAAAGGACGCGGGCTAAGGCTTTAAGGAATTCCACCTTCATGGTACCCAAAACGGTTTTGGACGTCACTCCGATGTCCAATTTTGATTTACTCGATGCTGTTAAACAATTAAATATAAAAATTTTTAGAAGCGTCTTTATGCGAGATCAATTACCACAACAACCGAATAATCCAGAAACTGGAATTATTAATATCGATAACAGCGATGGTCCAGGGACTCACTGGGTTGCTTACGCGATCGATCCACGTGGAATTACCTATTTTGATTCGTATGGGTTAGCACCGCCAGTTGAATTTCTCAAATATACAAAAGACGTCCCCATGACAAAGTCAAAGACAAAAGTTTGGTACTCAACGCTGCCAACACAAACACTGACCGATCCTCCGATATGTGGCCGTGAAGTATTAAATGTTCTTGATGCGATATCAGCGTCAACCAAACCACCTCACAAAGTTGTGCACGAGTATACCACGGGTCAATTTAAACAGTTTCCTATCAAATAATGGTTGATATTTACGGAAGATCTCTTCTCAATAGAAAAATATACGACCAAAGATGAAATCGATAATCTTTTAAGTCTGACCGGAATAGATCCAGATGAGGTTGTTATTTTTCAGGACCGACACGGAAAACTAAAAACCAGCGATATCAAATGGCATGAAATAATTCGTAGGGTTATTGGAGCTACTTCGGGTAACATCCCTGCGTTCACTGATAGTGAAAACGTCAGAGATTCGCTGATATCAATTGCGGCGCTTCGAGATGATAGGCAAAAAGCTGCAGGGGAACTTGTAAAAAAGACCGGTGATACAATGACAGGTGAACTCAGTCTCGGCAGCAATAAAATAACCGTGATAGCGGATCCAACGTCCCCGAAAGATGCCGCAAACAAACAATATGTTGACACCGTTGACGGTAAACTAACCACGTTGCGGGCCGAGTATGATGTTCACGTGAGTACTTTTACAAGATTTCGCAGAAATTATCAAAAAACTGATGAGGTCATAAATTCTTTGGCACTCAGCTCATCGTTGACGCATAGCTTTCTGATATCATGACCAACATTGACACGATCAAACAAGCACAGCAGGATATCGTAGCGTTGATTCCTGATATCGTCAACAAAACCAGTTTGATTAAAGTTCCGACTGGAGTTACTCCCGGGCATATTGCCAACATAGTATACACGATATCATCTGGATTTGCAACATGGTCTAAACAAAATAATACTATCAAATATTCAGCAACAGTCACTGGAGTGTACAGGCTTTCTGTGTTCAGTGCAGCTAAATTTGAAATTTTTACAACGTACCCCTGGCGACATTCCACCGACAAGGGAACCGAAGAAACATTTATAATGGAGGCAGATGATAAAAAATTAACCGCAACATCTTACTGGTGGTGTTTAGAATTTGTAGCTGAAACACCTCAATTGTTTACTGCTTAATATAATAAAATGGCGCTAATGAAGTCAACAATGGCAGCATCGATGACAACTCTAATGACAGAGTCATTAAATGCTCAGCAATACAGATATGATCAAGTACGCTAATGGCAGTCAGAGTTAAAAAATACCATTAACGATTCCACAGCAAAGGTAAAAAAAAATACAAGTGGCGTGTAATCATCCTAGACACAATAGTGTATTCAGTGTCCGCGTTAGTTGCATCCACAGGAGTGTTATTATCAGCGCTAACACCAGTGACGACTGCAATCACGGTCACAATTACAGTTTCAACATCAACGACAATTGCAGGTGTTGCTAATATTATCGCGAGAAAAATATCCTCGTGCGCGCTAACAAAATTGCACGAATACGAAAAGTTAAACAATGCGGCCACGAGCATCTACTCGAAATTGTCGTCGCTGATATCATCAAGTCTCGATGATACAACAATATCAGATTCCGATTTCGCCGAAATGGCAAAGATGTATGAAGACTACACCGGTCATTTGAAGCGACAAAAGATAAATAACAACAATGACGGAATTACTTCAACAGATAGTCGAAAATACAAGCCTGAAACGAACTTCTTTAATAACTGTAACCTCAACTACACCAGAATTCAGTATTAATTGTCCAACTGCGATTCCATTAAACGAGATCGCGTTAGCACAATTACGAGAATATTACAGTTGGCCCAATATCAGATCAAAATCGTTTGGTGGATTGCCAGCAAATAATTCACTGATATTTGCATATAAAAATAAACCCGATGGCACACCAGACTGGAATGTAGTTGGATTACCAACCGGGTCTTATCAAATCGAAGAAATCAATGAAGAATTACAACGTCGAATAAAAAATATCACAACAAAGGAATCCAAAATAGCAATAACTGTTCATGAGCCAACGCTGTCTTCTGCCATCGAGATAAGCACCCCAGACTACGCCGTGGATATATATAATAGTTCGATCAGAACCGTGTTAGGATGGCCTGAAGTCGCTCCGCCGACACGACCAATACCACCAATGCCGATAAAGTCTGATTATATCACTGACAATAAGTCATATCATGAAATTACACCATCATACAAACAACGTCTGGATGGTATAAAAAATGCAACGTTGGGTAGAGAGATTAGCTTCAACGACAAGGATCGTATTCGGTGGAGTTTTATTTATGAACGACTTCTCACAGGAGAAACTAAATCCGTTTTTATTGACCTAAAAGATATTATTGAATATTTTAAAATCATTAATTAAAAACATAAAACACAACTACAGCAACTACGGCAGTACTTTCAAGAACATCTTTTTGATATAACAAGTTCACGCAGCGAAATTATCAAACGCGTAGAAATATTAAATCAGCTAGTATCCGACATGGAATATATTAACAGGCGAGTAATCGAGGCAACAATTGATTATACTGACTATTTCATTCCCCATAAACGAAATTTTCTAACTGCATATTCACTGACAGAAGCCACTCTGCCAAATTTTAAATTTCCCGGGTATAATGTTCTCGAGTTAAGAAATTCAGTCAACGATCTAATCAATGAGTTCTTTGATGACATACTGGAACAACACAGGCGATCACTGCCCGTGCCAACTATCCTCAGACACAACAATGATCCCGAAGGGCAAGGCCGGCATGTATCTCCGGGCATCGTAAATATAACTGAAGTGGTCGCGGTCAATCTTGTGTGTGATGTCATTGATGACAGTTACAGCACGGACACGACAGTTTCAAAACAAGCCCAGCAAGGATTTGTTCTTTATTCATTTACTCCGAAAGATGTACCACCTGGATATCTAATCGTGCAAGAGCCGATCAATCCGGTCTATCTACGATGTCATAATCCGTGGCTGACCAGAATAAATTTCGCGCTGACAGCAGCAGGGGGGGGGGCGAATCGGACATTTTGTCCAATCGTCATTTGGTTTAATTAATACTTTCTGCACGCAGCGGATCCGGTGTCGTCAGCGCCCGGTAAAAAATAAACGACGTCGTCGTCGGGGTGTCGTCCAATCGTCATTTGGTTTAATTAATACTTTCTGCGCGCCGATCCCAGCGTCGTCAGCGTCCGGTAAAAAAGCGCGACGACCGCGTCGATGTCATTACCCCCCCCTGCTGCTAAGAAGTTATTTACAATGAAAATTGTTTACAACTAACCGAATATTTGGTCAAGTCCGATACGATATCGTGTCCGAGGATCATGCAAATTTATCGTTACAAATCCATGTGGGGTCGACTGAGCATGACTAAAAAAGTTTCGAAAACCATTAAAGTCCATGTCACCACCGCACCATGTCTGCCAAATATTTCGTAGCGTGTGTGTATCAACGCCGTTGAATACAGCAAGAATATTACAGTTGTCTCTGATTACTTTTGGAATCTGAGTGTATCGTTGAGTGACATATATCACGTCGGTGTTTTTATGCCTGCCTCTGGAAAATATCCTAGCTGGGTTTTTTTGATTGTCTAACATAACATCATCGTACACGACTAGATTGTTAACGTCGCCATCAATATCATCAATACCTGGTGCATCATTGATATCTGTAATAAACTCAATAACATTTTTTTCAGCGATCGCTGATGCATTCTCGTTAAAATCTTTCAACACCTCGAAGCATCGTTGATCATCCACGCTAGGGGCGATTAAATACAACTTATCCCACTTCATCCATCTCATTATTAAATAGAGTAACAATTGCGTCTTGCCGGATCCAGATGGTCCGATGATAATCATCCGGATCGAGTTTGGTAACGCTGCAACATGCTTAACTGGTTCTCTCGTTTTAGTCGCCGAAAAATCAATTATATTCATATCTCTATACATAAATTATGGATCTATATTGTGTGAAGTGTAGAGTGCGTACTGGCACAAATGATATGACAACCGTTACAACAAGAAATAACAGATCGGCACTTACTGGTAAGTGTGTACAATGCGGTACATAGAAATTTAGATTTATTTCTATTAGACCCGGGGATGCTTTAAAAAAAGCGAGGAGGTGATATTGCAGCCAAGTTATCAAAACTCCCCGGAACACCGTGGGCAAAGTATCCAGGAGAAAAGCACCTCCCAGGATATAGCTACTGTGGCCCCGGAACACGATTAGATATCAGACTCGATGATCAAAATCAGCCCAAACCCGGTGAGTATCCAATAAACGCTATCGATAAGGCGTGTCATGCTCATGATGTTGCTTACTACAAAAGTAGCGATCTGCAACAGCGTCATATCGCGGATGTAAAATTAATTCACGCGTTAAATGCTATTCCTGATAAATCATTCAAAGAAAAATTGGCTTCATGGTTGGTAAAATCGGCTATGAAAGGTAAATTAATGATTGGAAGCGGAGCTTCTCGCGCTGGTAATTGAAAACGCTAGCGTTTATAATAACAACATGGAATCCATCTATTATTCTCCGAGAGGACACTGGAAGGGGAAGGCCGCAATTGGTAAACTCGCAAGCGCTGAAAAGGTAACAAAGGCCGTTGCGGCTAATTGGTTATCCAAACAGGCTATATGGCAAATCTATCTACCACCGCCTAAACAAATCAACTTCTCGCACTTTGATGTTACCGTACCCAATGAAGTTCATCAAGCTGATATACTATTTCTGCCGCATGACAACGGTTACAAATACGCGCTAACCGTAGTTGATGTTGCGAGTCGATACAAACAAGCGGAGCCGTTAAAAACAAAGTCAGCAACTGAAGTAGCCGATGCGTTTGAGCGGATTTACCGAAGGGGTCCTCTGCGCTGGCCAAATCTATTACAAGTTGATCCTGGTAGTGAATTTCGCGGCGCTGTTTTATCAACGCTGAAACATCATAGCGTCGCGATACGACGAGGTCATACTGCGCTACATCGTGATCAGGCAATTGTTGAACGATTCAATCGGACTCTTGCTGAACGGTTATTTGGGTATCAATACGCGAAGGAATTCATCCAAGAAAAACGATCTCGTGAATGGGTCAAAAGGTTGCCAGGCGTAATTGCAGCGTTAAATAACGAGATTACCCGAGCAATCAACATGGAGCCCAGCGACGCGATTAAAAAAAAGTATATACCCGGAAGATCAAAATTAAATAACGTTTCCAAGCCGATTCTCGGCGATGTCACTGTTAGATATCTGTATGAACCAGGAGAGCTTGAAGGCGGTAAAAAAAGAGCTACTGATCCTATTTGGAGTGTTACCACGCATAACATATCAACGATAACACGATCAACTGGTAGACCACCGATCTATAGACTGGATTCAACTGCCCCACAGCGGGGGTTTACACGCGAGCAACTACAAGTGATACCTGATGATACTCAATTGCCCCCGCGTGGCCTTAACTAGCGCCGTTGCGTCTATTGCACTCAAGACAGGTCAACCTTACATTGTTTTTGACATGACCGAGACTGTTATCGATCCTGTCCACGGTAAATTGGCAAGCGTCTTTATCCGAATAACGCCAGCGCATTACACAATTGCAACTCGCGCAGTGATTATTCTGTTGTTGTCGTAACGCAATTATTAATTCGGCATCAATATCAAAACGCCGCTGTTTTTTTTTTATCCTGTTGGCGGTAACCCGAGAGTTTTCTATCAATGACGCTTGCATCGATGATGACTTTGTCACTGGCTTCGTCAATAACAATTCTTCGAAGCTGATTTATCCTCCGTACTCTGGACACTGCGAGATAGACTAGATTTGACCATTCGATGCGATTATCAACCATCCAAACAATTGTGTCCGTGATGGTTAATCCCTGCGAGGAATGTATTGTCGTTGCGTATCCTAGCGTCCACGGGGATTTATCAGCACGTAGCGCGTCCTCGACGACGCTGATATCAACGAGCACGATATCATTCAGCACGAGAATTTGTTTTGTTGTCCCTGACGCTGTCGGGCCCGGGATTTCAACTTCAATGTTCTGCCGCCGTGTGTCAGCGGGTCTATAACATAACGGCACTGGGCGCGTTGGAAACTTTTCCTTATGCAACGCAAACAACTTCTGCTGAAGTGTGTCTCTGACTATCTTTCTACTCGCTACAATCAAATCGTTTGGTTTCCATGTTTCCCAGAATTCATTTAACGGCGTTTCCGGAATCACCTCGCGGATTATTTCACATGGAACTCTATCCGGCTGTAATCTGATTAAGTTTTTAACCTCGCGCAGTTGTTCATCAAGTGCTCGGTAATCAGTATCGGTTTCTTCATAATATTCCACAAAACCCTTTAACCAATCATGTGGACCCTCGCCGACAAATGGTGGTGGTTGGCCATGATCTCCGCACATTATCACCGCTGTATTCGCGCGCAGCAACCACTCAAGAAACATTTGTAAAACATCTAACGAAACAGTACATATCTCATCCCAGATGATAACCTCTGGAATAAATTTTTCACCCATTCGATCAGGAGTCCACTCACCGCCGCTGTATCGGAAAAAGCTGTGATAAGTAACGGCGTCAACATTTCGTTGTTTTATCTCTCGCGCTAGTCTATGGGTCGGTGTAAGCACGATTATACTTGCCCGCGTTCGAAATAATTCAATTGCCCGAGTCGTCTTTCCTGACCCGCCACAGCCGCTTAAATAAACTGTTTTATATCTACAAATTGGATCAGAACACGGTGGTGCATTAGACCATTCTGATAGAGTATCACCGCGTAAGTAATTATTTTCAACGGTGACATCTGCTGACGGGGAATAATCGCGTCGTATTTCATTTTTAATTCTCCATATACCCCAACTCTCATCCGGACTAGTAAACTCGGCTATGTTTCCCTTATACTTTACGTCTATGTAAAATGAATCAATCGCAACTCTAACCGCGGTGTCGGGAAATCTATTTATCATCGAGAATAAATTGATAGCGGCGTAACCCAACATAGACGCCCTCAAATTTTGAATATGCCGGGCTGTCTCCGTCGCTGTAGGTAACAACTGTACCCAACTTTGTTCCATTGGACAGCAGAGCTGTTTTGCAGTTCACGTATCTATTTTTTGCCACTGCGTCCTTGATTACGAAATCATATTCTGCGTCATCTATAATCAGCCGTGAGCAATATCGTTTGTAGTCGCAGTTTTTTCCACCTTGTGTGAACTTACCAATTATCCTTCTACCGAGATCTTTTGCCTCGCGGTTTCGTTGGTTGAATATCTTTTTGGACCATTCGATGATATATTCCTCGTTGGCATCAATGTGTTTTTTGGACTCGTCAATTATGCTATCTAGACGCTCTGCTTCTGGTAACCAGACTTCAGTCTGCGCCCGATATGATATTATTGCGTCGCTGACAATCAACGATACAAGCATGCTACAATCAATCATAAACCGTAGCAGCGCTATTGGAAGCCATCTCTTTTCAGCCATGTGTCTACCGATCCAAATATAACAACAGCGATGAAGTCCTGCTGCGAATTCAAATGATACTATGTGAGCGAATCCGGTTAAATCAAAATCTGGCAGTGGTCCATTAATAGCAACACGAGTCATTTCATGTCTGGGGTGTCCAAATCGTTTAAAGTACTCAGCGGCGGATCCATACCCGAGAAAACTCGCTGGATAACAGGCAACCATATCAACGGAAATCATAGCGTCGCGGTTGTATTCAGTGTTCCATAGTCCACCGTGATAGTATTCCAAACAACTGGATTGTACATCCGGTAGAAATTCCTTGCGCGTTGGTCTCCACGCATTTTTCCTTGCTGCAACATGAGCCGCAACCGATGGAATCGTAAAACAATTTGTTAGCAGTTGTTCATCATGCTCTTCAAATTCCATGGCGGTTTTTTTCATTTTGTTGTGAAACGCTTCAGTGCGATATAATTCACCGTTTGGTCTTACAAACTGATCAAAGGTATCCACATCGTTTTCAGCGCTGCGATGTAACCACACTGACACAGGGTCCTTTTTACACAAACAAGCAATAGCATCAAATAGTTTCCTCTCCGCGAGAAAACCATCCTCTCCCAGGAATTCCCCCGGGATATACTTTACTGTTCTATCCCGTGGAAATATTGTGACCGCGGGCGTCCACGCGTGTTCGTTATGATCAATAATTTTGATTGGGGCTCCCTTTGATTTATACTTTGATTCATATAATACTTCACCGGTTATTGTTGTAACGGTTATTGGAAATCTCAACGACGTCTCTAATTTCGCTATGTCGCTGATGGTTGCTCCTCGCTCGCGCACTGTCTCCTCCCATTGGTTTATTTTGCTACGTCGTAAATCGGTCAGTTTATTTCCTCGACACGCATTTGTAAAATGCTCTATTACTCGTTCTGCTACACAATTTATCCCCGTTGACTGTTTCATCGGCGCTAGATTTCCGACATCAGGTTTCTTATTTAACGGGTATATTCCATAGACAACTGCTGTTTCAGGATACGCTCGTTCATAGCATGGTCTGTCAATTCCGGTTAACAACCCCGGCTTGGAGTCGCGGCTAACAATAACTGTTTTCTTGTCGCTGAGAACTGGTTCAAATTTATCACGTATGATCCAATTACCTGATTCCACCCGGACAATGAATTTTACTCTGAAGAAATACTTTTTACCGTCAAGTTGTGATATTATCGTTGCCGCGCGGTTGTCGTTCATGGTAGCGTCAACAACACCATCAATTCGAAATGTTGACCAACTATGAGATGCACCATCACGCTTGAATTCATTGATACAATCGCGTATTTTATTCAACAGGGTTCTATCGTTTATTAACGCTTTTGGTGCGTCCTTGAGGACTCTATCGAGATTGAACTTAATATTTTTCCAGGGCTTAATTGCTGCTAATCTCTCGAACTCCTCCATATAATTAAAACAAGTATTTAAATGAAAGAATATAGTATAATGAATCACTGCAAATGGTTGATGATTGGGTCGACAACCCCGTGCAATAAATCATGTAGAGGTGAATTCTGCGGGTATCATTTACAAAGCGTTCGTAATGGTTCTCTTGGCCCCCTCCCGTGCTTGGTTTGCCACGTTGGTGTAAGAGAAAAATCACAGTTGTGTATCAATTGTGGCGGAAAGCGATACAGGGAACTAAAACGTTATTACGACAAGCGAATAAAAAACGGCGTCATTGACTCCGTCCTTGACTCCGTCAAGGACAAAATCATCAAAACTCCTCAGGACTACATTGCAAGGTTTATAATTAAACCAAATAATGAATTAGACAAGTAGTATTATTATACAAATGAACCAAGAATTTCAGCCGCATCCTGTGCTCGTTAATTACGAGGCATCTCGCGACGGCGTTGTTAGAAACCGCAGACTAAAAAAACCGGTTGATGTTGTTAGTAATAGCGGGTATTTGATGTTTACTGCGGGAGGAAAAAGCTATTATGTTCACAGGATGGTATTTGAAGTATTTAACGGATTAATCGAGAATGGGTTTGTGATAGATCATATTAATAATAATAAGACTGATAATTCTCTTATAAACCTGCAAGCTATCTCGCAAAGTCAGAATACCAAAAAAGGCGGAACTGGTAAATACTCAAAAGAAAGCAAAGAATGTAAAATCATTTGATACAACAACGCACGAAGAAAAAACTTTTCAGTCAATGAATGAAGCCAGTAGATATTTTGATATTTGTATGCCCGCAGTACGATTTGTTGCAGAAAATATAACTAAAACAGCGATCTCAAAAAAGACGGGTCACAGAATTCGATTTTCATATATGACATCAAAGGGAGATAACTCGTTTTGTGATAGCGTCGCATGACAAGAGTTACGTCCCTTGAAGTCCAATTAATGTTACGATTAATTAATAATTTTACGATGAAAACTAATGAAATACACGCTGTTATCTAACAGCTGTATTCTTTTTTTTAATGTTTTATTCAAATATTTGGTTTCATTTAAATGCTGTGAAACACCATTAATAAGTATTCAAGGATTTAACGATTCAAGGGAATTCAAATTAACACACACCTTGTGACTGACGCCGCTGTATTAGTCACTTTATATATAAACCGACTCGTTATAAGCCTGGGGCTTTCGAAAGCCGATTCGATCAATCAAAACTAACCCACGCACTTGACCCGGGCGTGTGGTTGTCTTTTGTTCACAATCATGCAACCGGGTTAATTTACTTGGGTTGCTTTTGATTGGTCGAATCGGCCGTAGAGTTCCGCCCCGCCGTTTTATGTTTGTGCTGTCTTGTGCCGTCCCATCATATATATCCATCCTTAATTAAGTACATGTAGTGATGTCCCCCCAAGCATATCTTCTGGGCGGTCTACGATGACGTTTGTCACCTTAGGCCTCCCTCCCGGAGATGTATGTTTCGGGGTTCCCTTGGGCTCAGATGGATGCGAAGGCACCCAAGGGGTTCCAAGATGTGTTGTTGATAGATGTAACCGATGGGCCTCTCTGACGTCATAGGGCGCCAGCGGGGTTGCCAAACGGGTGTGCCGTCCAATCATAATACTCTCTGTTAACACGAAGATGCGGTGGCAACTTCATGTTATACGAGTCCATAATCACGCACATATTTCTCTAGGCAGTAAAGATGTTAACAGCACCTTTATGCGCCTAGAGTTCATTTTGTAAAACATTTTTTTTTATATTAGAAATAAAGATGTTTATAAGAATATGAATATCGAAGACATCAATAACATTTTAACTGAAATTTCAAAATTAAAAAATCAAGGAATTGTATTATCTGATAAGCTTGATAACCAAAAAATATTGTCCGATTATGAAATTATTAACGAGCAATCAAAGAAAGGTCGATATACCTTGCCACGTGAGTATTCTTTTATAAAGCGATTACAATATACGATCAATGAAAACCTGTATGGCAATGACGTAAATGCATTTATTGGATTGTTTACTACCGTTGAAAAAATACGACAAAAACTCGGACAGGCTTTTGAACGGCGTCGAGAAATCTCTAATAAAATTAAAAACATCAGGAAGATTCTAGACGAAGACGCTGTGGAGGAGAGAACTCTCAATTGAAATCACCGATTATACTCGTGTGTACAAGTAAAACGTTAAAACAACATTTTTCTTTTGCTATATACGTATGCAGGTATATTTTCTCCTCCAAGAATTCTTATCAATCTGGATTTTTCTATACAACTATGTGCGTACTGATTACTGCCACACCGCCGTTGCTGTGGTGTTATCATCACCGTGTTCAGTAACCACTAGTTTAAAACCCTCCCCGTGATTTCCCGGATTGCGTCGTATACTTTGACCTGGTAATTGCAATGACGTGTTGGGGTTTTGTATTATAAAATTAGAAGAATTTTATTTATAATAAATGGTAGGTGAATCACTTACAACGAGATTAGCACGTGAAAGACTAGCAGCGCTTAAAAAGTTTATACCGTTACGAGACAGAGTGAGAGAGAAACTTCAAACGCGGCAACAAATGCAAACTGATTTTGCTGTTGGAAGCGAACAACTCTTTGCCCCGGTAACTAAAGCGACCAAAGATGTTACGGCGGCAACTGTGCCCGTCCTCGGTGCGCTTGAAAAGATAGCGGCAGAGACAGAACAAACAAAAGAGTCTCTGAAAACACTACCTGCGAAAATAGCGGTTGCTACAACACACCAACGGAGGGAGAGGCCGCCACCACTCGCTATAACGGACCCACAAGAACCTTATGTTACAATGGCCGATGAAGAAGAACTAGGCGCCACCGCAAGAGAACCAGAAGAAGAAATACCGGAAGAAATACCGGAAAAAATACCGGAAGAAATACAGAAAGAGGGGAATATACCCCGTAATGTACTTAAAAAGAGCACAATAGACACAATCAGAAATCTTGACGATGAAGAATTAGTTAATTTTACTGCCATAAATTTTGATAAGGATTCACGAGAGATGTATATCAATAGCGGCTACGAGAAAAATGTAAATTCGGTGGAAAAATGGACAAGAATAGTGTATTTAGCAAGTAGATATAAGGATATAATACCACGTGGTGATACCGATTACAAAGCATTCCTCGATAAGGTTAAAAGTAGGAAACCAAAAAAAGGAAAAGGATACTCTGTTGGTAAAGACGTTACTTGTCCTGGTAATGTTCTTAGTGATATATCACGGTTAGAAGTACTAATCGGAGGAAAACGAGCCGGAAATAATTCCAGTGAAATTATTAATGAAGCCGCTGATATTTGCAGGCGGTTATTTGCCGGTGGTATCATGGACATTAATGTATATCGAACGCTCATAGACGAACTTGTGGACGGTTTTGATGACCACGGTCATTACAGCGATTGACCAATCACTAATTGGAAAACACTGGTGTTTTTATAATAAAGATGATTATACACTACAACCATGATAAACCAGTCAGCGTCTACGTGGTAAACTCACGATTGCCTGTATACCGCGCGTGGTACGGAGACGGTCTCGGTAGCACCATTGCCGGGTTATTTACAAAAATGGCTCCAAAAGTGGCGCCGTTAGCCAAACAATTAGGAATGAAGGCTATTGATGTTATTCGTGATAGGGGTATTAGTGCTATTGGAGATGTTGCCGGAAGGGCGTTTTCTGCCGCACGAGATAAACTAGCATCGTTGGTGAGAAAAAGAAAACAGAAACCACCGGTGATGCCATCAACGACAGTGATGCCTGCAAATGTCAGTAAAGTAATAAAAAACGCCGTGGAAGAAAAACTAGAGTCGTTGGCGGCTCTGGCAAAGCCATCCACCGATGCAACAACCAACGCGCTCATGAACGCGATAGCGGGAAGTGGCTTAAAGAATTTACGACGAAAACGACGTTGATGAATTGCAATTGAAAACGTCAACATGATAAATAATAAAATGTTTGCGCGAACCGCTGATCCCGCGTTTGATATGGACGCCCCAGTGCGCAGAGATGATTCTGTCCGTGATTATCAATTTTATTCCTATCAACCACCACAAGCCAACCTACGATCGCGAATTGAACTTCAAGTCCAAGATACCAGTAAATACTTTTTGCCGTGTGAAGCGTTTATCGAAATTGAGGGAGAACTTGTAACAAATGCTGCCGATAATGCACCATACGCAAATAACCCTCGTGTTCGAGTTGGCTTTGTCAACAACGGCATCATGGCGTTATTTGAGAGTGCTAGATATCTCATTGACGGCCGAGCAATTGAATCAATAGAAAACGATGTTGATGTTGCAACAACGATAATCGGGCTAGCAAGATATTCTGATGATTATACAAGATCGGCGGGCCCATCTATGATGTTCGCAAAGGATACCACTAATAACGCTGATCATATTCAGTACATTAACGTGCTGATGAAAGAAAATACCGTAGTTGATAATCAAGCTGAAGCGGCTAATCCAGACCGCAGAGCAAAACCAGGCGCTGATTTCACTGTTATAAAAAGTACTAACGATAATTTTAATCTAGGGTTTGCAACACGAGTAGCAACATTACAAGGACAACGCCGACAGTTTTCATGCGCGATTCCACTCCATCACATATTTGGATTCTGCAGAAATGTCAGAAAAGTTATCTATGGGGCTAAGCATACAATTGCGCTATCGCGAAGGGGCGATGATAACAATGCAATATGGCGTGATGCTGGTGTCGCTGCCGGTAAAGTCGTTTTAACTAAAATAGCATTGTGGATGCCGGTGTTGACTCCATCAGTTACCACGGAAGCACGATTGTTATCATTTATGGAATGGGGGGAAAATCGTTGTTAAGTTGGCTAGCGGTAACAACTGATGCTAAAGAGGATAATGTCGCTGATACATTTACATGGCACCTGGCATCAAAACAAGGCGTTTCAGCCCCGCGTCATATCTTTATAGCGCTACAGAATAGGGATCGATTGAATAATCAAGAACACAGTCATATGATATTTGATCAATTAGGAGTCAGGGAGGTTTCGCTGAAAATAAACGGACAACAGGAACCATCCGAGGATATACAGCTTAATTACGACAACAACCATATTGCTCGCGTGTACCATCGGATGCTGTCATATATGGGTCGTGATCAAAACGTTGACACCGGTTTGCAAATATCACAACTTGATTTTAAAAACCTGTATCCGATTTATTACTTTTCGCTGGAACATCTTGATTTAACGAGACAGTCCGTCGTTGATATACACTTCCGAGCTCGTATAGCCCCGGTTAATGTTAATTATAGAGCGGTTGCTGTCATTCTCAGCGATAAATCAATGCTGTTGGAAGGTGTTGGTGGACGAATGAGAATCGTTGATGCACCAGTGGAAAACATGTAATTGAAAACATAAACGCGTTTACAATAAAAATGTCGTATAGTGTTGTCGGTGTAGAGTTGACCGATGGTCAAGTCAAGAAATTACGATCAAAGTCGGCTAAACAATGTGGAACCACAATAACGTTAAAGCCGTCACAGATGGCAGGTGGTAATCATAAGATATCGTTGACGGCGCGTCAAATAAAACATTTCAATGATGCGATGAAGAATAAAAAGGGTGTTCAAATAGATTTTTCGGCCGCAGCGATTAAAAACATGGAAAAGACCGGTGGGATATTTCCGCTATTAGCTGCGATTCCAGCGTTGATTGCTGCGGCGGCCCCAGCAGTGGCGAAGGCGGCGGCGTTAGGAGCCGTTGGTACCGCGGCGGGAATGGCATTGAAGAAGGCAACCGGGAAAGGCTATAAAAAAAAGAAACGAGGACGACCCGTAGCCGGAAAGGGTCTAAGACTATCGGGAACCCCGTATTCATGGTACTCGGGGAAGGGTCTAAGACTACCGGGAACCGTTTATTAACGCAAGAGTCAATGACTCCTATGTCTAATTTTGATTTAATAGATGCCGCAAACGCGTTAGCGATAAAAAACTTCAGAGGTGTTTTTATGAGGGATCAATTACCGACAAAACCAAGGAATATTGAAACCGGTATAATTAACCTCGATAAATCCTCCGGAGCGGGAACTCATTGGGTTGCATACGCAATTGATCCGCGTGCGATCGTCTATTTTGATTCATACGGGTTAGCCCCGCCAAACGAGTTCATGCGGTATATCCGGGCGTGTTCAGCTCCGGTTTTTTATTCCACGCTGCCAACACAACAATTAAGTGACCCACCGATATGCGGCCGTGAGGTATTGAACGTACTCGCGGCGATTTCATCATCGCGAAAACCACCTCATGTGGTTGTAAACGAATACACTAGTGGGGTCATAGAGGCCCGGCGGGTTAATTAAAAACACTGTTTTTTTACAATAATAATGATTGATATCTGGGGACGACCGGTTTCGGCGCTGAAAGAATCCATAACGTCCGCCACCGATGACATAAAAAAACTAATCGAGGATGAAATCGCTGATACGTTAAATCTAACCAGTGTTGACCCGGGCGAAATAGTTGTATTTCAAGACCGCCAGGGTAAATTGAAATCCAGTAATGTGTCGCTGGATGACGTTTTAATACGACAACGTAATGCCGCCGAGAACACTATCGCGTTGTATACCGGCGACGGACGACTTAAATCAGGTGAATCCATCTTGACGATAAATGAAAAAATAAATACACTGGGGGACAATTATATATCCATGTCGAATTCGTTAAAAAATTTCTATGATAAATTTAACGCGCAAGCAAATCAGTTCGAGGGGATACAAAAGTCTGTCACCGATATACAACTCACTACTGCTAGTTTTTTTGGGACCCCGACGGTGACCGAACCGAATCTTGTAGGGATAAAAAATAGTATTTTGGAGTTTACATCGCTGTCGGGCCAATTTACCTCGTTACGAAAAAATTTTAACAGGGTTGATAACGCCGTTGATAAATTCTTTGGTAGAAAAAATGTCAAACCGGATGAAATTACAATAACTATAAATGATATCACTGCGTATGGACAGGAAATAGAAACAATCAAAACTGATGTTGCAACGAACAAAAGGAGTGTAGACGTGCATGAACGGGAAATAGAAATAATCGGCGCTAATGTTGCAACGATCATAAATAATGTAGACTCGCATGGACGGAGAATAGAAACAATCAAAACTGATGTTACAACGATCATAAATAATGTAGACGCGCATACACAGGACATAGAAACAATCAAAACTAATGTTGCAGCGATTAAGGGGAATATAGACGCGCATACACAGGAAATAGGAACAATCAAAACTGATATTGAAGCGAACAAAAAAAATGTAGACGCGTATTGGCGGGGAATAGGAATAATCAAAACTGATGTTGCAGCGAACAAAAAAGGTATAGACGTGCATACCTATGAAATAGGAACAATCAAACTTGATGTTGCAGCGAACAAAAAAAGTATGACCGAGAATACACAGGAAATAGAAACAATCAAACTAATGTTGCAGCGATTAAGGGGAATATAGACGCGCATACACAGGAAATAGGAACAATCAGAGCTGATGTTACAGATATCAAAGACAGACTACCGGAAATGACAAAAATAAAAATCCCTCACGAGAACACCATCAACACAGTATACACGATTCGGCATGGATCATTCACTTGGACTCCTACACAGAATATAGTAAATATTACCGCAACTGTTAAGGGCATTTATCGATTGACACTGGTTTCAATGATGCAGTTTAATATATTATCGTCGAGTTCATCCGGGTTTAACAATACAATATCAACAATTATAGAGAAGGACGCAACTGAACAGTTTACAATTTATGCCGTTGAAAGAAATTTAACCAGGGCAAACATTACATGGTATGTGGAATTTGTAGCGGATCTAAGTAATTAAAAACACTAGCTCTTTTAAAATAAAAATGACCACCAAGGTAATTGAATCAGAGGTATCACCGACGTCACATCAATATCGATTCAATACCGTAAAAGAATTCTCCGCGAATTTGAAAACGCTTTCCGAACAATACCGTGTAAAAATAAAAAAATACCGTCGAAAAATAACCAAAATCGATGCGGTCGTGTACTCGGTGTCAGGTATAGTAGCCGGTACCGGTGTTATTTTATCCACGGTGACCATGATGGCCCCGATCGCTGTTCCAATCGCTATCTCCGCGGCGACAACAATTGCTGGAGTCGCCAACGCAATCACTAGAAAGATATCATCGTGTTCTCAGAAAAAACTCAACGAGTATACAGTAAAACATCAAATAGTATCCGACGCGTACTCGAAATTATCCGGGTTGATCTCGTTGGCGATAGATAATTCGTTTATATCCGATGTTGAATTCTCCACGATGGTCCAGTTGTATGACTCCGCGATGTCAAAAATCGAGGATTTTCAACTGGAAGCTGGAAACCACGTCGCTGAAACCACTTCAATGGGCTTAAAACATTCTCCTGAAAACAAGCAGGTTGTTAATATTCGGTGTTGAAATTAAACACTAGAAACGACGAATAATAATAATGTCGCTGAACCCCGAAGGGTTTCAATTACTTCAACGGATCGCGGAGAACACCACTCCGGTACAAACAAGTATGATATCGATAACATCAACGAAGCCATAATTCAGTGTAAACTTCCCTTCTCCGATTCCAGTGAAGGAAATAGCGCTGGCAAAATTGCGAGTATATCACAGTTGGCCTAATATCCGAGCGGATGCATTTAACGGACAACAACCTAATAACTCGCTGCTTTTTGCATGGACAAATAAACCCGATGGGACCCCAGACTGGAAGGAGGTTACAATACCAACTGGGTCATACCAAGTAGAACAAATCAATAAAGAATTTCAACGCAGAATAAAATCGATCACAGGAAAAGAATCAAAAATCGCTATTACGGTTCATGAACCGACGTTATCGTCGACGATTGAAATAAGCACACCGGGGTATATGGTTGATATTTATAACAGTTCAATAAGAACCATACTAGGTTGGCCCAAGAATCCACCTCATGAAAGTCCGCGCGAATTTCACACGAATGCGCAATCGTATCATGAAATTAATCCCAGGTATCGAGATAATTTGTCTATTATGAAAAACACGTTATTACACGGCAGGTTTATATTTCAAGACAGGAATACCATGCAATGGTATTTTCCGTATAGGGAAACTCCTGAATCGTACGCCGTGGTCACAGTTAATTTAAATGATATCGATAGTGCTTTTATCGAGATTAATCGTAATTACCGATTGCAACTAGAACAACTACGGAAAACAAAAGCACAAAAACACGTTGAGGTGTTAAATCAACTTATATCAGACATGGAATATATTAATGAGCGAATCGTTAAAATAATATCCAATAGCAGCAGCGATGATAAACAAAAATTCCTAACCGAGTATAATATCACAGAAGCCGATTTACCCGATTTCAAGTTTCCAGGATACAACGCGCCAGAACTAAGAAAGTTTCTTAATGATTTTTCCGGTCCATCAACTATCCTCAAACACGATAACGGAGATGGTGGTAGGCATATTGCTCCATACAACGTAAATATCGCATCGGTCATAGCAATCAATCTAGTGTGTGATGTTATCGAAGGGAGTTACCAGGTAGATACCAAGCAATCAAATCAAGCTCAACAGGGGTATATCCTTTATTCATTTTCACCAACAGCCCCTCCCGGATTCTTAATCGTTGAGAGCCCAATTAATCGGGTCTATATGCGATGCCATAATCGGTTTTTAACGAGAATTAATTTTAGGCTTACCGATCAGTCAAATAACCTAATTGATCTACAAGAGGAGGAGTTAGTGATCACTCTGTTTGTAAGATCATTGTAAATAACTTCTTAGCAGCGGGGGGGGGGGGGTAATGACATCGACGCGGTCGTCGCGCTTTTTTACCGGACGCTGACGACGCTGGGATCGGCGCGCAGAAAGTATTAATTAAACCAAATGACGATTGGACGACCCCCCGACGACGACGTCGTTTTTTTTTTTACCGGGCGCTGACGACACCGGATCCGCTGAGTGCAGAAAGTATTAATTAAACCAAATGACGATTGGACAAAATGTCCGATTCGCCCCCCTGCTGCTCTGACAGACCAACGCGGTCATCTTCTTGATTTATGGAATGAAACACTACATATTAATCTGCTAGTAAAGTCTTAAGATTTTTAATCTTAAAAATATTTTATTATGTATATATATATATATATAAATATATATATATATATATATATATATATATATATATATATATATATATATATATATATATATATATATATATATATATATATATATATATTGTGCACACTGTCCGATTTGCTAATTTTGATAGGGTGTTTACTAGTAAGAATCACAGAAATCGACAAATTTGCTAATTTTTATAGGGTGTTTACAAGTAAAAGTCACAGAAATCGTCCAATTTCTCAATTTTTATAGGGTGTTTACTAGTAAAAATCACAGAAATTCAACGTTTTTCAGTAAAAATGTAAAACAAATATTGAAGTCTGCAGAAAAAATCATTGGAAGTCGAAGACTTTACAATTAATCAATCGAGTATTATATAATGTATCACCGCGTGAAATGTTTCATACATAACAAAGAACTTCTTCATGAAGCTGTCAGTACCGGAAAAGTTACCCCGGAAATAATAGTTGTCGGTGAACACGGCGACGACGATTTTATACTTACTGATAATCAACTACAGCAGCTATAAAAACACCATATCGTGAGCGCGTGCTGCAGTATTACTCAAATTTTAAAATATAAACGAGTATTTAGATCTTAGATCCATAAATCTATAGATTTATGAATATGTACCACCGCGTAAAATGTTTCATACATAACAAAAAACTTCTTGATGAAGCTGTCAGTGCCGGAAAAGTTACCCCGGAAAAAATAATTGTTGATGAATACGGCAATGACGATTTTATACTGACTGATACGCAACTACAGCGACTACAAAAGATCATATTGTGATCGCACATTGCGGTATACATCAAATTTTAAAATATATACGCGTATTTAGATCTTAGATCAGATTTATAAATCTTAAAAATGTACCACCACATAAATGTTTTCGTGTATGACAAACAAGCGCTCGAGCAAGCAGTTAGGGCTGCATTTGCACAAGAAGAAATTCATTATTGACGAATACGGAGACGAAGACTTCTTACTAACACAGCAACAGTTAGATAGTCTCAGACGCGAGCATTGTATGCGACAGAGATCAAATTCTCAATTATGCGCACTCTTGCATTAAACCCTATCGACTAAGGGAAATATTATCTAACTCAGACTGATGCAAGTATCATTTTTCTTACTTTCAATTTCATTTTCAAGTACTTGCTTGACTTCTAGGTATCCTTGATGATCAAATCAAGGTGAGGTATTTACTTCCTTGATTTCATCATCCTTGACTTCGTCAAGGGACATACAATTTTTTAACTTCCTTACACGAGTAAATATTATTATCCTTGTTTCATATTCTTGAGCTAATTCCAACCTAATCTTTTCAATTGCACGAGACAATGAAACAATGAAACAAATTCATTTATTTATGCTTCTTCTACTGTAGAAGAAGCCAGCGATTTATATAAATTTGTTTGGATCATTTTTATAAATCGGTACTGAGCAGGAAGAATATAATGCCCTGCGCATTTAGCTTCATGTAGCAATTCAAAATCAGACATAATTGTTTCAGGATTTTGTGATATGTTAAATCCGCGCTCTTCTAATTTTTTAATAGCAACAATCACATCATTGATATTTTCGTAATTCATATATATATTTAAAAGAAAAAATAAACAGTAGCCTGATGAGTGTTTATCAATCAAGAGTCTTGCACGAGGTCCTTTCAGACGAGATTTTTTACTTCCTTGATTTTGTCAAGGTCATTTTTTCTCGGTCTTACAGAGCTTTTCTGATAGCTTCATCGGTTCTTTTAGCCACATTCTTTCTGACCCATGTGATGTAAAGCTTTATACATCCAAGGCTACTGTTTATTTTTGGGAGCTCCATGTACATACCCCCCACATCGAATTCCCAGGGGTGAAAAACACACCACCAAGATTCGAGGTGGAGGAGATATGTACACAAGGCTGGAGCCCCCATTTTATTAAAAATCCTATAAATTGGGACCGTCGATAGTATGTCCGTGGCGAGATTCGAACATGGCATCTGATAAAGTCGGGACGAGAGTCAAACGCTTTACCACTGTACCACGCTCACATCTGATAATACAGGATTTAAAAATTATCATATTGGTAACTTGGCAGACGGTTAACAAGTTCTAAAACATTACTGCTGAATTTTAAACACTGAATTTAAATTTTAACACAGAATTTGAAACGTATCTGTACTCGTAAACGCGGAAGTGTTATAGACTGTGACGCAAATGTAAAAAAATAATTGTATACCGCTCTGGGTATTGCACAATCTCAAGGAGTGTTGCGCAATCACCTTGACAAGGGGGAGGAAACTAATTGCATGAGATATACTTAACTGAGTTATCTCCCATTTGCATTAAAAACTTCAGGATTATAGTGAAGTACCTAACAATAATGAAAAACAATCTTTTGCTTATTATATTTTTTGAGAGGGCAGATTTGTGTGTATTTTCTGCAACATATTGAACCGAACGTGGGTTAATACCGAAATACTTGCCAGCTGAGTTCATCGATTGAAATATTTTTTCTTCACTGGTACTTATGTTGAAAGATCTGATAGCTCTTCTTGCAACGCTCTTAAATTTACCGGTACCACCTCGTGCAGAATTCTCACTCTGCGAGATAGATTGTAGATTGGATAAACTATTATTAAGTTTCTGTCCATCAACGTGATCGATCACAAGATCGTCTTTGATCTTTCCAAAGAAACACTCGAACACGAACCTGCGATTTTAATGGCTTTTACCCCCAGCAGCAAATTTAAGATAACCAGTATTACTAACAACATCAGCTGGTTTTTTCAGCCTACAATGCCTAAATATTCCCTTACGATTCGCCTCGTAAATCTTAATGATAGGATGTGAGACAAATTCTGGGCTCGTTTATATATATATATATATATATATATATAATATATTTGTCTAATTTATAATTTGTCTGAAAACTTAGCTATATAATAGCGCTCACATTTCAGCACAACATCATTATTTTTTTGTTGTTGTTATAATAGCTTTTAAGTTCACGGTATCTCTTTCCCGCGCAACTTGCACATAACTGTGTTTTACCACTGACCCCAACACCACATCGCAGGCAGGGTATTGGTCCTAAACTCCCCCTTCGGACGCTTTGAGAATGTTTCCCACAGAATTCTTTTCTGCAGGATTTTTTACAAACAGTTACAGATCCAACTTGAAGCCACTTGTACCGGTTCATTCTATATATACTATTTCTTATTTAAATGTTTGTCTTAAATATAATATGGAGGAGCTTAAAAGAATCAAGCCCTGGGAAGCTTCTAGATCCGATCTTGACAGACTAACCCCTAACTCGCGGAGACGAGCCCTGACTGATCTGTTTGATATTATCAGGAATGCCAAAAAGAATTTCGTAACGACGGTGCATCTCACGTATGGTCTACATTTAAAATTATACGCGACACCGACGAAGTCAAGGACGCTACAATGAATGATGCACGAGCGAAAACAATTATCATTATCTCTTTGATAATCAGAAATATTTTTTCAGAATAAAATTTACTGTGTAAGCAGATTCCCATACGTGGATTATCCGTGACAAAAATGACCCTGTCCTTGCTAATGGAAAAACCATTCAGTTAAGTAAAGATTCCAAACCAGGAATGCTGACTGGGATTGATAAACCATATTACGCTCGAGCATATCCTGTGACCGCGTCATTTATGGAATCTATACGATAAAAAAAACAAAAATCAATAAACTCACCCCGATGAGATTGTCAAGGCTGAAATGTGTAGCCGAGCGAGTAATGGAACATTTTAAAAATGCGATGCGCGGAAACGGTCTAACTGATCTAAGACGTTCCAGGATAGCAGCGTGGGCTGAAAAGGTCAAGGATACAGTAGCGTCAATAAACGATATCTCCGAGCTAGAAAAAGCATTAAGATTTCCCATAACCGTAACAAAGATAACAGAGGAAGTATTATACGAATCGAAATATAATCGATACGGAGCTCCAATAAATATCATTGATCATAACAGAAATTATTTAAGTTTCATCAAGAAAAGTTTCCAATGTTGCCAGTGCCGTTATGTTATAGACCAGCTGATACGCGGTTACAGAATATAGATGTTGATATTCCTGGGAACTTGACAGGGAAACATAATTTAGTATTGAATGATATTGTCACAGTTGATGTCAATGTTGTTGAAGATGCGCTAAAAATGAACAAATCCTCGTGGACGCTAGGATACGCAATGACGATACATTCATCTCAAGGACTAACTATCAGTGATACAACTGTTTGGATCGTGGATGATCGAATCGAGTGGTCAAACTTAGTTTACTTGTCAGTGTCTCGAGTCAGAAGAATATCTCAGCTGCGAAGAATTGTCTTGGAAGAGTCAATGGCTGATGAAATTAATAATGAAAACAACAGAGACATTATAAGAAAAAAATTAGCCAGTTACAAACAGAGTGACAAAAAACATAATCGCGATTTCGACCTTGATGTTGAATTTGTTAACGCGCTGAAACAACAGCAGAATAATCACTGTGCGAGCTGTAATTGTATAATGTTATGGCAGTATTCGGATAAAAATTTAAGACAATTTGCTGTAGATAGAAAAGATAATAGTCGCGGTCATACACGTGATAATGTGATGCTGACTTGTCTTGAGTGTAATCGACGTCGGGGTGCTAGTTAAGTGATTTGGGCGGTAATTGTGTGTCCTCGGGAATTACTTGTATGTGTTCACGTGTGAATCCACGTTGAGGAGCAGTCGAATCCAGCCTGTAGATTGCTGGTCTACCAGTGGATCTAGTTATGTTAGATATCTTGTGCGCGGTGATGCTCCAGATAGGATCAGTCGCTCTTTTTTTACCACCTTCTAGTTCACCTGGTTCATATAAATATCTCACAGTGACATTACCCAGTATTGGTTGTGCTGAAAAACCACGTCGTTGTACAGGTATATGTTTTTTGGTGACCGCGATGGCAGGTATCATGTTGGTTGTTCGAGTAATTTCATTATTTAATGCAGCTATCACGCTTGGTAATCTTGCAACCCATTTGCGCGATCTCGTATCCTGAATGAATTCCTTCGCGTATTGATATCCATATAACCGCTCAGTAAGTGTTCGATTAAATCGCTCAACAATTGCCTGATCACGGTGAATTACAGTATGTCCTCGTCTGATGGTGACATTATATTGCTTCATCAGCGATGATACTGTGCCTTGAAATTCTCTGCCAGGGTCAACTTGTAATAGATGTGGCCATCGCAGACCACCTCGTTGATAAATTCGTTCATACGCAGAAGCAACCTCAGATGCTGTTTTAATCGCTAACGGTTCTGCATCTTTGCATCTACTTGCAACATCAACTACAGTTAACGCGTACTTGTATGTTTTGCGACGAATGGTATCATGTGGTAGAAATAATATATCAGCTTGGTGAACTTCATTTGGCACACTGACATCAAAATGTGCAAAATTAATTTGTTTAGGCGGTGGTTGGTAAATTTGCCATATTGCATATTTGGATAACCAATTTTTAGCAGTATCACGTGTGACTTTTGCTGCACTGGCAAGTTTACTAATTGCCGCACTACCTCTCCAGTATCCTCTTGGGGACAAATAAATTGACTCCATTATAATTAATTACCAGCGCCTAATACAAGCTTAGATTTCATTGCGGACTTTATTAACCAACAAGCTAACTTTTCTTTGAAAGATTTATCAGTGATGGAATTTAACGCGTAAATTAATTTCACATCCGCGAGATGGCGCTGTTGCAAATCCTTACTTCGGTAAGCTACATCATGAACATGACATGCTTTGTCGATAGCATTTATCGGATACTCGCCTGGATTGGGCTGATCTAAGGCATCAAGTCTGATATCAAGTCGGGTTCCAGGACCACGGTAATTATATCCTGGGAGATGTTTTTCTCCTAGGTATTTAGCCCACGGAGCCCCTGGTAATTTTCCTAACTTGGCTGCGATATAACCTCCTTTTGTTTTATAGCTGACTTTGGTTTCGGCGCTGGCTTTGGCGCTGACTTGCCACCTGACGGAGTCAGGGGAATAAATTTAAACTTTTATGTACCGCATCGCCCACACTTGCCTGTAACCGCAGATCTGTTATTTTTTGTTGTAATAGTTGTCAAATCACCTGTTAGAGTGCGTGCTCTACATTTCACACAATATAAATCCATATTCCTTTATAATATATCTAATGGAGATCACTGACTTTTCTGCTACAAGGAAACGAGAACCGGTTAAGTACCATCCGATGCTACCAAATTCTGTCCGAATGATTATCACGGGTCCATATGGATCGGGTAAGACTCAGTTGTTGTTAAATTTAATAATGAAGTGGATGAAGTGGGACAAATTGTATTTGGTAGTTCCATCTGTGGACGATCAACGGTGCTACAAATTTTTTAAAGATTTTAATGAAAGAGCAAAATCGGTAACCGGTGAGGATAATATTGAGTTTATCACGGACATCAATGATTCTCCGTCCCTAGATGATATCGATGGAAGTATTAACAATTTAGTCTTGTACGATGACGTAATATTGGACAAACAATCAATTCCTGCCAGGATATTTTCCAGAGGTAGACATAAAAACACAGATGTGATTTATGTTACTCAAAAATTAACACAAATACCGCCAGTAATCAGAAAATTGTAATATTCTTGCTGTATTTAACGGAGTTGGTAAATACACACTACAATATATTTACCAGAATTGGTTTGACGGTGATATGGATGTAAATAAGTTTAGAAATTGATTTAGGTATGCCCAATCAACCCCGCACGGATTTATAACAATAAATTTACATGATCCTCGAACACGGTATCGAGTCGGATTGGATAAAATTTTTGGATAAATTGTTTTCATAGAGAGCAGCAGAGGGGGCGACAACAACAAAACGCAGCAACAACGGCGACAATTGAGTTTACAGGTGTCATCGCGGGTTTATAAAGGGTTTATTTCGCCCTTTTTTTGCCTGTAAAGTTATGGGATTCGCCCCCTCTGCTGCTTTTGTCGTTTGTGTTTTTTTTTCAAAATTTGTGTAATGTTTTGTTTACCTTTCAGAAACTTATTTTGTGGCCATACCCTCTCTGCTGCTGTTTAGATAAAGAATTTGAATTAAGAAATATTATAATGTCTCTTAATGCCGAACGTGAATCAGGAATTGAACTTAAAAAATGTATAGATGAAGCAAAATAAAATCGTATAACTGAAATAATACCACGAGTCCAAAATTATTCTAAATCAGAGTTAGATAGAGCTAATTGGCTTATAAAGATACTGATGAGAAATCTAAAAATAATGAAAAACTAATGTCTTTTTTATCCAAAGATTTTATCAAGACCTATAGGGTATTGCGACCGAGGATCATGTAAATTTATTGTTATAAATCCGTGTGGGGTAGCTTGTGCTTTTGAAAAGAAGTTTTTGAACTTAATCATGTCCACATCCCCTGAACACCAAGTCTGATGAATGTTTCGCAGAGTATGTGTATCGACTCCATTAAATGCAACTAAAATATTACAGTTATCTCTGATCACTTTAGGTATTTGTGTGTATCGGTGAGTAACATAAATCACATCCGTGTTTTTGTGTCTGCCTCGGGAAAATATCAGAGCTGGATTTGATTGTCCAGCATTACATCATCATATACTACGATTTTATTAATAAATCATTCGAGGTCATCTACACATGGGGCTTCAACAATATCGGTGATAAAATCAGTAATATCATTGACGTCCTCGTCCAACAATTTTGCATTTTCATTAAGATCTTTAAGTACATCGTAGCATCGCTGATCATCTACAGATGGTGCCACTAGATATAATTTATCCCATCTGAGCCATCTCATAGTTAGATTAAGCAATAATTGCGTCTTACCAGACCCAGATGGACCTATGATAATTGCTCTGATAGACTTTGGTAGCGCTAGATGACGTTTTACTGGCTCTTGCTTTCGTGTCGTTGAAAAATCAATGACATCCATGTTATACAAAAATAATAAATAGTACGGATATATATTGTGTTCGATGTAGAACATCCCCCCCCCAAAATATGGATTAACAACAATAAAAACAAAAACCAAAAAGCGTGCACTTACAGGAAAGTGTGTAAAATGTGGTACAAAAATATAAAGTATGAACACAGGTGGTGATATGGCTGCTTCACTGGGAAAATTAGCAGGAGCTCCATTAGCTAAATACCCAGGAAAAAACATCTTCCTGGATATAAGTATTGTGGTCCTGGAACCCGATCTGATATCCGCCTTGACGAGCGAGATCAACCAATACCTGGGGGGTATCCAATAAATGCAAGTGATCAAGTATGCTATGTTCATAACGTAGCGTATAAAAATAAGGATTTACAACGACATATGGCAGATGTGAAGTTGATTCACTCGTCAAATTCCATAAAAAAAATAAATCTCTCAGAGAAAAACTTGCCGGCTTCCTAGTAAAATCCTTGATGAAAGGTAAACTAGTATTAGGGGCTGGTAATTAATCAACCGATTATTAAAATAATGCAATCAATTTATTATAGCCCAAGGGGATATTGGAGGGGTAGAGAAGCGATTAATAAACTTGCTGATGCAGCAAATGTCGCACGTTCTGTTGCTGCACAATGGTTAGCTCGACAGGCAATATCGCAAATTAACTACCATCACCTAAAAAATTCAGTACGCACATTTTTATGTCAGTGCTCCCAGTGAAGTTCATAAAGCAGGTTTTTATTTTTTACCACACGATACTATTAAAATTGGTAGACATCAATCACGTACATACAAATATAGGTTGACTCTCGTTGACGTTGCAAGTAGATATAAAGAAGCAGAACCACCATCAACTAAAACAGCAACTGAAGTTGCATCTGCTTTTGAACAAATTTATCAACGTGGTAGTTTAGGATGGCCACAGCTGCTACAAGTTGATCCTGGCAAGGAATTTGTCGGTGCAGTATCATCCCTGATGAAAAAACATAACGTCGAGATCAGACGAGGACATACCGCATTTCATCGTGATCAGGCAATTGTTGAACGATTTAATCGAACACTTGCTGAGAGATTGTTTGGATATCAGTATGAGAAGGAAATAAATCAGAAAGACAAAAATTCTCGTGAATGGGTTGCAATACTACCAAGTGTAATAGGTGCGTTAAATAATGAAATTGTTCGTGTAATTTCTATGAAACCTACCAATGCGATCACAAAAAACATTTACCAATACAACGACATGACCTTTCAAAATAACCAGTACTAGGTAATGTGACTGTAAGATATTTATATGAAGCTGGTGAACTTGAAGATGGTAAAAAAAATAGCAACTGATCCTATTTGGAGTGTGACGACACATACAATTTCCGGTGTGGTAAGATCCACGGGTAGACCTGCAATCTACAGATTAGATTCACCTGCTCCTCAACGTGGATTTGTACGCGAACCGTTACAAGTAATTCCAGAAGACACACAATTACCACCGCATTAACTTTTGTGAACTGGCGCCTCGACGTCGATTACATTCAAGACAGATCAGCATCACATTTTCCTGTGTGTGACCAAGACTACTAAGCCGTCTACGGGAAACTGTCTTGGATTATTATTTGAATACTGCCACAACATTACTGTGTTACAGCTCTCACAATGAGTATTCTGTTGTTTTAATGTCATGATAAATTCAGTATCGAGATCAAAGTCGTGCTTTTTTTGTCTCACTGCTTATAAATAAATTTTTTACTATATCATTGCTATTGCCATCCTGAGTTTGATTATTATTTTCTGTAAATCTATGATAACCCTCTGCAGCTGAGATATTCTTCTGACTCGATACACTTTGAGATAAACTAAATTTGACCACTCAATACGATCATCAACAATCCAATCAGAAATAATTAATCCTTGAGATGAATGAATCTTTATAGTATATCCTAGAGTCCACGGAGTTTTGTCCATCGTTAACGCGCTGTCAACAACACTAACAGGAACTAAAACAATATCATTTAACACAAGATTTTGTTTCCTTGACTCTGTCAAGCAGCTTGGAATTTTAGCGTCGATATTATGCCGACGAGTATCTGCTGGTCGATAACACAATGGTACGGGTATATTTAAAATTTTTCTTTATCTAACAGAAATAAGTGTTGTTGAACTGTATCACGAACTATCTTTCTACTTGCAACAATCAAATCATCTTGTCTCCATAAATTCCCCAAATCATTCAAAAGAGTTTTTGAAATCATCTCACGCATTATTTCACACTGAAGTTTATATGGTTGTAGTCTGATTCATTTATTAAACTGTCTTAATTCTGGATCAAGCGCTTTATGATCATCAGTTATTTCTTCTTAATAATCCATAAACTTTTTTTTAGCCATTTATGTGGAGACAATTTAACAAAAGGCGGCGGTTGACCATGATCGCCGCACATGACAACAGTAGTATTTTTTGTCAACAACCAATCAAGAAATATTTTAAATGTCTCCAGCGACACTGTACATATTTCATCCCAGATAATAATTTTTGGAATATATTTTTCACCCATTCGATCAGGAGTCCATGTATCCCCCTTCCATCGAAAGAAGCTGTGGTAAGTATGAGATTTAACTCCTTGTTCGTTCATTTCTCTGCCGAGTCTGTGTGTAGTTGAATGAAGTTTGAGGAACTCTGACGAAAGAATTCGATCGCACGTGTTGTTTTACCAGAACTACCAGGCCCATTGAGGTAAACTGTTTAATGTCTAGGTACATGATCATGTATCGATGGATCAGATGGCAATTCTGATATTTGATTATGTTTGTAATAAATATATTTGATTTCAACGTCGGCAGATTCAGAATAACCAAATATCTTTTCTCGTTTTATTCTCCATTCCCCCCATGATACATCAGCGCCAATATGTACCGGTAGTTGTTCTAACAATCCTGTATTTTTTATTGATATAAAATGAATCTGTCGGGACTTTAACAGCAGCATCAGGAAATCTGTTTATCATCGATAATACATTTATTGAAACGTACGCTGACATTGAAGATCTTTAATGAGTAAACTCCGGTGACTCACCAGCAGTGTAACTCACAACTGTACCTAATTTAGTTCCGTCCGATATGTTAACATTACTTCGACTTATAAATGTTTTTCCCTTCGTTGTATCAGCACTTATAAAATCCAGTTCAGCATCATCTATAACTAATCTTGTATAATGTCTTTTATGACCATATGATCCTCCTTGGGTAAATTTACCAATTATTTTTCTGCCAAGATCTTTCGCGATTTTATTCTCAAAATCAGTTGTATCAGGATTTTCATCATCAGAATATTTATTTTGCTGTGGTAACCAAACTTGTTTCTACGGACTTTATGATTTGTTTTTCTTCACTTACAATCAACGATATCAATATTTTTACATCAAGCATATACCGTAATAATACTGTTGGTGCCCACATTTTTTCCGAAAAATGTTTGCCAAACCAGATTTAACAAAAATACGATGATCTTCGGGTAAACGTAAATAACTCGATACAAGCGAATCCAGTCAGGTCAAAATCTGGTAATGGTCTATTTATCGATGCTCTGTTCATCTCGTGTGTTGGATGTCCAAATCGCTAAAAATATTTCGAACACTCTCGCATTCCAAGAAAACGTCCAGGATAACATACAACCATACCAACCGAGATAACATCCCTATATTCGTATATGGTATTCCACAATCCGCCGTGTTCGTATTCAACACAAATGCGTTGTATTTCTTCAAGAAATTCCAATCTTGTTGGTTTCCATGAATTTTCCTTCTGAGCAAAATGAGCAGCAACCGACCGAACGTTAAAAGAAATACTCAGTAATTGTTCAACATCATCATGAGTATATTTCGGTGATGAAAATCGCTGCGTAAGATTTTTAATTTCTTCGTGAAGAGATTCTGTACGATAAATATCTCCATTAAGTCGTACAAACTGATCATAATTTTCATCATCGGAACTTTGAAACAGCCACACGGATACAGCATCGCTTTTTCTGATATTTCTGATAAAATCAAACATATCATCGTTATAAAATTTAACAGTTCGATTTCGTGGAAATATTGCTATAGCATTAGTCCACGCATACACATATGGATGAATAATTTCAATCGAAGCTTTCTTCGATTTATATTTCGATTCGTGCAAAATCTCTCCTGTTATTCTTTTTACTATTATTGGAAATTTTAATTTCTTTCCTATTTCAGCGATATCTTTGATAAACGCTTCGTTAAATTTAACTATTTCTGCCCACTTATTTATTTTTTCGCGTATTACATCCGTTAAAGCATTTCTACTTATTGCATTTGTAAAATGTTCCATTGCTCGTTCTGCTACACAATTTATTTTCGAAAATTTTATTAGTTTTATATTATTAACGCTGGGTTTATCATTCAGCGGATATATTGCATAAATAACTGCGGTCACAGGATACACTTGTTCATAATATGGTTTGCAAAACCAGTCAGTATTCCTGGTTTTCGAGTTTTATTTAATGTAACATAATTTCCAGTGGGAAGACGGACAGGGTCGTGTTTGTCACGGATAATCCAAGTATCGTCCACTCCCACAAAAAAATTTACTCTGAAAAAATATCTTTGATTATCGAGATAATTAATAATCGTCACCGCTCGATCATCGTTCATTATAGCATAGATAACATCTTTGGTATTGCGCATGATTCTGAATGTTGACCACACAGGAGCTGCACCATCGTCGCGAAATTCTTACCGTCAAGAAAACTTTCAACCAGAGTTTTCGTCAGATCAACCAGAGCTCGCCTCCGCAAGTCATGGGTTCTTCTGTCAAAATCGAATCTGGATTTAGAAGCTTCAGTTGTAGATAACCTTTCAATCTCTTCCATATTATAATTAAGGCAAATACATATTTAAACTGAAATATAATTATATATATATATATATATATATATATATATATATATATATATATATATATATATATATATATATATATATATATATATATATATATATATATATATATATATATATATATATATGTATGTATATACTGCCTTTCCCCTGGAGGAATTACAGTTAGCATAAGCCCGAGCTCTCCAGCATCCAAGACACAAGACAACACAGTGTGTTTAAATACTGTTTTAATTCGTAGGCGAGAACTCTCTTGAAATTAGGTGAGGTAAAAAGACTGGTGGGCTTCAGATTCAACGAAAAGAGCTGTGAATGCACGTTCACATTCCTGCCTGGACGTATTACAAACGAAAATAGGAAACTGATATTTATGAAGAAGAGTTAAAAAGGGGAGACAAATCTAAAAGAACTACTGTGGCTGTTCCAACGGTAACAGCACACTCCCCGCCTGATATCTACCAGATATCACTACAAAGAAATATACAAATGTGCACTATAAGTGTAAAGTTCCTCTTTAGTCTCAACATCATTGTTAGAGGAAACAAAATCTATGTAATGGCTTAAAGTCATTTCAAATCGCATAAAATAGGAAGGCGTAAATCATTTCACGGTAGACTCCTCCGTTAACAACAGAATCATCTCGGTAATTGGTCTCGTGTAGGTTGTCGGCTTGCCTTCTTTTATAACACGAACCTCAGCTTTACGAACTCTGTCATCTCCACCTGGAATCGTATTCACAATCACTCCTATATGCCATTCATTCCTACAAACGGTCTTGTCCTTTAAGAGTACAATGTCTCCTTGTTTAATGTTAGTCCGATCGATCTGCCACTTCCGTCTTTTTTGCAATGTTTGGAGATATTCACGCCTCCAACGGTTCCAGAATATATCAGCCAGAGTTTGTACACGTTTCCATTGCGCCTTGTATAAATCCTTCATTTCGAACGGTCCAAAGGGTTCTGTAATGGTGTCTATTTTCTGAGTAAGAAGCACTGAAGGACTTAGTAACACTGGAGACTCTGGGTCGGATGAAACAGGCACGATAGGACGGGCGTTAACAATAACACAAACTTCAGCCATAAAGGTGATTAGCACTTCATTTGTAAGGTTTTTGGATTCCACTTCAGTCATCATAGAGTCTAGAATTCGACGAGTGATTCCAATCATGCGCTCCCACACTCCTCCCATGTGTGAAGAGTGGGGTGGATTAAATATCCAGGTAACTCCTTTTTTGTACACAAATTCCTTAACAGGACGATCCTCCACATTGATGGCATCAATTTTCAGGTCATCACTTGAACCCATAAAATTGGTTCCTCGGTCTGATCGTAACTTCCTCACGTTACCTCTGATGGAAATGAACCTCCGAAGGGCATTGTTGAATGAAGATGTACTGAGATCTTCGATCACCTCAATGTGGATGGCTCTAACCGTAAGACATGTAAAGAGTATGGCCCAACGCTTACTGTTGGCTAATCCTCCTCTAGTCCGTCGTGCTATAATTGACCATGGACCAAATGTATCCACTCCTACATAGGTGAAAGGAGGTACCGGTTCAATGCGATCTGGAGGTAGGTCGGACATCTTCTGGTGCTCTTGTTTTCCACGCAATTTACGACATTTCACACACTTGTGGATCAGTGAGGATATCAACCGCTTGCCTCCTATAATCCAAAATCCGGCAGCTTTAACTGCTCCTTCTGTGTAGTGCCGTCTTTGGTGTTTTACAGTATCATGGTGATGACGTACAAGTAACGTCGCGATATGATGTCGTCCGGGGATGATAAGTGGATTCTTTTCGTTAATGCTAAGATCCCCTCTATTAAGGCGACCTCCCACTCTAAGTACGCCATCCTTATCAATGACTGGGCTGAGAGATAGTATTGGACTGTCTCTTGGTAATGGCCTTTTCTCCTCGATGCATGCTAATTCGCTGCTATATGTCTCATGCTGCACCACTCTGATTATGAAATGCTCAGTCGTGTGATAGGTTTTCACAGTCCTAAATTCCGAGCACATATGCCATCCCTTGCAACGGCCTTTGCTGTAACAGGATAGAACAATGTGTCTAAGACGGGCGAAAGTTTCCACTAAGTTCTTCCAAGCAAAAATCTTTCAAAACGATGTGAACCCAGTGAGCTTTTCTTTGATACAATCGTTCTGAGTACGTCAACCTTCGGCCTCAGCTCTTTATCCTCATCAGCATTCAAGAGAGGGAATGTGTCATCAAAAGATTCTTCGTCTTTACGGAGTAGATGTGATGGGCCTAACATCCAAGGACTATCCTGTATACGTGCAGCTGGAATTGACCTGGTAGCATAGTCAGCCGGGTTCAAGTCCGTCGAAAAGTAGGTCCATTGTTCTGGTCTAGTGGATTTTCTGATGCGCTCCACTCTATTGCTGACACATACGTAGAATCTTCTCGTTTGGTTGTGTATGTATCCTAGAACAACTTTGCTATCGGGGTAAAACCGGACTGGATCCATTATAATGTCTAAGTGATGTAATATAGTCTCAGAAATTTCCACAGCCAGTACTGCTGCACAGAGTTCAAGACGAGAAATAGTGTGTCCATGCATAGGAGCGACTTTAGCTTTGCCTAGAGCGAAACCAAGTTGTTGACTACCATTGGCGGCTGTAGTCTTGAGGTAAGCTACTGCGGCGATAGCTTTTTCAGAGGCATCTGAAAATATGTGTAACTCGTTTTTGACAGCAGTACCGAGAGACATAGACAAATATGTGCGTGGAATTCTCACATGTTCAAGGAGTTGTAACGAATCTCTCCAATCCTCCCATTCTGATTGATGTTCAACAGGTAGAGCTTCATCCCAATCCGTAGTTCCTGACACAAGATTTCTGAGAAAAATCTTCCCTTGAATAGTAACAGGGGCAACAAAGCCTATAGGATCAAACAGGCTGTTAACAGTAGACAGAATTCCTCGCCGTGTATAAGGTTTCTCTTCAGATGACACTTGAAATGTTAATGAATCTGATTTAAGATCCCAGGTCAGGCCTAGACTGCGCTGTAAGGGTAGTGTTTCTTCACTTAAGTCGAGATCCTTCAGATCCTTAGCCAGATCATTGGAAGGAAAGGCATTCATCACCTCATCACTGTTTGAAGCAATCTTGTGCAAACGTAGGTTGCCTTCAACGTTAAGAGCTCGCTGTGTTCTTTTCATTAGGTCAATAGCTTGTGCACCTGTAGGTAGTGATGTAAGTCCATCATCAACATATACATTCCGTTGAACAAACTCTTTAACGTCAATTCCAAAGACCTTTTCACTGTTCTGCGCCGTTCTTCTCAGTCCATAAGTCGCAACAGCAGGAGACGGACTATTACCAAAGACGTGTACGCACATTCTATACTCAACCTGATCTTCGTCCAGATTGTTGTTATGATACCAAAAGAATCTTAGAAAATTTCTATGATCCTCTCTGACTAAGAAACAATGAAAGATCTGTTGAATATCAGCTGTGATAGCAATTGGTTCCTTCCGAAAACGAAGAAGAATACCCAAGAGGTTGTTAGTCATATCTGGCCCTGACAGTAAAACATTGTTCAATGAAACACCGTCGTATTTGGCAGACGAGTCAAATACGCCTCTTATCTGATCCGGTTTCTTCGGATGATAGACACCGAAGATAGGTAAGTACCAGCACTCCTCGTTGTCTTTAAAAAGTGGGGCTAACTCCGCATGTCCACTATCAAAGATTCTTTTCATGAAAGTCACAAAATGTTGTTTTTTGACCGGATCTTTACGAAGACTGGTGTCTAATGCCTTAGCCCGTTTAATGGCTTGCGGTCTATTGTTCGGTAGTCTTTGTCTTGGTGTACGGAAAGGAAGGGGTGCAACCCAGTTTCCATGTGGGTCTTTGTAGAACCCGTCGTCCATTATCCTAAGAAATTCTTTGTCCTCTATTCACATCTCAACTTTATCATCATTTCTTGTTATCTCGAAAACAGAGGCACCAAGGTCACCTTCTGCATCCACGAATGATGAAAAATACAATTTTATATTGTCGTCTGTGCATACATTCATGGTGTGGTTTTCCTTTACCTTGAAACCATTAGGGCATGGTCTGAAGATAGACGTACGTCCTTTTCCTAACAGGTACGTTTTATTGACATTAACAAAATCGGGTTTATGTACTTTACCAAGACAAGCTTCTCTTATTATCACCCAAGCGAGGCTAAGTCTCTGGGCATAGGGAGAGTTCCGTGGACCGATGCGCTGTTCATGAACATGACGTGCTTCAGTCAAGTCTCTACCAATCAGTAGTAGTATAGACGAGTCACCATCTAATGGTTGGATGTGTCTCGCAATATCATTGAGATGAGGGTGGTGTTCCGCTACTTCTGGAGTGGGAATTTCTTCTCTAATGTCTGGTATTTGGTTACATTCAATCAACGTCGGAAATTCCAACCTTGCACTTCCATCTAGTGCCTCTACAATGTATCCACTTGCTCTTCTACCATAACTCACTACACAACCAGTGTACGAAGAAAGGGTGTATTCCACATGTTCATCTTGTATGTCAAAAAGATTAAAAAAGTCTGACTTGGCTAATGACCTGTTGCTTTGGTCATCAAGGATAGCATACATCTTTGTGGCTTTTGATGGATGGCCATCTGGATATACTCTCACAAGGACAGTTTTAGCACAAGATTTACCAATAAACCTTTCGCCACAAATTTGTGTACACTTAGATGTTACTCGTAAGGGTGAGGAACCTGAAATATCCTTCTTCTCCCCGCCATGACTTATTGCGGGTGGTTGAGATATAAGCTTCTCTGCTACAGCAGCGGTGACATGCAAAGCTATGGGATGACGATCACTGCCACAATCTGTGCACTGCGTTACTTCTTTGCATGCACGTATCATATGCCTTGTTGATTCACAACATCTAAAACATATGCCGTACTCTTTTAGAAGTTTCTTACGTTCTTCGAAAGGTTTGACTTTGAAACCTCTGCACTTGTTCAGAGAGTAGCTCGTTTTGTGTAATGGACATCGTTTGTCTGGTTCAACATCATTCACATCTGAATGTCGCGATACTTGTGTTTTCTTTGTCGAGATAATAAGTCTATTACCAGTGTTCTTAAGAGGGGTAGTCTCCTTCTTAGTAGGTGTGTTGGTGCTGGCCTCGCATGCGAATCCGGGGTCATTCTTCACTTTGCTAATCTCACGGATAAATTCAGCAAAGAAGGAAAACGGTGGGAAAGAAACGTCATGGTGTTTCTTGTAATTCACTGCTTGTGTAGTCCACTTTTCTTGTATACCATAAGGAAGTTTGTTCACTATGGGAAGTACACCAGAAGATGAGTCATAATAGCTCAAAAGTGATTGGTACTTTTTATCTTCCTTGGCAGACTCTTTTTCAGAAAGAATATCTGAAAGCTCATAGAGTTTCTTATTGTCCTTATTAGTCAGCTTAGGAAAGTTAGCTAATTTAGTTTTTAAGGCCACCTCAACCATTTCTGGACAACCATACCTCTCATCCAGACGCTCTCAGATTCTTTGTAGTCCTCTAGAAGGGTTGTTCACGTTTGATGCTCTGATGCTAAGTACATGTTTTGAGGATTCAGGGCCTAACCATTTTACTAATAAGTCTATTTCTTCATTAGTGGTAACCTGTAACTCTCTCATAACACTGAGAAAACAAGCTTTCCAAACGGCATAAAATTTTGGTCGATCATTGTAGTTTGAAAGACGTGAAAGGAGCAAATCTTTCTTCAGAAGAAAACGAGTCAGTTCCATACTGATAAACTGACTACTACATTCCTGTGGTTGAAATGCTGCTGGAGCATAATCGACTTGTCCATTATTGGGGTGGTAGGTAGGTGCATCAGCATTCAACATAGTGGGTCGAAATGCAGGTAAAGAAGCGTTCTTATGCATCCCTGATTCGTGTAGTTGGTCCAAGTCTAAGCTTACACTAGATACACATCCTTGATCATAATGGTTGACACGGCGACAGGTCTGTATCACAGGCTGCGGTGTCGGTACGAAATTCGGGTACACAAGTGGTGTAGGTATGTAACCGACACTGTGGTGTATGCCTTGTTTAACATCACACTTGATGTTCGTATTGTCCTTATCGAAGTCAGGCGCAACATTATTTTTGGGCAGTTCTGTTTGTTGATTAACATAGTGTTTAACACGTTCCATGGGGTCCAGAGAACGAGATATATCAAATTCACTTAGATTGGAGTCACCACGGTCCTCAATAACCGACTGTAAAGCCTCTACTTCAGCTTCATCTGCAGCAGCTTCCTTCTGATGTGCTAGAAGCTCCAGGTCAGCCTCCAGTTCTGCTTTCTTACGTACAGCTATCGCTTTAGACAACTTTTCTTGTTCGTCAAGAAGTGCTTGTTGTTTACGTATCCCTGCTTCTTTCTCGGCGAATTCCACTCGTGCACGTGCGGCGTCAGCTTTTGCACGTTTTCTAGCAAGCACGGAACTGATGTTGGATATAGTCGAACCATTAGATTTAGATTTTGCTGTGTGTATAGAGGAGTTAGACTGAGGTGGCCCAGATTCCAACGCATGTTGTTTGAAGGTGTGAAGTCGTCTTAAGGTATTTTCGACAGTTAATTTATATGCTTGCACTGACGTAACATGTGTTTCCAACTCTGTAAGGCTCTCCTGTATGCTTGTTTTTGACAGAAAATCGAGGTATTCTGCGGACAGAGTACAATATTTGTCATAGCACTTGACTAGATCATTTTCTATTTTGCGTAAAGAATTTATATCACTGGGACGATCAGCGAATATGGACAAAACATCTTCAACGTTTTTCCAAGCTTTCTCTAGTTTCACATTATACTCGCCTTGGGCCGTCTCGTACATTTCCATGCCTTTGACAGTTAATGTTCTGATTCGCCGTTCAGTAGACTGTGATGAAACTGCTTCAAGATCCAAATATTTTGAATCATTTGGATCCATTTACACTGATGACAGAACTTTACTAAATGGAAAAAAATGGAATCCGTTAGATGTCAGAAGGCTACGTGACAAGAAGTTGATGAAACAAATGACAATTGTTTCCAAACGGGTTGAGTTCTGTAGAATATGTTGTAAACGTGTTATGTAGCTTTGATTGAATCACTGTTTCTTTCACGTTAAACAGACTAATAGACTAGCAAATTTGAATTAGTTCCTCTCACAATTCAAATTCTTGGTGACCATAGGTAAACGGTTGTATTGATCAGATCCTAGTTCAGTACTGTAAGTGAATTTTAATCCTTGAATTAAATGGAAGGTGTGCTCATTTAGCTTTCTCAACACATAAGAATATACTGTATAGGCGGCGACCAAATGTCAGTGTCACGTGACTGTTGACGATTGTCCTGTGCCTGTAGTAATTCTCCAAATGTGTGTAAATAGAAGGCGTAGCTATCCAGCGGTCTTGATGAACCAGGCAGCTGTATCTCGATCCCTACGAAGAATTTTCCATGAAGTTACTGGTCACAGTCTTTTTACTATACTGCCTTTCCCCTGGAGGAATTACAGTTAGCATAACCCCCGAGCTCTCCAGCATCCAAGACACAAGACAAAACAATGTGTTTAAATACTGTTTTAATTCGTAGGCGAGAACTCTCTTGAAATTAGGTGAGGTAAAAAGACTGTGGTGGGCTTCAGATTCAACGAAAAGAGCTGTGAAGGCACGTTCACATTCCTGCCTGGACGTATTACAAACGAAAACTGATAGGAAACTGATATTTATGAAGAAGAGTTAAAAAGGGGAGACAAATCTAAAGAACTACTGTGGCTGTTCCAACGGTAACAGCACAATATATATATATATATATATATATATATATATATATATATATATATATATATATATATATATATATATATATATATATATATATATATAATGATTCAAACAAAGAATAACTGTAGTTGGCTAATGATAGGTTCTATAACTCCCTGTAAGAAAGCCTACGTACACGAATTCTGTGGACTTCACAAACAAAGTGTACAAAGAGGGAATTTAGGACCAAAACCGTATTTGAACTGTGGTGTTGGGGGTAAAAGAGAAATGCAGTCATGTGTGCAAGTTGATGGTAAAAAATACAGAGAGCAGAAACGATATTTTGCTAAAAAAATGATTTTATTAAATATCCTATCATCAAGAATTATAAAGCATCTCGAGATGGTGTAATCAGTTACTATCTATTAAAAAAAACAGTCGGTTTTGTTAATAATGGTTATCTAACGTTGGGTGTTGATGGGAAGAAAAGAGTATTGCTCTCGTAGGTTCGTGTACGAGTGTTTTCACGGAGTAATCGAAGAAGGTCTTGTGATCGATCATATTAATTCAGATCCGAAAGATAATTCCTAATATAATTTACGAGCTATTACACAAAGTCAGAATTGTAAATTTGGTTGTCCTGGTAAATATAAAATAATTTTAAAAAAGGCGGTTAAATCCGCAAATACAGATACAGGTGAGGAAATAATATTTCGGTCAATGAATACAGCCGGTAAACATTTTGATATTTGCATGCCTTCGGTTCAGCGCGTCGCGGATAAAATAAACAAATCAGCATTTTCGAAAAATATAAATAAGAAACAACATTTCAGTATTGCATATAGCAAGAATTATGAAAGGAGATAACTCTATCAAGGATACATAGAGCAGTTAAAGAGTAACCTCGCATGTATTTTACAATTGTTACGTATATTTTATTTAATTTATATTTGACTTAATTTAATTGTTTGTAAGTTTTAAAATCTTTATTTTTTTATTTCATTACATGTCAATGTAATGTAATTTTGTTTACTAGGAACTCGATATTTTTTCAGAAAATAGTTTGACCTTGACTCTTAGTTGCAAAATCTAAGGCTGACCTAGTTCCTAGTCTTAATTCAAAATTGGTAAAAGACAAGTGGACAAGTTCTTTACTGAATTATTTTATTTTGGGAATAATCGAGGCTGTATTGGATACGTGACTTAAGACTTTTAAATGGTTTTACTAAAGTAAACAAAATTTTTACTTTTGATTCTCGGAGTAAAATGGTTGGTTTTTGTCTAGGTCGTACTGGGGCTACGTACCTTTTTATATGTAAACAGCCTCCATTTCGCAACTCTGGGGTTTCTGAAATTGAGCATTAGTTAGTTTTAATAGTGGTGCTGAGAGAGCGATCTCTCAGTCTCGGTTTAAAACACTGGATTCAAGTCGTTCTTCTGTTGTAGCCAGTTTTCGAGTTTTATGTAAATTTTTCTTCAGATTATTTGGATTCTAAAAGATTAATTCGTTCCTCTGGAAACATGTTATTGCTCATACGGAATTCTTGAATAGACATGTCTTAAAAATTTATTCGGATTTCCAACAATGGAATGTTATTTCTTGTGTTTCTACAAGGAAATGTAGATAACAGTACTGTACAAGATACAGCATACGTCATCGCCTTCCATCTTGGATTCTTTGTCGGGACTCGAACTTGAATTCATTAGAATATTTCTGTATATGGACTTCTAAAATTTAACTCATGGATTATTCTTGGATCAGTTTTGGATTTGATTCTTATAACCATAAAGTCTTATTTTTGTCTTCATTTACAGTGGGTTTCATTTTCAGTGAAATAAATTAAATTTTTTAAATTTTTGAAATCTTGTTGTTTTCACTCTTTCTTTTGTTACTGTTTATTCGAGCCTAAACACGTAACTTAAGACAATATTCTCTTAGAAATGAATTATTTTTGTTGTTGATTTTCTCTCTTTCGGTACAAGAAACCAAATCGGCGTTATAAACAACGAATATTTCAGTATTTCACTCAGATAGGAAACACTCATATCGTAAGACAGAATATTTTAACGTGTTATGACTTCGTCGATGACAAAAGGTCTAATATGATCTTTTACAGCGTCATAATATACTGGGGAGGGGGGAATAACTCTGTCAGCGAAGGTATAGTGATTGTGGTTTACAATAATAAATGAATAATGTTTATTTTGTTTCGATTTTGAAGAAACATTATACTTATTTTTCTGAATCTGTCAAGCTTCCTGCTTCATCTTGATTTTTCAGCGATAATAATTAAGAAAAAGAAACAGCGAATAAGCCACGCCCATTGCTTGAGTACTTTTGGATTTCTAAGTATTGGTTAGTTTATATAGCATAGGACCCGTGCTATCATTGGGGTCCACCCTGATTTGTTCGAACTTCATTAGACAAGCACACCCTTCTACCATTTCGCCAAGTGGTGAGTGCTCTTTTGCACTCCCCGGGTTGATTATGGGGGATGGTATGCAGAAATATGTTGCACGTAGAGAAGGCCCTGTATATGTATTGTGCCGTCCATAGAGTTAAGTTATATAATAAGTTCATGTTGTGCCGTCCATAGAGTTATGTTAGATAAGATTATACGTTGTTCCGTCCATATAAACTAAAATTATATATACTGTAAATATGCTACAATATGTACTGTGCCGTCGATAGAACTAAGATTGTATATACTGTAAATATATGTACAGTGCCGTCCTTAAATCTAAGATTGTATATACTGTAAATATTTCCTACCATCTGAACTTGCTAGAATGTCGTTTGGCAATCTAAGAATTCACATGGGATTGTACATTCCTGAGATATAAGATTGTTAATATATCACCCTCTGAACTTGCAAGAATATCGTTTGGTAATCTACGAGTTCACATGAGGGTTGTGTTGTGTAAATATTTCCTATCACACTCTGAATTTTCTAGAATGTAGTTTGGCAATCTAGGAGTTCACATGGGTGTTGTGCTGTCTATAAGTTAGTGTTGTGTAAATATTTGTTTATTTTAAACCTATAATTATTATATGATGAATTTTGAAAATATTAATGATATTATTCTTGCAATTAAAAAATTGAAACATGACGGTATAAAATATCTGATGAACCTAATCCTTAAAATTCTTTGTGATTTTGAATCATTAAAACAATACAAATTTGAAGGTAGATATACACTACCAGCAGAATACTGATTCATTAAGCTGATTCATACATATCCAACTTCACCCGTGGTACACACCAGCAAGATACTTACGCTCCTCTTCTGACAATCATATACTCATTATTCCCACTATGAAAACAAAGTCATATGGATAGCGTTCCTTTGCATACCAGAGCCCAGCAACGTGGAATGAATTGCCCACTGAACTTAGACACAAAGACACAGTGATCCCATTCAAGAGTGCTCTCAAAACTCACTTATTTCGACTGCAAGAACATCCTTAAAGACCTAATAATGTTTCCTACCTTAAATATTCTCAGCTTTTTTTATGTTTTCTAATTTCATGGTGTTTGTTTTTGTAATCATATAAGTATATGTTAATAATCTTATAGGTGTTGTCTAATGTTGTAAAGCGCTTAGAGCTTCTAAAGATTAGGCGCTATACAAAGTCCTCACTATTATTATTATTATTATTATTATTATTATTATCATTATTATTATTATTATTATTATTATTATTATTATTATTATTATTATTATTATTATTATCATCATTATTATTATTATTCAGCAATCTATTTTCGAATCATTGGTGACAATCACAGATACAGAAGTTGAAAAATTCGTTTCTCTCTCACGCGTAATTAAACAAATTAGATCAGAATTATTTAACGAATAAGAAACAAAAAAGATTATTAATACACGTGTAAAACAATTAAGAAAGATTATTTCAGATCTTAAAAACGAAACCAGTGATCGTAGTGATTGTCAAAGTCGTGAAAACGTCACTAAAGGGGACTGTGAAAGTGAAAGTTAAGGCAACGGCGCGCGCTTCAACTTTGTCTGGGGTAACGGATTTGAAAATGAAAACAATGACAGAATCACTAGTGACTGTAAAAGTGTTAACCCCAAATGATTATGTTATTTATTCTGATTTAAATTTATTTTTATTCAGATTTTAATATTTATTCTGTTTCAGATTTTATTTTTATTTCTGATGGTAATATTTATTCAGTCAGATTTACTTTTATTATCTTTATTAGCATTTACTCCAGCAAATTATGAAATGTGATTGATGATCACAATTTTGAGTACTATTTACCCCAGCAATTTCAATAATCAATGAAGAACAAAGATTTTTATTCAGATTATAATATTTATTCTGATAATAATATTTATTCTGATAATACTATTTAGTCAGATTCAAATTTATTTTTATTCGGATAATAATATTTGTTATGTAATTTTCTGTTTTTCTTTAGGATTTTTACAATTTCTTGAGTACCCCATCAAATTACAAAATCTGACTGATTTTTACAATTTTGAGTACCATTTACCCCATCAAATTATAAAATCTGACGGATTTTCATAATTTGTACCTGAAATCTGACTGATGATCAGTAAAAAAAAATTCTGTTATAATACATTTATTTATTCCTTGACAAAGTCAAAGGTGAAATTATTATTATTATGTAATTTTTTTAAAAAAGTATGTTTTCACTAGGTTTTTAACAATTTTGAGTATATTTTCCTCATCAAGTTATAAAATCTAACTGATTTTAAAAATTTTGTGAATCATTTACCCTATCAGATTATAAAACCTATTTTTTCAATATTGAGTACCGACCGCTCCGGTGGCCTAGTGGTTAGAGCGTCCGCCTCGGATGCGGGAGGTCCTGGGTTCGATCCCCGGCCGAGTCATACCAAAGACTTACAAAAACTGTACTAACAGCTGCCTGGCTTGGCGCTCAGTATTAAGAGGTTAGTGTTAGGACTGGTCGGCCCAGTGTCAGGATAATGTGACTGTGTGGGACATCATGCTACATGTCTGCGGCATGATGCCCCAGTGCTAGACATCACTATAAACTGCCACATTGCAGACATCGTAGCGATATGACTGAACAATTGTTAAAGCTATGTTAAAAATCCAAATCACATCACATCACAACACATCACAATATTGAGTACCATATACCCCATCAAATTATAAAATCTGATTTTCATGATTTTTGAGTAACATTTATCTGAAATCTGAACGAGAATCAGTAAAAAATAAATTCTGTTATATTTTATTTCCTTATTATTAATCAGGATTGAAAATCAATTACGAACGTGAAGATTGATGATCTTACATACATATTTAAATTCAAAACTTCATATCTAAAATCAAGCAAGTGTCCGGTCTAGTGAAGAAGTTTGAAATGTATCCTTGATAATAGCGGATTATGACATCGCAGATAACCGGATTAATGGGTTCTTGTACGATCAAATATCCAGGAGGTACTTGAGGTGTTAATGTGTATAAAATATATCCCTGCTGTGCCTAACTGGATTCTTCAAGATCAACTTGATAGCTGCCATCAATTGCATCACATGCAACATTGACTGCTATTGTTGATGTTATATTTGCAATTCCTGGTGAAATATGACGACCTCCACCGTACAGATTATTGTTATGTTTGAGAATAATTGCTGTTGGTGGGGTTATTTTTCTCCAGGCATCAAAGATTTTAGGAAAGTTTTCATTGATAATATCAGTGACTGTTTTCTTTAGTTCTTTCCTATTAAATACGTGTAGTATACAATTTGGTAAATCTATTTCAGTTATTCTATAATGATTGGTAAACAGTTGTTTTAATGTTCTCTGTTAAGAGTATAGAATACCAAATGAACCTTTAGGATTAATATCTTCATTACCACTAGCGACTACTGTTTCAATAACAATTTTATTAATAAATTCGAGATCTGATTCAACTTGGTTTAGATGTTATATTGTTTCAATAATCTGTTGTTTTGTATCATCATTATAATAATGAGGTAGAGAAGAAAACAGATTTCGTAGATCTATAAGTGATTTAGAATGCTCAGACTTAACATCTTCGGAAAAGGTTGCATCAATATATTCTTTGTCGATGATTGATTTTTTCCTTCCTTATCAAACCTATATACAGTCCTTTTTATTTACCATCAGACGCAATAAAATAGTCCTCCTCACTACTAGAGTTCCAAAGATAATATGTTTGATATTTTGGAAGTTTTATTAATATTCTTTGATCCGTGATGAAATCAGCGAGTTTTGATTCTGGTGGTCCTTGATAAACTGGTGGAATTTCTGTCCATCCTAATACACCTCGGATTGATGAAGAATATAATTCAACGGCATAATCTAGCGAGTTTATTTCTATCGCTGATGATAATGTTGGTTCATGAACAGTAATAGCTATTTTAGATCCTCTTTCCGTCATGTATTTAATCCTGCGCTGGAATTCATCGTTGGTTTGTTCTATCTGATAATTGCCTGTGGGAATACTAATAACTTGCCAATCGGGAGTTTCATCTGGTTTATTTTTATAAGCAAATAAAAGTGAATTACTTGCTGGCAATCCACCAAATGATTTTGATCTAATATTTGGCCAACTGTAAACAGATTTTGTGTTTGAGCATGGATCGAACGGGTATCCAGTGAAGGTTGAAGATGGAGGGAGGTGTCCTCAGTTCTTCGTACCCTAAGAATAATCCAAGCAGACATGTTTTGAACTTTCTGAAGTTTCTACAGTAGATACTGGGATGAACCAAAAAGAAGTTAATTGCAATAGTATCGTCTTGAAACTACTAAGGAAAGGAACATACAAATGTTTGAGTGGCATCAACGGAAACAAAACTGCAAATAGAGCTGATGCATCTCAGCTCCAGATATGCGGCCTTGCACATGATCGTTACATGTCGGTGTTGTGAGAGAGTACTGTCAAGAGTGACATTTAGGTTTGGTAATGACAGTGTGAATTTAATGTTGATATCAGGCGAGTAAATTCATTGCTTATTTCTTTTCAGAGATACTAAGTAGCAATTGCTCGACAGATGTCGTAGTCAAAATGAATGTTTAAAGTAAAATTTATGATCTCATTATGGGATGGCCATGAATAACACTTAATATTTCTGCAACTTGTGAAATGATTTTTGAATGTTGTACTAAAAAGGAAATCTTTTGCCATACAGGTAAATAGTCGAATATTTTGTCCAGATCACATATTACATATTTCTGTAACCTGATTCAGTGAAAGTTACCTAAATTTACAAGAGGCAGGGGAAGTTGCAGGATTTTATTCTGAGATGATTCGTTTAGAAGAGGTGGTTCAGTGTAGTCAAATGGCTAACACTCTTATTTTTCACCTAATCGTGTACAATTTTAATATGGGAGGGGTACCTAACCATCTCGTACCATGCTGCACAAAATGGATTTCTATATGGAAAATGAAGTAAAAAGTTTCTAAAGTTATGCAAGAAAAAATACGAAGATTTTCCCACGTATTCGAGAAAACGGATGTGAGAGATTATTTAGATTGAAGAGCTTGCCTTTCTGTTAAGCAGCCTAAATTTCTGGAATCTTCCCTTAACAATACATTGTATATGATCCTGCTTATGTGATTTTTCAGATTTTGTTAGATTCTATTGCACCGCTCCGGTGGCCTAGTGGTTAGAGCGTCCGCCGCAGATGCGAGAGGTCGCGGGTTGGAACCCCGGCCGAGTCATATCAAAGAATTATAAAAATGTTACTAGCAGTTGCCTCGCTTGGCGCTCAGCATCAAGAGGTTAGTGATAGGTCTGTTCGGCCTGGTACCAGGATAATGTGGCTGGGTGGGACATCTTGCTACATGTAAGCGGCATGATGCCCCAGTGCTAGACATCACTCTAAACTTTCTAAATGAAGTCTCGATAAAGTTCATTCAGCAGTGGATGGGCTTAAAACAGTTTGCACAAAGGACTGAGAATAAGTTTAGTGTTTGCCGAGAGTCTTCCAAGAATTACAACAGGTGGATCCAGTGACCGCTTTTGTGCCCTCATTTTCGCTTTGAACTTTAACTACTGCTAACCAATGTCAGGGTGGTCTTCCTTTCTGAAAATAACTTGAACTTTATTGAGAAAAACATGCAAGTCTTCAGTCCCATATTTCATTAGAGCTGCCCTCTTATGAGAAAAGTGCATGTAGTCACTGAGAAATACACTGGATGAATTTCCAACCTGTGCCAGTTTGTGATATTGTTTACAATAACTGCAAAATACGTCTCCTTCTAAATCAATTAATTCAAGCCATGGATTACAATAAATCCAATTCGGCTTAAGTTTTTCTGTCTTTCAGTTATGTCATATATGACCTTTCTTGCTGCCAGAGATTTTGACTTGTGTGTGTTTGGAGAAATAGTTATATCATACTCGGTTGCAGTCTTACGTTTCATCCCTTCACTTTCACATGAATTTTCATTCACCAAATCATCCTTAGTACCATTAAAAGAAATGCATGTTCATGAATAAAAATGCCAATATTATTTTATAGCTGAATATAGTTTTCTTCCCAATGAACATAAAACACGGCTCTCGCCTATATTTAGTACATTAAGAATCACAACAATTCAGAATGGAATTTGACACCCTGAAGTGACGATTTTGACCAGTCTCCCCCCCCCCCCGCACAGTTCATGTCGTATATAAAAACGATTATTTTGTCAACTTGCCTTCCCTCTTTTAAAAACAAACATGTACAACCTAGCATGCTCAAGACAGTTCATGCCTTGTAAAAAGAAATGGATTTTTTTTATCTCTAAGATGAAGTGTCTTTTTTGACCCACGTTGTCCCCTTCCCGTGAACATATTTAAGCTTTATATAAAAATTGATTATTTTATATCTAAAGAAGCTTTTAAGGCTAATACAGTAATTACTTAGCAATACTATTTGACTTAGCATAATAAGTACTTAACATTGCTTGAAATTATTCATTCACATAACACACTTTTCTACAAACGTTTACTTATTTTAAGCAAAGTAAAAGAAAAGCAGTTTTGAGAATTACTAGTACTTTTTGGGAGTGTACACATCTGATGCGTACAAAAGTAGCGGTCTTTTCACCAATTAGGTAAAGTTATATATAGAAAAGCTCATTGGCATTGGGACGCAACAAATGCAATGGTGCCTTGGAAAATACGAACTTTGGGGTAAAACATGCCACAATGAAGACTGTAAAACATGTTTGCTGGTGTTACGTACTGGTCCCGCTGCTCGACTCCGTCGTAAATGCGGTAGCAGAGTCAAATCACGCAAGCAACTTTGCTGACCATGTGGATCTGCTCGTGAATATTATCGGGGTCGTAAACAAAAATTGACACAGACTCCTGTGATTGCACAATCAGATATAGAAATAAATTAAACATAAACAAACTAATGGATAGGACTAAACTTGAAACGATTGCAGTTTCTGATCCTGGTAGAATACAAATATTAAATAAGTCATGGACGGACGTTTCACTTAGAGAAGGTTTTCCCCTTACATAAGCATGCCTACCCTGCTTCAGCTAAAACAAATTGCACAACAGCATGGAATGCAAATACCAAGTCGTAAGTATTAAAGCTGATATAATTGAATCACTGAGACCTACTTGCACTGGATCAACATACTCCACCACCGGTCACTAATACAAGAACGGTCAATACAGCAACCAGGGCCTGAAAATTCTTTTTTGACTCACTGGTCCAGGACAAGTCGGACTCTACACTACCAAGTTCGCATAAGCCAATACAGGTCCATCAGCCAAGTCTGACAAGCGAATATCTACATTATTAACATGAACAAAAGACAAGAAAAGTGATAAAATAAATACAAACTGAACATTCAAATACATTATTGCTTATTCAATCATATACATACATTAATAACCATAACATTTTAAAATTTGTACACCATACGACCATGCCTTCCTTTAATGATTCCTCTTTGAACCTCAGTGCTGTAGTTAAGAGAAACTTCGAGTCTAAAACGTCTCAACATCAGATAAAAAACATGAAACACCAACATAAAATAGAACACATTTGTAATTCAAAGTCTGTAAAACAGGAAAACAAGCCATAGAGTTATATACGGTCAGTAACCCCCTACACTTGCCTCTGTGTGTGTGTGTGCAAAGTGAAGCACTGTGCAATGCCACATCATGACAGAAGTAAAATAGTTCTGGAATAAATGATTGTGAAAATCTCTTGGGTGAAGGAGGTCCTCAAGCCAATCTTCACACAGTTGCTTTTGAAGAAGAAAAAAAAACACGTTCAGAAGCACTAGTAGATGGAGATATGGTGAAGAGGTATTCTATTCAATCAACTTAGCTATAGCCGAGTCTTCAAACATCCCCCTCTTGGCACAAAGTTATGCACATCAACAAGAGAGTTGGCCCATAGGAGTAGTGAATGGGGTCACCCTAGGGACAATGGGAATTACCATTAAAAACACCCTTGGGTCACTCTGGGGACTATGTAAATTTAACATTAACCACCCTGGGTCACTCTAGGGACAAGGGAATTTTAACATGGGCAATGGAAATTTAACATGGGCAAAAAACCCTGGGTCACTCTGGGGACAAGGGAATTTAACATATGGAAATTGAACATGGTGAGTCTGTATAGCGTCAAGGGGAATTGAACATGGTGGGTCTGTCTAGGGACAATGATGGTAGAGGGTCAAACACAACAGAGACAGAGACATACATACACTAGTACAAGCGTCAGATTTATATATAAAGCATTACCATGACCTGAAATCTTGCTGGGGTGTTCAAAAATTTGCATATTTGTATTGATGCTATAAATAGCTATAATCAAGGAAATGTTCAACGACAAAATGGATGTGACTAAAAGTAACGCTAAAATGACGAAATTGTCCCAGAATTTAAAGGAAAATAAGCATATCCCCGAAAATTAAGTTACAATGGTTTAGACTAAAATCAATAAAATTAGTAACTACTTACAATATCAACTTGTGTGACGATCGTGGATAAACACCCATGTATCTATTTATAGCTATAATCAGCTAAAATTCATATGAAATCCCACTATCTATTTATACTACAACTTGTGGGTTATTCCTTTCGAAAATCCCACTATCTTTTTATAGCCTCAGCCTGAGTGACGTTCCTGTTTATGAACTCTAGTACATATGTATAGCTACAACCTATGGAAATCCCCAAGTCCGTATTTATAGTCTCGAAATTTCCAGCGTCAGTGACGTCACTGTACTGAACACTAGGGGATAAATGTAAACAGTGTTGCAAGTGGCTGACCTGAATACACGCTACTGCATGTAGGTAGGTAGAGTGTCTCTGATAGGGATAAAGTGAGTTTTTATAGGGACAAACAGAGACCAAGACACACACACCCACCCACACACAACGTACGCGCGCAGACATACGCACACACACACACACACATACATACACACACACACACACACAGAGGGAAGAGGAAAAAACAAACCCCAAATATACTATCAACACAGAAGGGAGATAATACAAACCCCAAATAAACTATCCACACAAACGTACGCGAACGCATACAAACCCCAAATATACTATCAACACAGAAGGGAGATAATACAAACCCCAAATAAACTATCCACACAAACGTACGCGAACGCATACAAACCCCAAATATACTATCCACACAACGTGGCTAACGCATACAAACTCCAAATATGCTATCCACACTCGGGAGGAAGAAGAAAAAAACAACCAAATATACGATCTCCACAACGTACGCGAACACACACACACACACACACACACACACACACACACATACACACACACACACAAAGAGGGAAGAGGAAAAAACAAACCCCAAATATACTATCAACACAGAAGGGAGATAATACAAACCCCAAATAAGGAACCATATTTGGCTTGTTATCCCTCCTTGACTAAACTATTCTCGAAACACACTTGACCCATTGGAACACCGCAACATACTTAACTTTTTAAACCTAACAGTGACCAAACTGGTATATGTCTCTTAGACATAATAATTTAAATAAGATCAGTATGGCTATTTTTATGTACACTAAGTACTAATATTAGATAGATATGTTAGGAAGTAGGAAATTTAACAGACTCGTTAGATTTGAACTAATTGCACAAGTGGTTAACACATTATTGGTACTTTTTACTGTCCATTACCAAAAACCGGACTTGATTTGAAATAAGTACGGGCTAGCGTTTTGTTGAGTACTTAACACCTATGGCTGTCTTTTTGAGCACCTTTTTCCTCCTTTACCACGCTCGGACAGAAAAAATGAGTGTGTGGTGTGACTATTCCCACTCATGTTTAAAGCCTTTCAGTCATGTTGTTAAGGAGTAGTTAGTCCTACACCTGAGTGGCTAAATTTAAAAGTAGTCTGTGAGTACATAAAAGCCTGGGAGATGAGGCTCTCTTTCCTTCCCCAGGAGTAATTAAAACTCACGCAGTGCGTTATTAAACCAGTGATATATGCTCCATTAGAGCGAAAATCACTTTAATTCAAGTAAGCAGGCAAGCAAGTTCGGGTACTGTCTCTAGCACTCTTGATGACACCAACTGTCTGGGTTATTTTCTTTCTTGCAAGCCCCTATGTTCCACTTCTGTTTGTGATAATAACTTGTGATACTTCACATTTTCTAAAGTAGAAATCTTTACAAGCGGTACAAAATACAAAACTTATATGACTTTGGCTTTTGACACTTGCACAGACTCTTCACTTTATAAGTGTCACGAGAAAATTGTATATCCAATTTTTACCATTTTCAAAAACACGCACACACTTGCAGCTTGACCAGAAATATGTACATCTTGTTTTGTGGATAAGTCACAGACAAGTCCGAGCATATATAGGTGGTTATGAACGTTAGGAATATCCCTTCATTTTTTCAGAAATATCAAAGCTTGTATGTGCATTTTCCCTTCTCCACTCTATATTAGTGCTTAGATTTGTTCCAAAAAAGAAAGAAAAAAGAAACGAAATAATGTTGAAGAAAAAGAAACAACTGAATTTTGAATTCAGGTTTCTCTCTGTTTATAATTTTTTTCAAGTTGATGGTGCATGACAGAGTACATTCGCCTACCTTTCCAAAGTGAGAGGCATTTCTTCACATGTCATTGCCTTTGTTAAATTCGGTTTCATTGGTTAGTTATCGTTAATCTTTAATTTTTTTCATGCGTTTCTTTTTGATAGAAGATTTAAGGCTTTCTATTGTTGTAAAGGTATGTATGTTGTTTAGTCTGTTGATGAAATTATCTATAGCAAAGTGCTTAAGATTTTTCACTTTTTTTTTAATTATTTCAAGCCCTACAAAAGGAGACCAAGTTTGTCTTCAAAGACGATTGAAACTCTAAATTACACGGGCGTGAAGGAAAACATCGTTGTGTTTAATCTAATCATGCTTGCCGTATCTCTTTGTGTTTTAGAGGTCATATTTCTTCTTAAGTAAATACACGCATCAATAAACAGACAGATTGGGTCATCATCCTTGAGTTTCACTGTACTTTCGGTTCTTTACTTCATACAAACCCCAAATTTATTAGTTTGAAAAAAACAAAGATAACATGCCCCTCAATACTGTGACACGTCTGTTCTGATTCTACCGATGTGAGTGTTTATGTCGAAATGTTTAAGTGAGATATAAAAAAATGGTCAGCTTGAAAACGCGAACCAATACTGTGACACTCAGTATTTTGATGTGGTAAGAGGAAATGGTACAACACACACAAAGAGGGCTTGTAAGTTCACATTTCGGTCTGTCTGCACTGTAATGGTAACAACGCAAGAACATAGGGATTATTATGCCACATAGTCCTAGAACAAAACAATGCATCACCCGTTGTAAGCCATTTCATTGGCTATACTTATTTTCTTACCGCGTTCGCTTCGAATTGACTTGAGTAGCTATTCAGACAGTCACGAGAATGGCCATGCTTTGCTGGGTCTATCCTATAGGCGATTTATGTAAAAAAATATTTTTAAAAATTAAACTAATGCACGAACAATCGTACCATGGGCGATCCCATGGAAATTGTGTCCGTCTTATTGCAAAATACATCAATATTTAATTTAACCGTGCAGATCGCTAGAGCAAACCTCTGATAATATACATTTTGAAAAGTGTTGTGTGACACGGATCGCCATTGTCGCTTGGTGTCTGCTTTCTTGTTCGAAAAGAGATCGTTTCGTCTTGACTATAAAAATTTAATTTGACTAAGTTTTACGCACTACTTGAACTCATACATTTACGCTGTAGGTGTAAGCCGTCGTTCTCAGTTTTCTGGAAGTTCGTTTTTGCGTTTCTCAGATGTGATACTATTTTTTATGGACCGAACGAAATTTTTTTGGCGTGAATCAGGACTCGTGGTTTTGTGGCATAATTTGAGAGCATTGATTAAAGCTCAGTTATGTCGTCTTCGAAATCGCTGACACGGATGTGAACTAACACTTCAGGTTTTGTGTGAGGCGATACGGTACATCATTGCTTTTTACTTCCTCAATGAAATCGTTTCATCTTATTGCAAAATTACATTTGATTAGGTTTCATACACAGCAGGTCCCTGTATATAAGGAGAGTGTCTTAGCGTCAGAGTATTCATTCCGCTCTCAAACGATCAAGAAGATGGAAGAGTCAGCACAGATCGACCTGCTGGTCAAATATTTGCTAAAAGTCATACGAAAGCATAATTCACATGCGAAAGTGGTAACAAAACTTACTCTTTTGGTCGTTGATTTGATGAGAATCATACGAAAGTGTGTAAGTGCTAATGAAGTTTGCTATATCTGCAAAGGTAAATGGGTATTTGTCTCCAGAATACCTGCTTCGTCTAAGAAAGAGAGACGAAAGTCAAGATACTTAATATCGTTGTCAGGAGAAAGGACACTGGAATTCAGAGTGCCCTACGAGAAAAGTGAAGAAAAAAAACAAGACGAAACAGAGAAGAGGGATTCAGAAGAAGAAGAAATTGAAGATGATGAAGAACTTGTGCCAGTAAAGACATGGAAATGGAAAAATTGACAATGTGAGCCGATGCGTTGGCCCTGATGTGAAATTTCATACTACCTTCTGAAAGAGAATAGACCAGAAAGAAAATGTAAGTGTCTCTTGGTCTTGACATTGTATAATAAGGATGGCATGTTTTGTTTTTACTCACACTTTATGAAATTGTGCTCTTTCACCTCTCTCTATCCCTCTGGATCATGTTTTAGTTAGAATTGAAATCTAAGGATGCTTTCCTTCACGCACGCTCTTTAGGCATTCAAGTGAGTAAACAATAGTCAGTCTATTCATCCATCATTTTGTGTCTTGATGTTTCCTAAATCAGACACTGATGCCATAAAATAACGGGTTAAATGGGTTTTGTAGTGTTGGGAGTGGGTGGGGTGGGGTGTAGGTGTTTGGCAGAGTTGGTCATTGCAGGTGAGGGCTTAGGAGCTTTCAAAAAACTTTTTCTTCTTCACTCTGTGTTGATAGTATATTTGGGGTTTGTATGCTTTCGCGTACGTTTGTGTGGTTAGTTTATTTAGGGTTTGTATTATCTCCCTTCTGTGTTGATAGTATATTTGGGGTTTGTTTTTTCCTCTTCCCTCTGTGTGTGCGTGTGTGTGTGTGTGTGTGTGTGTGTGTGTTCGCGTACGTTGTGTAGATCGTATATTTGGTTGTTTTTTCTTCTTCCTCCCGAGTGTGGATAGCATATTTGGGGTTTGTATGCGTTAGCGACGTTGTGTGGATAGTATATTTGGGGTTTGAATGCGTTCGCGTACGTTTGTGTGGATAGTTTATTTGGGGTTTGCATTATCTCCCTTCTGTGTTGATAGTATATTTGGGGTTTGTATGCGTTCGCGTACGTTTGTGTGGACAGTTTATTTGGGGTTTGTATTATCTCCCTTCTGTGTTGACAGTATATTTGGGGTTTGTTTTTTCCTCTACCCTCTGTGTGTGTGTGTGTGTGTGTGTATGTATGTGTGTGTTCGCGTACGTTGTGTAGATCGTATATTTGGCTGTTTTTTTTCTTCTTCCTCCCGAGTGTGGATAGCATATTTGGGGTTTGTATGCGTTAGCGACGTTGTGTGGATAGTATATTTGGGGTTTGTATACGTTCGCGTACGTGTATGTGGATAGTTTATTTGGGGTTTGTATTATCTATCTTCTGTGTGGATAGTATATTTGGGGTTTGTATGCGTTCGCGTATGTTTGTGTGGATAGTTTATTTGGGGTTTGTATTATCTCCTTCTGTGTGATAGTATATGTGGGGTTTGTTTTTTCCTCTTCCCTCTGTGTGTGCGTATGTGTGTGTGTGTTGGCGTACGTTGTGTAGGTCGTATATTTGGTTGTTTTTTCTTCTTTCTCCCGAGTGTGGATAGCATATTTGGGGTTTGTATGCGTTAGCGACGTTGTGTGGATAGTATATTTGGGGTTTGTATACGTTCGCGTACGTGTATGTGGATAGTTTATTTGGGGTTTGTATTATCTATCTTCTGTGTGGATAGTATATTTGGGGTTTGTATGCGCTCGCGTATGTTTGTGTGGATAGTTTATTTGGGGTTTGTATTATCTCCTTCAGTGTGATAGCATATGTGGGGTTTGTTTTTTCCTCTTCCCTCTGTGTGTGCGTATGTGTGTGTGTGTTGGCGTACGTTGTGTAGGTCGTATATTTGGTTGTTTTTTCTTCTTTCTCCCGAGTGTGGATAGCATATTTGGGGTTTGTATGCGTTAGCCTCGTTGTGTGGATAGTATATTTGGGGTTTGTATAGGTTCGCGTACGTTTGTGTGGATAGTTTATTTGGGGTTTGTATTATCTCCCTTCTGTGTTGATTGTATATTTGGGGTTTGTATGCGTTCGCGTACGTTTGTGTGGATAGTTTATTTGGGGTTTGTATTATCTCGATTCTGTGTTGATAGTGTATTTGGGGTTTGTATACGTTCGCGTATGTTTGTGTGGATAGTTCATTTGGGGTTTGTATTATCTCCCTCTGTGTTGATAGTATATTTGGGGTTTGTTTTTTCCTCTTCCCTCTGTGTTTGCGTGTGTGCGTGTGTGTGTGTGTGTGTGTGTGTGTGTGTGTTCGCGTACGTTGTGTAGATCGTATATTTGGTTGTTTTTTTCTTCTTCCTCCCGAGTGTGGATAGCATATTTGGGGTTTGTATGCGTCAGCCACGTTGTGTGGATAGTATATTTGGGGTTTGTATAGGTTCGCGTACGTTTGTGTGGATAGTTTATTTGGGGTTTGTATCATCTCCCTTCTGTGTTGATTGTATATTTGGGGTTTGTATGCGTTCGCGTACGTTTGTGTGGATAGTTTATTTGGGGTTTGTATTATCTCCCTTCTGTGTTGATAGTATATTTGGGGTTTGTTTTTCCCTCTTCCCTCTGTGTTTGTGTGTGTGTGTGTATGTGTGTGTGTGTTTGCGTACGTTGTATAGATCGTATATTTGGTTGTTTTTTTCTTCTTCCTCCCGCGTGTGGATAGCATATTTGGGGTTTATATGCGTTAGCGACGTTGTGTGGATAGTATATTTAGGGTTTGTATGCGTTCGCGTACGTTTGTGTGGATAGTTTATTTGGGGTTTGTATTATCTTCCTTCTGTGTTGATAGTATATTTGGGGTTTGCATGAGTTCGCGTATGTTTTTGTGGATAGTTTATTTGGGGTTTGTATTATCTCCCTTCTGTGTTGATAGTATATTTGGGGTTTGTTTTTTCCTCTTCCCTCTGTGTTTGCTTGCGTGTGTATGTGTGTGTGTGTGTGTGTTCGCGTACGTTGTGTAGATCATATATTTGGTTGTTTTTTTCTTCTTCCTCCCGAGTGTGGATAGCATATTTGGGGTTTGTATGCGTTAGCCACGTTGTGTGGATAGTATATTTGGGGTTTGTATAGGTTCGCGTACGTTTGTGTCGATAGTTTATTTGGGGTTTGTATTATCTCCCTTCTGTGTTGATTGTATATTTGGGGTTTGTATGCGTTCGCGTACGTTTGTGTGGATAGTTTATTTGGGGTTTGTATTCTCTCCCTTCTGTGTTGATAGTATATTTGGGGTTTGTTTTTCCCTCTTCCCTCTGTGTGTGCGTGTGTGTGTGTGTGTGTGTGTGTGTGTGTGTGTGTGTGTGTGTGTGTGTGTGTTCGCGTACGTTGTGTAGATCGTATATTTGGTTGTTTTTTTCTTCTTCCTCCCGAGTGTGGATAGCATATTTGGGGTTTGTATGCGTTCGCGTACGTTTGTGTGGATTGTTTATTTGGGGTTTGTATTATCTCCCTTCTGTGTTGATAGTATATTTGGGGTTTGTATGCGTTCGCGTACGATTGTGTGGATAGTTTATTTGGGGTTTGTATTATCTCCCTTCTGTGTTGATAGTATATTTGGGGTTTGCATGCGTTCGCGTATGTTTGTGTGGATAGTTTATTTGGGGTTTGTATTATCTCCCTTCTGTGTTGATAGTATATTTGGGGTTTGTTTTTTCCTCTTCCCTCTGTGTTTGCGTGCGTGTGTGTGTGTGTGTGTGTGTGTTCGCGTACGTTGTGTAGATCGTATATTTGGTTGTTTTTTTCTTCTTCCTCCCGAGTGTGGATAGCATATTTGGGGTTTGTATGCGTTCGCGTACGTTTGTGTGGATTGTTTATTTGGGGTTTGTATTATCTCCCTTCTGTGTTGATAGTATATTTGGGGTTTGTATGCGTTCGCGTACGATTGTGTGGATAGTTTATTTGGGGTTTGTATTATCTCCCTTCTGTGTTGATAGTATATTTGGGGTTTGTTTTTTCATCTTCCCTCTGTGTTTGCGTGCGTGTGTGTGTGTGTGTGTGTTCGCGTACGTTGTGTAGATCGTATATTTGGTTGTTTTTTTCTTCTTCCTCCCGAGTGTGGATAGCATATTTGGGGTTTGTATGCGTTAGCCACGTTGTGTGGATAGTATATTTGGGGTTTGTATAGGTTCGCGTACGTTTGTATCGATAGTTTATTTGGGGTTTTGTATTATCTCCCTTCTGTGTTGATAGTATATTTGGGGTTTGTATGCGTTCGCGTACGTCAGTGTGGATAGTTTATTTGGGGTTTGTATTATCTCCCTTCTGTGTTGATAGTATATTTGGGGTTTGTTTTTTCCTCTTCCCTCTGTGTGTGCGTGTGTGTGTGTGTGTGTGTGTGTGTATGTGTGTTCGCGTAGGTTGTGTAGATCGTATATTTGGTTGTTTTTTTTCTTCTTCCTCCCGAGTGTGGATAGCATATTTGGGGTTTGTATGCGTTAGCGACGTTGTGTGGATAGTATATTTGGGGTTTGTATGCGTTCGCGTACGTTTGTGTGGATAGTTTATTTGGGGTTTTATTATCTCCCTTCTGTGTTGATAGTATATTTGGGGTTTGTATGCGTTCGCGTACGTTTGTGTGGATAGTTTATTTGGGGTTTGTATTATCTCCCTTCTGTGTTGATAGTATATTTGGGGTTTGTTTTTTCCTCTTCCCTCTGTATGTGTGTGTGTGTGTGTGTGTGTGCGTATGTCTGCGCGCGTACGTTGTGTGTGGGTGGGTGTGTGTGTATTGGTCTCTGTTTGTCCCTATAAAAACTCACTTTATCCCTATCAGAGACACTCTACCTACCTACATGCAGTAGCGTGTATTCAGGTCAGCCACTTGCAACACTGTTTACATTTATCCCCTAGTGTTCAGTACAGTGACGTCACTGACGCTGGAAATTTCGAGATTATAAATATGGACTTGGGGATTTCCATAGGTTGTAGCTATACATATGTACTAGAGTTCATAAACAGGAACGTCACTCAAGCTGAGGCTATAAAAAGATAGTGGGATTTTCCAAAGGAATAACCCACAAGTTGTAGTATAAATAGATAGTGGGATTTCATATGAATTTTAGCTGATTATAGCTATAAATAGATACATGGGTGTTTATCCACGATCGTCACACAAGTTGATATTGTAAGTAGTTACTAATTTTATCCATTTTAGTCTAAACCATTGTAACTTTATTTTCGGGGATATGTTTATTTTCCTTTAAATTCTGGGACAATTTCGTCATTTTAGCGTTACTTTTAGTCACATCCATTTTGTCGTTGAACATTTCCTTGATTATAGCTATTTATAGCATCATTACAAATATGCAAATTTTTGAACACCCCAGCAAGATTTCAGGTCTTGGTAATGCTTTATATATAAATCTCACGCTTGTACTAGTGTATGTGTGTCTCTGTCTCTGTTGTGTTTGACCCTCTACCATCATTGTCCATAGACAGTCCCACCATGTTCAATTCCCCTTGACGCTATACAGACTCACCATGTTCAATTTCCATATGTTAAATTCCCTTGTCCCCAGAGTGACCCAGGGTTTTTTGCCCATGTTAAATTTCCATTGCCCATGTTAAAATTCCCTTGTCCCCAGAGTGACCAAGGTTTTTTTGCCCATGTTAAATTTCCATTGTCCCTAGAGTGACCCAGGGTGGTTAATGTTAAATTTACATAGTCTCCAGAGTTACCCAAGGGTGTTTTTAGTGGTAATTCCCATTGTCCCTAGGTTGACCCCATTCACTACTCATTGGGACTTGACACAGTTTTAATGTACGCCAGTCATGTCTATGATTGTCTGCTTCTCTTCCTCTTAGGGTAGGCACCCACCACGAATTCACACAGCAGGTGCATTAAATCTTCATCACCATACTTGTAAATTTCAGTATTGTCCTGAGGTCATTCATGAAAATTCAACACTTTGAGATGTTTGATTGGTTCCTCCTTAAGATTTAAAAATCTATCTTGAATATATCTGACAGTACTGTTTATCATTATCTGTACTTCATTACAGTTAAGAAATGTAAGGGGTTCACATAATCCATTCAACGAAGCATTGCCAAATACTATATATACAGGGTCATACTTTTGCAGAAATACTTTCATATTTCTTACGGGGGTAGTCTTCAGAGAACTTAATTGCACTAGACACTTCTCTAAGATGTTAGGCAACTCAATAATATGGAGATCGTCAGTCTGGAAAGCCTTATGTCAGATGTGATGGAAACATAGCCACGCATAAAATACATCCTTCTCAACGTCATAGATGTTAAGTCCTTGAGAAAGCCCTTGTCTTTGTTTGCATCTCATCACAGTTGCCAGCAGCATATGCATGCTCAAGATGTACAACAATGTTTTTCTCAAGAGCAAATAGAGCTCTTTCCTTACTTGCTAGCCACTGAACCTGTCTGATGTAGCTAAAATGTGCCCGATCAATTTCGATCAAATTTGCTACTAGCAGTATTTTAACCTGTCTCTATGGATTTAGTAGGTACACGGGTACAATCGTGATGAAGAGCGCACCAAAGTCACGTGAACTTGATCCAATTCCGACATCACTGCTGCTTGAGTGCTTAGATCCAATATTGCCTTCACTAACTGATGTTATTAATACCTCCAAATATACAAATCTAGCTACCTAACTGAAGTTGATGATACCATCCAAGGTACAGAGAGGTGCATTTCCGATGTAAAATCATGGATGACATGTAACAAACTACAGATGAATGATGATAAAACTGAAGCCATTCTAATTACAACACAAAGACTTTCTCATTCACATCTTTTACCTCAAACAATATCAGCAACACCAACATTAAATTCACACAGTCAGTAAGAAACCTAGGTGTTACTCTGGACAGTATTCTCACAATGCACCAAAATGTCATGAATATATGCAAGGCTTCATATTTTGAGCTGAGACGCATCAGTTCCATTCGCAAATATCTTTCAGTTGATGCCACTAAAACACTTGTTTGTTCATTAGTAATTTCAAAACTGGACTATTGTAACTCAATTTTGTCTGGTTCATCTCCACACCTACTCCAGAAACTTCAAAAAGATAAAAACACAGCTGCTCGAATCATCTTTAGGGTATCTCGATCAGAGCACACATTTCGCCTGCTCCGTACCCTACACTTGCGATCCATTCGATACAGAATCAAACACAAAATGTGTTCTCTGTGCTACGTTTCAATGTCGGACTCCAGTCCAACATACCTATCCGACCTCACCCATATATACACACCAGCAAGATACCTACGCTCCTCTTCTTGCACTCGTACTCTGATTATTCCCTCTATGAAAATGAAATCATATTGACAGCGTTCTTTTGCATACCAGGGTCCAGCAACGTGGTACGATTTGCCCACTGAACTTAGACACAAATACACAGTGATCTCATTCAAGAACGCTCTTAAAACTCACCTATTTTGACTGTAAGAACATACTTAAAGACCTAATAATGTTTCCTTAGCTTAAATATTTTCAGCATGTTTTTGTTTTCTTATTTCATGGTGTTTGTTTTATTTTGAAATCATATCATTATATATGCTTGTTAGGTGTTGTTTAATGTTGTAAAGCGCTTAGAGCTTCTGAAGATCAGGCGCTATACAAAGTCCTCATTATTATTATTATTGTTATTTCAGTTCACGCCTCCTTTTGGGTGAGAAATGGTAAAACCCAAATATGCCCTTAATGGTATACTCAATTGCTGACATAAATGATGGCTTCTTACATGCATCTAATGCAACCGTTTCTAATTTATGAGCCATGGGACACTCATCTTTAAGGTTTGCACACCAGCCTTTGATAAGAAAAAAGTCAAAGATACTCCATCAAAATTTGCACAAACAAGTGATGGATGTCTCTCAAACTTTTCTGCATCTGGTTTCAAAGACTATTTTAATTTCAGTATTTTCTAAGGCTACTTTGATTGCAGCATAAATACCATCTGCTGTGTCACTAACAAATGGAACAATATATATCATTCTGGTGATGGACTTCAGGCAAGATATATCTTACATGCACTATCTCTAGCTCAAGCCCAAACAGTGCTACCATCAGCAAGAATGCTGATGAGCTGGGACTTGAATGTTTTTGTACTGGTGTTTTCAGGGAACAAACTAAGGGGTTCATTAAAGATGTACAACCGTGACTGCTGATGTAATTTTGTCCCAAGTCTAGGCCATTCTTTTGCTTGATGTTACAAGCGAATGCAAAATCAGAGAAATATTTCCAGCTTTAATCACCCCATATATGGTTTTGAAAAGGCATTCAAGCCCTTTTTTCTAATCTGCATTCAGCTTTATAGAGGTCTGAACAATCAGGGTTTTGATGATGGAAAGGGGTATGTATGATTTACTGGTAATAACCTATCTGGTGCAAGTATTGTTCTGTCTGTTTGTCTCATGTGTTACCAATGGGTCAGTTTTAAAATCTGAGGTGCCTTTGAATAAACACTTTACCGTTTTAGTGAATCACGAATGCAGTACATACTGAACAAAACGATGTCTTCGCGTCATACTCAACCCATGGCCAAATCTTTTCCCAGTGATCCTGGAAAGTCTGAATACGTTTACTTTTATCATAGTTTGCATCCTTTTCTGACCAAGGACGTTTGAGGTCCTGCAATGCAACAGTTCTTGTTGCAGACTAATTCCCTGATGTTGTTTCTTGCCTTCCTCCGGTAAATCCATACATAAACAAACTCATAATCATCCTTGTAGAATATACGGTAAGCCAATACTGTTGATACTTAGCTTACCTATGGCTGAGAACAGACAATCAACTGACTGACAGAGACTAAGCTTAGACTGAATAACAGCATAATGTATACTAAATTTGCCGATTTACAGTAATCTTATACTCCTACAGTCACTCACTTTCGATCTACATCCACTTGTACTTTTATGATTCTTTTCGGATGATTTAAAGATTAAAACATACAATTCCTTAAATTTATAGGAATAAAGAACGTAAAAAGTATTAAAAGTCCCATAAGCTAGTACTGCTAACATAGGACAGATCAGCAACAAAAACAATCGGTCCCAGACCTTGGACCATCGTAATTTTCAAGCCCTGAGTCAGCAGCAGTACAGCGACTGCACGAATTTGCACATCAGCATAATATACAAATATGAAGAGGTGCAAGAAAAGCTGACATTCTTGCTTTATTAGGTGTGTATGAGGAATAACAAAACTATCTTTGGGATAAACAAAACGTCTTGCATCTGCTACTGCTGCTGAAGATGCTGTGTATGCAAAAGCACTCCTATCAGAAATACCTGAATTAAAATTTCATATGCATAGTGGTGAATTAGAAAATGTGCCAATTATCCCACACACATACATACCAGGTAAATACTCTCGACAACTGTTAAAAGATATGACTCCTGAAACTGTAGTAGTGTTACAACAGTCTGGCCACTCTGGAGTTAAATCATAAAGTCCTTAATGCGCATTTGGTTATACCACTTAGTCGTGACAAGGATGGATTTAAAACTACTACACCATGGATTCACATCAGTGCTTGTACAATCCTGAACCATAAAGATACCAGAGCCATCAATAATGAAACTGGCAAAGCTATTGACAAGTTTTCCAAGAAATTGGAGAAATACACCAATGAAGGATCGGGATGGACACTTGACTGATGTTCAAAAGTTCAAGTACATATTTCGCTGTATCATCAGTTTCGTGGATCTAGTTACATGCAGCAGCAGAGGGGGCGAACAGACCGACTTTAGAAGCGTCCAAAACCCGAAATAAGGCTTCTAACTAAAAAATATTTCGAGCTGAACATTTGCTTGAAATAAATGATTGTCTAAACAAATTGAGGTCTCCTGTTAATTAGACCATTTATTTTCCTGATCTGAAAACTCGTGAAATGAACCAACTTGAGGTCATCGCCCCCTCTGCTGCTATAATTAAATCATTATGTTATAATAAAATGGTACATCCGGAATCTCATACTGCAAGGATAGCTCGAGAACGATTAGAAGCAATTAAAAAATTTCTTCCTGTTAGAGATTCATTTAGAAAAAATCTACAAGCGCAGCAAGAAGCTCAAGTTGAGTACGAAGAAGAAATTAAAAAACTGTTTAAGCCCGTCACTGCAGCTACTGAACAAGTTACAACAGTCATCTTCTTCCGGTATCAAAAAAACTGCGGTACAAGCTGAAAAAATAGCAAGAAGAACTAAACAGACAAAAAGGATTTTACGAGACCTTCCAACTGACATAGCTGCAGCTCAACCTCCACCTGTTGGTGAGGAAATACTTGAAGGTATTGAAAAACTTCGTACTTAAGTCGCCGACGTGAGAAAAAAACATGCATCTGAATCCAAACCAGTAGGGGAAAACTTAGGATTGATTGCAAGATTTAACGAAGGGGTTGTTGAAGATATCGGAAATATTGAAAGAGAAAAATTACCTGAAATGATATTATTTGGTATATTTAATAAATCTGGTATTAGCGGCAGAATTAGGGATTCAAGTATATCGTTTACAACCATCAGAAATCAAATTACAGCAGCTGTTGCTAATCGCGTAAAAAAATACCGGTGACACAATGACAGGTGAACTTAGCATGAACGGAAATAAGATAGTGGTTTTAAGAGATCCAACATCCGACGAAGACGCAGCAACAAAAAAATACGTCGACGTCAACTATGGCACCGTAGATGGTAAATTATCCACGCTCCGAGCCGAGTATGATGTTCACGTAGGCGCTTTTGGAAGATTTCGAAGAAATTTTCAAAAAAGCGACGAATCCATAAATAAATTCTTTGGCACTCCGCACGCCATTGACATGAAACTCGTTGATATCAAAACTAACCTAGACACGATCAAACAAACACAGCAAAACATCGTAGCGGGGATTCCTGAGATCGTTAATAAAACCAGTCTGATTAAAATTCCAGCCGGAATAACTTCCTGGCATATTACCAACATCGTATGCACGGTATCATCGGGATTTGCAACATGGTCGCAGCAAAATAATACTATCAAATATACTGCAACAGTCACTGGCGTGTACAGGCTGTCTGTGTTTAGTGCTGCAAAATTTGAAATATTTACAACGTATCCATGGCGTCATTCAACTGATAAGTTTTCCGTGGTTGTATCTGTCATATTAAATAACGGAACCGAGGAAATATTTATTGTGGAAGCAGCTGATAAGAAATTAACCGCAACATCCTTCTGGTGGTGTTTGGAATTTGTAGCTGAAACACCTCAATTGGTTACGGCATAAAATATAATGAGTGCTATCGACGTTCAAAGATTTAGGTACAATCAAGCGCGTGAATGGCAGGCAGCGTTGAAAGATCGAGTCGAACAATATACAGTAAAAATAAAAAAGTATCAATGACGATTAGTTATCATCGACGTTGTTGTTTATTCGGTATCTGCTGTTGTTGCCGGAAGCGGAATAATATTATCCGCGGTAACAATGATGGCACCAGTAGCTGTGACTATTTGTGTTTGTGCAACTACGACAATTGCAGGTGTGCTTAATATCGTTGCAAAAAAAATATGTACTTGCACGAACGAAAAATTATCCGATTACAAGATAAAATTACACATAGCAACTGTTGCATACACGAGGTTATCCTCGTTGTTATCAGCGAGTCTCAATGATGGAATTATATCCGATTTTGAGTTTTCAATGATGATCAGCGCATACAATTGCGCTGGTATTAAAGGTACGATTATCAATAATGACGGAATTACTGCAGCAGATCGTGACGAACACAACCCCGCACAAGACCACGATGATCTCGCTAAGCTCGATTAATCCTGAATTTAACATCAATTTTCCAACAGCAATTCGCGCGAATGAAATTGCACTAGCACAATTACGAGTATATTACAGCTGGCCAAATATCAGATCGAGATCATTTAATGGTACACCAGAAAATAATTCGCTTGTATTTGCTGATAAAAACAAACCCGATGGAACACCTGACTGGGTTGTTGTTGGAATACCAACTGGTAGTTATGAGGTCGAACAAATAAATGATGAATTTGCGCGTAGAATAAAATCAATAACAGGAAAAGAAGCCAAAATATCAATTAATGTTCATGAGCCGACGCTGTCCTCGACGATTGAAATAAACTCGCCTGATTATGCCGTTGATATTTATCAGTCCACGATAAGATCCGTACTAGGATGGCCTGAAATATCACCACCGATAACACAGATACCACCAGAACCGAAAAAGTCTGATTATGTCACGGATAGGCAATCATATCATGAAATTAATCCATCATACCGGGAATGACTACGTAATTTAAAAAATAAATCACTGCTTAGCATATTTGTCATTATCGGTGATACTGAGATGTGGACTTTTAAAAATCCGGGGGAAATAATTACTTTAGGTATTCGTCAAAGTGATATTATTGAATATTTTCAGGAAATCAATCAAGAATGTAAAAAACAACTAGATCAACTAAATCAATATTTTAACGAACATATTTTTGACATATCAGCGTCATCACGTGAAAAAATCATCAAGCGTGTGGAAATATTAAATCAGCTTGTATCAGATATGGAATATTTTAATAACTGAATAGTTCAAGCTATGGTTAGTTTAAAATTTTTTGAAGGATCTAATGCAAAAGCATGGTTAGATAAATATAAATTAACAGAAGCCGATATACCAAATTTTAAATTTCCCGGGTATAGTGTAGTTGAGTTAAGAAAATCTGTCAATGATGTCATTGATGAGTTCTTTCCTAAAATACTTAATGCATGGAAAAAATAACTCCACCAGCAACTGTTCTTAGATATAATAATGATCCACTCGGCGGCGGTAGACACATATCTCCGGGAATCGTTAATATAACGTCGACGGTCGCGGTTAATCTAGTTTGTGACGTAATCGAAGGCAGTTATCAAATAGATCTTGGAAAATCAAATCAGGCTCAACAAGGATACATCCTATACACGTTCACACCACAAGTTCCCCCTGGCGATTTGATCGTACAAGTACCAACCAATCCTGTTTATCTACGCACACATAATCAGTATTTGTCACGAATAAATTTCAAACTCACAGACCACCTTAATCGCTTAATTGACCTACGTGGAGAAGAGCTTGTAATAAATCTGTATGTGAAAGCTTAATGGGAGGGTTTTTATACACTTGAAAACGCGCGTTTTCACAAAACACAGAGCAATTTAACGTTAATTTAGTTATTGATGAACACGGAAACGAGGATTTCTTATTAACACAAGAACAGTTAGATGAACTCCGTCGAGATCATTTGTAACAGAGATCAGGCACACTCCTGCATCAAAGTCGATCAACTTAAATAAATAAATATATTTGATGAGGTAATTCATCTTTTTTAAAATGTTTTATTTTTTTCTGAAAATTTGATCATTTCACATAAATCTGAGTACCAACTCACCCATCAGAGTTATAAATAAATAATAATTCAGAAATAAAATAATAATTCAGAAATAAATAATTTGTAAAATTATACTCAAAATTAAGAAATTTGTACAATTTTGTAAATTTGATGGGGTAAATGGTAGTCAAAATTAAGAAATTTGTACAATTTTGTAAATTTGATGGGGTAAATGGTAGTCAAAATTAAGAAATTTGTACAATTTTGTAAATTTGATGGGGTAAATGGTAGTCAAAATTAAGAAATTTGTGCAATTTTGTTGTATTCTGTGAAATAATTAAGAAATTCTTCATTTTGATGGGGTAAATGGTAGTTAAAATTAAGAAATTTGTACAATTTTATGTTTTTGATGGGGTAAATGGTACTCAAAATTAAGAAATTTGTACAATTTTGTTAAATTTCAGTTAAAAAATACAAATTAATTCAGTAAATAAATAAATTAATTCAGAAATAAATAATAATTCAGTATGATTCTGAGTACCAAGTAGCCCATCAAAATTATGAATAAATAATAATAATTCAGAAAAAATAAATAATAATTCAGAAATAAATAATAATTCAGAATAAATCTGAGAACCAACTAGCCCATCAGAGTTATAAATTGCATAAATCTGAGTACCAACTAACCCATCAAATTCAGAAATAAATAATAATTCAGAAATAAATCTGAGTACCAACTAACCCATCAAAATTGCAAAAGTGATTGATTTGCATAAATCTGAGTACCAACTAACCCATCAAAATTGCAAAAGTGATTGATTTGCATAAATCTGAGTACCAACTAACCCATCAAAATTGCAAAATAATCCCAGAATAATATTTCTGATCAAAGATCTCAGTCATCTTCATCAGAATTATTACTTTGGATCGTTTCACCAACTAGGTTACTCGCTAACATAACTTTTCTTAATAGTCTTATGCGAGTACTAATTGTTTTCTTTTCCTCGTACTCGTGGGATAACAGCGATCTAATTCTTTCCACTGCGGCAGAGAGAGGAACGAATTCCTTCAACTGATTATCTTCTACGGTAGTTAGCGACTGAAACATTGCCGCCTGAATCCGTTTCATGAGCTTATATTCAGATGATAGTGTGTGTATTCCTTGGTTTTTACGTTCTTGTAAAATCTCAAAATCAGAAACTATTTTTTCAGGATTTAGTTCATTAGATATATTAATTCCATCTTTTGCCAATTTTTTAATAGCAACAATTACATCATTGATATTTTCGTTGTTCAGTTTTTAGCATATATATATTTAAAATAAAAAAGATATCCCTATAAAACCCCTAGCGAGTGTTTAGCGAGTTCGTCGGGATGTTTCAAGGACAGCACAAACATATATTATGAAATGTGAACCTCTAGCAGGTTTAAATATGCAATGAATGAAAGACAGTACAACCATGAACTCATAGCTTGCCATCGCATTATATCAAGTTCATCAGGCACAAGAAATATTCCTTCTACGAGAACTTCTAACCCGTCAAACAACGGTCTAAAGGCCCAAGAAGGGGGACGGCACAAACATATATTATGGATGAACCTCTATTCGAGTCTTTTAGCAGGTTCATTAAGTATGAAATGAAATGAATGAATGAATGAAATGAGATGAAATATATATAATGAGATGAAATGAATGAATGAGGCCATTTTCTCCGCTCAACATAACCACCTACCCCAATAATCAACCCGTAGGTAATACAAAACATGTATTAACCACTGGTGAGAGCGGAGAGGGGCTGGCGGAGCCCCAATTAATTATAAAATCGCTAATATGCGTAACCAACCGACCAATTGTCAGTCATGGGATTCGATCCTGGACCGCGAGCGTCACAGTGCAATACGATACGGATTGAGCTATCGAATTCATCTAACACTATATGTTTCGGAAGTTAATATATAGCTACAGCATTTCTGAATAGATTGTAATCTGTATAAATTGTAAATTTCTGTATTAAAACAGTGGTTATAAATAGATTGTAAATTTCTGTATTTCTGAATAGATTGTAAATTTCTGTACTAAAACAGCGGTTCTGAATAGATTGTAAATTTCTGTATTAAAACAGTGGTCATGAATACTTGTGCATTAAAAACAGCGGTTTTTGCCAAGATCTTGCACTAACAATTACCAGGGCACCACCACCTGCAGATCGGTTTAAATATTTCTGTAAGATTGTAAATATCTGCATTAAAAACAGCGTGTTGTGCCTCGATTTCTCATAACAGGTTTAAAAATAACTCGCTATATTGTATGATGGGAAATACGTTTATTTTTCTATTTTGTAAGTTAGAAACCATAAATATACTTCTACGAGTAATTAATTACGACGTAAATGGTTAATCTGACCATAAAAATCGGAAATTTACGAAGAAAACTATATATTACAAAGTAATCTCCCTTTTGCATAATTAAAAATTCAGTAGTATAAGGAGGACATACAGCGACTTCAAATAATAAAGGTAATAATTCTCATTTACAATATTGAAAGGTGATTTTCTGTTTATATACTTTTGAGAAAGCAGATCTGTATATATTTTTCGCGACAAATTGTACTGAACATGTATTAATATCAAAGTATTTGCCAGCTGAATACATCGATCGAAATATAATCTCTTCACCGGTTTCTGTATTTGTAGCCTTGATCACCCTTCTAGAACTGTCTTACATCTTCCAGTATTACCACATGCAGAATTCTCGCTTTGTGTGACAGCTCGAAGATTGGATAAATTATTGTTCTGAGGGTTCCCGTCAATGTGATCGATCACAAGACCGTCTTTGATCAATCCGTTGTGACACTCGAAAATAAATCTATGACAGCGATAATGTTTCTTCCCAATAGTAAATATGAGATAACCATGATTATTAATAAAACCAACTTGTTTTTTCAATCGACAATTTCTGATCATACCATCAATATTTGATTCGTAGTTTGTTATTGTAGGATGTTGGACAAATTCATTTTGCTCCATATATGATAATATTATTTGTTTAAATCATTGTTTGTCTGAAAACTTAGTTAGATAATCCTCCACGGATTTTATAGCATTTTCACTATTATTATTTTTTTTTTGTCATAATATCTTTTAAGCTCTCTGTATCGTTTACCACCGCAGTTTCCACATAATTCTGTTTTTTCCTCGCACTCCAGTACCACATCGCAGACATGGCATTGGTCCTAAGCTTCCACGGTTAACGCACTGCATGTGTTGTCCGCAGAATTCCTTTTTACAGGATTTATTGCAACGAGTCAATGAACCCACCATGAACCATCTGCATTGAGACATTGTATACATAATATTTTAATTTAAATACTTGTCTGAAATATAGTATGAACGAATTCGATAGATTATCCCGAATAAAGCCCTGGAGCGTGGATAAATTCAACCTCGACAGAATATCTCCAGACTTACCAGTACGAGATCTGGTTGATCCGAAAAATAAAAGTTTGATTAATAAAATTCACGACGCCAAGAAAGAATTTCACACAGATGGTGCATCTCATGTCTGGTCAACGTTCAAGATTATACGCGACAAAAATATCATTAACGCTATGATGAACGACAAACGAGCAGCAATTATCATTAACTATCTTGATAGTCGCAAGTATCTTTTCAGAATAAAATTCGTCGTGTTGACAGAAACAAATGATTGGATTATCCGTGACAAATATGATCCTGTCCACGGTAATAAAAAACTGTCGTACTAAGTAAAGATTCCAAACCGGGTCTATTGACTGGCATTGACAAACCGTATTATGAACGAGCATATCCTGCGACCGCGGTTATTTATGGAATCTATGTGATAAATGAAAAACCTAGCGTTGATAAACTAGCGCCGATGAAATTTTCAAAAATAAATTGTGTAGCTGAACGAGTAACAGAACATTTTACCGTTTCGACTCGTGGAAACGGTCTAACGGATAAAAGACGTAAAATAATAAACACGTGTGGAGAAATGGTTAAAGATACTGGTGCGTCTATTAAAGATGTCGCTGAGTTAGGAAAAAAATTAAAATTTCCAATAACCGTAGCGACGATAACAGGAGAAATTTTGTATGAATCAAAATATAGATCAAAAGGAACTTCGATCGAAATTATTGATCATAACGCACACGTGTGGACTAACGCAGTAACAATATTTCCACGAGATCGAACTGTTAAATGTTATCCCATAGATAATTCTGATGGAGGCATGTTTGATTTTATTAACGAAATAAGTAAAAACGATTCTGTGTCAGTATGGTTATTTCAGTCTTGCGTGGAAGAAAATAATCAATTTGATCAGTTTGTGAGACCAAATGGTGTTATTTATCGAACAAATCCTCTTCACGAGAAAATGAAAAATCTTGCACTGCAATATACTGATGACACTGACGAATTATTGAGCAACTGTTTTACTGTTCCGTCAGTTGCGGCTCATTTTGATAGAAAGAAAAATTCGTGGAAACCAACTCGGTTTGATTTTCTCAATGACATAGTATCCAGTTGTATCGAATATGGACACGGCGGACTATGGAATACTAAATACGATCACAGAGATGTTATTTCAGTTGATATGGTTGCGTGTTATCCCGGAAGTTTTCTTGGATACAGAGATTGTTCTGTGTATTTTGAGCGATTCGGTCATCCGACGCACGAAATGACGCGAGTATCGATAAATGGACCATTACCGGATTTTGACCTGACTGGATTTGCTCGTATCGAGTCATTCGAAATGTCTAAAGGACTCCATGCAATTTGTTATGTTTGGTTTGGAAAACATTTTTCAGAAAAAATGTGGACACCAATAGTACTATTATGGTATATGCTTGATTGCACGATGTTAATATCGCTGACGATCAGCGAAGCAATTATATCATATCGAAAACAAACCGAAGTTTGGTTACCACATTCGAATGAAACCGATTCGAAGGATCTTGGTAGAAAAATAATTGGCAAATTTACCCAAGGAGCAGCATATGATCACAGACGACATTGTACAAGACTGATCATGGACGACGCCGAGTTAGATTTTATAATCGCTGATACAACGAACAAGAACACGTTTATAAGTCGAGAAACAGTTTTCTTGTCAAATGGAAATAAACTAGGTACCATTGTGAGCTACATGGACGGTGAGTCACCACAGTATACTCATTTAAGATCATCGATGCTCGCGTATGTTTCAATAAATCTATTATCGATGATAAATAAGGTTTCTACGCATGCCGTCAGAGTTGCTACTGATTCGTTTTATATAAGTAAAAAACATTCAATACTGTTAGAAAAATTAAACATAGGCACTTATGCATCGTGGGGTTCGTGGAGAATATAAAAGGAATATATGCTCGATTATTCCGAATCCGCTGATGTTGCGGTTAAAGATATTTACTGTAAAAAATATCAAACGTTGACAACTTCGTTGTTACCATCGGTATACGATCCAATAACTAGACACAAAACGGTTTATCTAAACGGACCTGGCGGCAGTGGTAAAACCACTCGAGCTATCGAACTATTTCAGAATTCAGATATGATCGTGCTAACACCCACACATAGACTCGCGCGAGAGATGAAACAACGCGGTGTTAATTCCTGTACTTATCACAGCTTTTTTCGATGGAAGGGTGATACATGGACATCTTTAAGGATGGGCGAGAAATACATTCCAAGGATTATAATATGGGATGAAATATGCACTGTACCGCTAGAAACATTAAAAACATTTCTTGATTGGTTGTTAACAAGAAATACTGCTGTGATAATGTGCGGCGATCACCGTCAACCACCACCTGTAGCTGGACCATCTCCACATGATTGGCTGAAAAATTTCGTTGATCACGCTGAAGAAATAATTGATGATCATAGAGCACTTGATGCAGCGTTGAAGGAATTTAAAAAAATTAATCAGACTACAACCGAATAAAATACAGTGTGAAGTAATGCGCGAGATAATTTCAGAAACACCCATGAAAGACTTTCTGCAAACGTGGCGACCAAACGATTTGATAGTTGCAAGTAGAAAGATAGTTCGTGATACACTTCAGCGGGAGTTGTTTCAGTTACAACGAGAAAAGTTTCCAACGTTGTCAGTTCCACTATGTTATCGACCAGCAGATACGCGACGGCAAAATATCGACGTTGATATCCCAGGAGAGTCAAAGAGGAAACAGAATCTTGTATTGAATGATATTGTTGCAGTCGACGTTGATGTTGTTGAAGATGCTCTACGTGCTGATAAATCCCCGTGGACGCTCGGATACGCGATGACGATTCATTCATCTCAGGGATTAACTATTACTGATACGGTTGTTTGGATCGTTGATGATCACATCGAATGGTCGAACTTGGTTTATCTTGCAGTGTCTCGGGTTAGAAATATATCTCAATTGAGACGGATCGTCATGGACTCGTCAGTGATTAGTGACGATGATGTTGACGGTGATATAATAAGAAAAAAATTATCTGGTTATAAACAGTGTGATAAAAAAATAAGAGCAATTTTGATCTTGATGTTGATTTTATTAATGCGCTGAAACAACAACAGAATAATCATTGTGCAAGTTGTAATTGTATAATGTTATGGCGGTATCTGAAAAATGATCCAAGACAATTTACCATAGATAGAAAAAATAACAATCTTGGTCATACACGAGAAAATATCATGTTGACCTGTCTTGAATGTAATCGACGTCGTGGTGCTAGTTAAGTGATTTTGGTGGTAATTGTGTATCCGTGGGGATTACTTGTAATTGTTCACGTACAAATCCGCGTTGAGGAGCAGCCGAATCTAGTCTGTAGATTGCGGGTCTACCTGAGGATCTAGTTACGGTGGATATCTTATGTGTGGTAACACTCCAAACAGGATCAGTCGCTCTTTTTTTACCACCTTCGAGTTCGCCGGGCTCATATAAATACCTTACGGTGATATCACCTAATACTGGCTGCGCTGAAAGATCACGTTGTTGTGTGGGTATGTGCGCGCTTGCAATTGCATTAATAGGTTTCATGTTGGTCGTTCGAGTTACTTCATTATTTAACGCTGCTATCACATTTGGTAATCTTGCCACCCATTCACGAGATCTTTTATCCTGAATCAATTCCTTCGCGTATTGATATCCAAATAACCGCTCGGCAAGTGTTCGATTAAATCGCTCAACAATTGCCTGATCACGATGAATTGCAGTATGCCCTCGTCGTATTTTGGTATTATGCTGTTTCATCAACGATGATACTGGACCAAGAAATTCCTTGCCAGGATCAACCTGTAGCAGCTGTGGCCATCGCAGACCACCTCGTTGATAAATTCGTTTAAATGCGTCGGCTACTTCAGCAGCTGTTTTAGTCGTTAACGGTTCTGCTTCTTTATATCTACTTGCAACATCAACAACAGTTAGCGCGTATTTGTACGTTTCTCTACGTACAGTATCATGTGGTAAAAACAGAATATCAGCTTGATGAACTTCATTAGGAACACTGACACTGAAATGTGCAAATCGAATTTGCTTAGGACGTGGTAGATAAATTTGCCATATTGCCTGCCTGGACAACCACGTTTTAGCAGTAGAATGTTTAACCGCTGCTGCATCAGCGAGTTTACTAATTGCTGCTTTACCCTTCCAGTATCCAATTGGTGAATAATAAATTGATTCCATCTATATATTACCAGCCCCTAATGCTAATTTACCCTTCATCGCGGATCTTACTAACCAATTAGCTAATTTTTCTTTGATATTTTTATTTTTTATGGAATTTAACGCATGAATTAATTTCACATCTGCAATATGCCTATCTTGTAGATTTTTACTCTTATAAGCTACATCATGCTCATGACAAGCTTTATCAATAGCGTTTATTGGTTCCTTGCCTGGTTTTGGTTGATCCTGATTATCAAGCCTGATATCGAGTCGAGTACCAGGACCGCAATAATTATATCCTGGTAGATGTTTTTCTCCACTGTATTTAGCCCATGGAGCACCTGGAAACTTTGACATCAAATTAGCAATATCACCACCGCGCCTATTAGGTAAAAACGAAAATTTCTTTCTACCGCATACAGAACATTTTCCACTATACGCTATTTTTTTTATTTTTTGTTATAACCATAGCTAAATCGGTGGTTGGAGTTTTAACTTTACAGTGTAAACAATATAAATTCATGTTATAATATATATGGATATAATTGATTTCTCAGCAACTCGGCAGCGAGAGCCAGTTAAACACCATCCTGCACTACCGAATTCCATCAGAACGATTATCATAGGACCATCTGGATCGGGTAAGACGCAGTTTTTACTTAATCTGATAATGAGATGGTTGAAATGGGATAAGTTGTATTTGGTAGCACCATCCGCTGATGATCAACGATGTTATGAAGTACTTAAAGATTTTAACAAAAACGCGCGATTACTGGACGAAGACAATGATGTTATAGAGTTTATAACATATTGATGAAGTACCGTCCGTTGATGTTTTAGACGGATTTATTAATAATTTAGTTGTGTATGATGATGTGATGCTGGACAAACAGTCAAATCCAGCTAGGATTTTTTCTCGTGGTAGACATAAAAATACCGATGTTATTTATGTTACTCAACGATACACACAAATACCAAAAGTGATCAGAGATAACTGTAATATTTTAGTTGTGTTTAATGGTGTAGACACACACACGTTGCCAAATATTCATCAAACCTGGTGCAGTGGTGACATGGATTTAATTAAATTCAGAAACTTCTTTTCACGAGCGCAAACTACTCCGCACGGGTTTATAACAATAAATTTGCACGATCCTAGAACAAGATATCGTATTGGACTTGATAAAATATTTGGATAGATTAATAGCAGCAGAGGGGGCGATGACCTCAAGTTGGTTCATTTCACGAGTTTTCAGATCAGGAAAATAAATGGTCTAATTAACTGGAGACCTCAATTTGTTTAGACAATCATTTATTTCAAGCAAATGTTCAGCTCGAAATATTTTTTAGTTAGAAGCCTTATTTCGGGTTTTGGACGCTTCTAAAGTCGGTCTGTTCGCCCCCTCTGCTGCTCATGCCAACACCAGATTAAGTTCCACAGAGGTCAGTAATAAAGAATTTGGGCAATCGAGGTTCTGAATGGGCAATTTTGTCAGCGTAATATCCAGCGAATGATAACTAAGACCAGCCTCAAACACTTTGGTGAACTCAATTTTGGTAATATTGAAAATTTCCTGTGTAGGTTACCAAGGTCACTGTGAACAAATTTGAAACACTTAACCTAGGTATCTCTGTTAATGTGTTTATTTGGGATTAAGGCTTTTATCTGCTTGCACTATCTGCACATGGAAAGCGTGAGAACCCAGATCTGATGTTGCTGATTGATATTAAAGATTTAGAATCAGTTTCACTATGTATGAATAAAGAATCTTGATTTGTTTCTCAACTTACACAGTAAGTGTGAGGGTAAAAAAATATCCATGGAGCCATTGTATGTGGATATTTAACTACTCACTGACCATGTTTTTAACTGTAGTGGTGTTAGTGTACAGTGAACAATAATGCCACATCCTGGTAAAAACATTCTCAAATTCACTGTGGTGCAATGTTAGATGAAAGTCCTTTATATAATCTATGCAGAACTTTAACGTTTCAACATTCCAGTGAAAAGCTATTTTCCAAACTCTACTCCCAAAGACACATTCAACAATGATCAAGCTACACAAGTTGCTGATCAACCACTATCACCTTAAAAAAAAAACACTATGCAGATTCCAGTTTCATAATAGTTAGGTGTGATGGGCAAACTGAGCCACCAATGTTTTCTGCAGCCACTCACTGCTTTATCTGCGAAGCTTTCAGCTCCACTGATGGAATTGAAAGTTCTGATTCCAAAGTCCATGACCATTGGCACATCACTGGTGCATATAGAGGAGCTGCACATAACGCATGATGTGGGTATGTGAGAAAGCTTGCCAGTAGCTTCTCATGGGTTGGTGGTTCTTTCCGGGGATTTCCCAGGTTCTTCCTCCACCATTAATACTGGCCACCATGTATAGCCTATTGTGTGCTGAAAAATGGCATTAAACCCTACAACAACAACAACATAACGCATGCAATTTAAAGCTAAGAATTTACCCAAACAAAACAAAAATCCCTGTAGTGTTTCAAAACTTGCATGGGAATGATGGCCACTTAATTATACAAGCAGCAGCATCAGCATCAAGGCCATCAATAAACGTAATACCCAACAACATGGAGAAATATAAGACATTTCAACTTGGACAATTACAGTTCATCAATTAGTTTATATAATTGGCCTTAGACAACTTAGCAAGTAATCTAGCAGCAGAAACATTTAAAATCACTCAATGATACTGCCCCACCAGTATGGACCTCTTAACAAGATGAGGTGTGTGTCCTTATGAGAACATGTCTGCTGAAACTAAGTTGCCACCAATTAAAACATTGTATTCATCGTTATCACAAGAAGGTATTTCCGCCAACAACTATGAGCACGCAAAGTTTGGTCAGCATTCAAATACAAAAGCATGGGCGCCTATCATGATCTGTTTATGGTTAGGTGTTTGTTTATAGCCCGAGGGACAGCAAGACTGAGGAGACAGATAAATGAATCAAGAATGACACTGTTTGAGTTCAGAATCAGGGAAGAAAAAATAACATACTCCATGATTGTTGCTGTAGGCTACTTTTAGTGACTTCAGTATAGATTATATGTAGAAATAAAACATAATTCAAGTCAAAAGATATACAAATGCATATCAAAGTTACTGCTGCTATGATGACATAGTTTCTCTATGTACATTTCATATATTCATGAGCCTTGCTTCACATATATAAGGAAGCTCAAGTGCTTGAAATTTTGGGCTCCGACCGCCACCACACAGAGAGGGCCAGACACATCCAGCACTCTCTGTGAAGCCCAAAATGGAAGAAGAAAAAAAAAAGGGGGGGGGGGGGAAGAACTGCAGCAATCAAGCAAGGCAAACAAACATGGAAGGAAAAGAAAGCATAATAATAAGATACTGTTGAAGTGTGCACCCCATATTGCAAAAAGGGTCTATTACATGTCGCAGAACGCCACTGGAGGAATGTATTTCAAGATGGTCACACTTCCAATGAACCCAAACTGAATTCAATATCTTTGCTTATGTCATTAAATATATTCCGTTTCTAAGTGATCAATGATATAAAGAATGTGACATAAACAAGATGATGTCACAGCTTACATTTTAACCTAATTGTCTTATTCTTTAAAGAATTATTGACACTGAAATACGCATATACAGTACAGATAAATGATATTTTAATGCATAAAAATATATAAAACTGGATACATATATCTCTATTTATAACTATATAAAAAATTTATGACTTTTGGAATTGATTAATGCATTAATGAATGTTGTTGAAAATAATTATATCACTCAATCATTTTCATCTCGTATTGCCACACATTTTAACAAGAGTTCCCCTATATTGCAAAATTTCTCCTTTCAACCTATTGTTATAGCTGATTCTGAGATGGAATGTCTGCTAAAGGAAACCTACTGGATTCACCATCTTAATACGGTATATCCAAAAGGTCTAAATTCCAAAACTCTATATGACATTCATTAATCAAACCTTTTTTGAATTATGTCCCCTGTTTACAATTAAGAATATTTTTATATTATTCTACTTTGCAGAATAACTTAATTGGTGAAAGTATAACCTAATATCATAAAATAAGTTTACTAATTCTTTAAAAATTAAAGGGCATTTAAAAATTAATTCTCAATATATTATGATCAATTTTTTTTATAAAATACTTATTTATTTTATGATTATAAGTATTATGCACACCATGATTTTTTATTATATAATTAGAGTTCTGATCATGGTTCCCATGCTTTTCTGAATATAAATTTCCAGGTCTTTTCCAGATTTTTTCCAGGATGAAATTAATTTTTCAAGGTTCACATATGACCATTACTGAATGGAATTAAAGAACAATTAAAACCTTTAATTCTATAGAATTTTAGAGCAATATATGTGCATGTTATACAAGGTAAACATTTCCTATCACATTATGAAAAAAAACCCCAATAAATGCAAAGTATTAGAATCTTATCTGGTAACGATAAAAGTTTAACCCTGAATTTATGTGTGCCAATAAAATCTCAAACAAGATTTTTTAACCAACCTAAACTCCTTAAGACGATTTGGTTAAAAATTCCATCATTTAAAGAAATTTACAAAAGGGTTATTGAAATTTTAACAAAAGGCCTTCAAAACTATACATTGTTCTATAAACATGGACTGAATTTTCTGTAAAATCAACTTGTCTTCTTGTAGTTCAATAAACCAGTCCCCAAACCTGTATTGATACATGCGCTCTTTTTGTTTCTTAATATATAATAAAAGGGACAATTTTCAATTTCTCCTGCATTCTGTTTAAGATATGAAACCAACGCTTCAAGCTACATGTCACTGTGTAATAGTTTCGCACCAAAGTTCAGCTCAGAGATTCAAAATTTTTCTAATCCGGGTTCCCTCCAAATATTCCAACCCTGTTTTTCACATTTGGACATTTAGGATGGAGTGTGGGTTCAGATCAATTACAAATTAAAAAATGTGGAATCTGCTGCTACCCAAAGATAGCTTACCAGCAGGCCTAGCAAATTTAAACTATGTTATATTGACTTATACCTGCATGAAATCGATAGGAAAAATATTTATTTTCTCAGAAATGGCAAGTATTATAATTGTTATGTCTTTAATCCACTGACAGACTAGATGAAACTCGGCATAGATGAAACCTGACCTGGTACTCGCCATTTGCGTTAATAGTCACATGACTTCACAAATCTCAAACAACATCGGAAGTCCAATAGTCACGTGATATCAACAACAAACTCCTTTTTAATGTTGTTGTACAAAATTTCAATTATATTAAATGAAAGTCTGATACCTTTTGTAAAAACCAGAAAGAACAAATAATTCTCAACATATTTGAGAACAACTACAAGAAACTTGGCCAGTCTGATTCATCAAGCAAAGTAGTCTGGTTCCCTGCTTTGTATGCTCCCTGTGTGAGAGAGCACATGTCAACGTGGTAGTCATGTGATACAACTCCGGAAGTTGGTCTCAGAATTTTGTGCTCATTCGTGTATTTTTATTATAACCAGTATACGACTTGCAACTAGCAATCAAAATTGCTAGTACCAGCTCAAATTTCATCAACGCATTAGTTTTATCGTATTTCAGCAGATTAAAGACATAACGATTTGAATACTCACAATTTCTGAGAACATAAATAATTTTCATATCTATTTCATGCACGTATAACTCGATTTAATAACATTTAAGTTTGCCAGCCTATTCGCTAAGCGGCTATGCTTTAATGCCACCATGTTGGCCTCTTGTGATGCTAGACTGGTTTTCATACCTTCCATAGAAATAAAAATATATGGATATTGAACTGTTTGTGAAAAAAAAAGTCTACTAGATGAATCTAATCCACTGAGTGTCTGGATTGTCTCAACAAATATATTTATGGCAAGAATCCAAATAATCCATACTGCAACCTCCTAATATTCTGGTTAAAACTCGATAAATGTAACTCATGATCAGGTCCGTTATGATTCAATTATGTAATTGTTTCAGGTATTAAGTTGTGGAGGAAAATTCCTGGGTTTTTCCTGATTTTTGTCAATATTTGCAAAATTTAAGGATTTTTCACTGTCGGGAAAAAATTATAATTTCTCCCGACTTTTTCCCAATAGTATGGGAACCCTGCTTCCAGGCTTGTATGTGTTTTCTCACAAAATTGTACTCAAAATGCTGAAATAAATTATTTGCCAATTTTTCAGAACAGATGTTTGATAAAGCATGCTGAAACAATAACAATGGTTTCAGCGTTAAATTGCATGTGAAATCAGCATAAATGTTCCATTTCTTGTAATTCACATAATCTCTAACTCAGATAGTCCCAATTCCCAAACTAACCTTGCACTGAAAAATAGTCAATAGTTCTCAAAATGTGTTCATATGACGTACCAAGGTGGTAATGATTTTGTGCATCCAATCAAAGTTCAAAACCAGACACGGGTTTGTGCTTTATAGTTTAATGGTAAATATGTTAGAGGCACAGTCTGGAACCAGATGTTAATAGTGTGTTGCGTTTGTTGGCTGAGACACAGTTTGTCATTTTAAGCAACACAGTCTGGAACCGGATGTCAACAGTGTATCGTGTGGGTTGGCTGAGACATAGTCTGTCGCTTGAGTTGAATGTGACACTGTCGTTTTATAACAACAGATCGTCGTTGTGTTGGGTATATTAATTCGACATCTAAATGACACAACCACTACAAAATGGATGGGAATTTTTTATTTCAAAATGATACATGAAATTGAGTAGGAAATTCAATAATGCCAATGCTAATTTTCCAATGGATAGCAGAAGGCTGTGTTGATGATGACACAGTGACAGTGTCATCAGCTAAATCCCTCTATGGGAAATTTTTGTCTGATATAATGAGGAAATAAATGTTGAAACAATTTCAGAGAAACATTATAGTAGTCATTATGAGATAAAAAATTTAATGTGTCGGTAGTAACTAGTCTACCATGCTATTAACGCTTGAAATTATTGGTTGAGACCTTCACTGGAGGCCAGTAGAACTACAACTGCCAAAACGGTGTATCTCACCCCTATTTATAGATTTTGGGAAAACACTCAGGAAATTCAGGACAAAGTTTTCATGAATATGACTAAATATGGAAGAATTTGGAAAGATTAACCCGAGCCCCTCCTAGTGGAAAGCTGAGTACCAAATACATACAGTAGCAAAAATGATGCCCATTTTCAAATGACAAAAACAGCAATTATTTCACAATAAATTATGCAAAGATTCAACATTGATGATAAACAGTTTCATCACACTGGTGACGAAAAATTATGAACTTACATGAGTGTTACCTTAATCTTGGAGACAAAATGGATACAAGTGCCTATTTCTCTGTCAAAATTGAAGGTAACTGAAAACAGTTTACAATCCTATCATGTACATATTGGGCTTAAAAAAATGTTTACCCAGGTGATAAATATTTATACAAATCATTATTATACAATTTACATATTGTCTCAAATTACTTTTCTTTTGTGCAAGGAACATATATTAAAAACTGTTACTACATTTACTATTATTTGCATTAGAAAGTGAGATACAACTTTCCAACATGAAGGGAATGTTAACAATCAATGGAGATTATACATTATCTCAAACATTATTGATATGTGCAAACACATTTTATAACAATATAAGTTGACAGGTAGTCAGGACTGTTTCAATATTCCAGTCATGTGTGGACATATACATGTTCCCTGTGTGGGTGCAGTTATCTATCCTATGTGGGCTTGCATAATTTAGTCCTATGTCAATCAGCATTGTTTCCTGTTTGAGAACATACATCTGTCCAGTGTAGACATCTATAATAAGACCATCCTGTATAGACATGTTAAACTTTTGTAAACATAGAACTTTTGACATGTTTTGTTTGAATTTAGTGGTGGATTGATGTAATACTTGTTTAATGAATGAAGTGTTAACAATGTGAATTTGTACACAATTTGCTTAAGATTAAATGTTACTTTAATAACATATGCTTCTGTGCAGTTGTTGCTTACTCTCATACACAGATACAAAGACAGGCCTATCTTAAACTGTAATTGTGAAGTTGTGACTCTGGTTAATTCATTTTACAAAAAAAAAAAAAACAAAAAAGAACAAATACTCAAATCTTATTACAGTATGTACTTAAATTGGAAGTATTCTTATAGAAAAATGTCTTATATTTTCTACTTGCATGGAAAATAAAGACAGGACATGAAAAGAAACAAATAATAATACAATAATACCACCTCTGTCCATGAATACAGATGAAATAAATATGTAAACAAGAAGTGTTTTTATTTTGGTTTTAGTCACATCACTGATCAATATTCATCTGTATTAATGAAACAAATCCTGGAAAGCCATAGAAAATCTGCTTCCATCTACAGATCTCTATCTTCTCTCCTGGCAATGACAACAAGGGATATTGTTGTCTGGTAGATCATTTGAGATGATGTGAAAATGGGCAGTATCATTCTTGATGAAAATTGGAGCATCCCTCTCAGGCAAAATGTCCACCAGATGGAAAAGACCCCACTACAGTCAATAGATCTCAATGTATTTCTGATGTGTCAAACTTTTGGCTACCAGTATTTAAAACCACATACCAGGTTTGAAAGATGGACTTAACCTGATCTAAACTGGTAAACTGGTGCAAAACTATGTTGGCTCTACATGGATTAAATAGGACATCCTGCTTAGAAACAACTTCACTAGTCTCAGACGATGATGATGAAATGAAGAAGGGGATGCAGATGAAGATCTCCAATGTCACAATGTCCTTGACTTTTTTCTTGATAAATCTAGAAAAATGAGAAATGTGTGATCAATTACCACTGGCACAGGGCAACTCTGTAGCATTTGTAATAATATATGGCAACAAACCAGAAACTGGCAAAGATGCCTCAGCAGTATTAGGTGTATCTGGTATATCTTATTTTCATGTGTTTGCAATGATATCCATTAGCATAAGTTAAGATAAAGCCATTGGTGAGGGAACTGTGTAGCACACTGCAGAATTTGGAGTAATAAAATGGTGCCTCTGCTTGTATTTGGCAATAGACAAACTTTCAAGCCACCTAACCATTTGGTCGTAAGGAATCTTTTTTTGAAATTCAAAAGCCAGCAAAGAGCACATTAAGATTTTTGTGTCGACCATACAAATAATGGTGAAAGTGATTAAATGAGGAAAATACTGCAAGTAGCTCTTTGCAAGTAACACTCTGACAATAACCTTTAATTTACTGAAGGTTTTACTGTAATATGCCATCACTTCTCCACCCTATTCTTGAACTGTGATACTATACTTTCTAGCATCAATGTCAACAATGAAATGAACATTAGATGGATGTATGACATACTAAAATAATGGATGTTAGAGCATCTTTTATATTCTCAATCGATGCAAAGGTTTACACAAATTTTTATACATTTTCCGTAATATGAGCCTAGTTTAAGAAACTCATTACATCTTGACACTCTTAGGAATCACCACTCATTAACAACTCCAACTTTTGAATGGTCAATATCAATAACTTCTTCAGTTACATTGTGACAACTATGACTGAGAAGAGTACAGATTTCTTACCCACATGTTTCAAATTTACTTTCTTTAATCCTTGAAACACTAGTTGCTGCCTGGTCAGCTCTGCATCAAATGTGTTAGCAAACACAATAATGTCATCAAGGTAATCAAACTGACAATATAACCAAAGCCACCAAAATATAATTGCCTACCAGGCCTTGCCTGTCAGGCACATAGTTACCAATGGTAAATTTGGGTTGTTCCTTTGCTGCTTGGCAATGGATTTCTCAACCCCTGTAAAGGTTTAAGGGGATGGACAATCAGGAGATTAATTAGTCTTCATTATTCAGCTGAATAAAAATGAAGTCATCCAAGCTCTCCTTGACAACAACCTGGATGCTAAACAAAGTTTAAATCCCACACCCGCAAAAGATTTGCACTGCCAAAATGGACATTAGAACATGCAGACTTAACTCATCTAAATGATGATGCTGAGTACTGGAAATCAAGCTCCTTCAAGGAGCCATCTGTATACAGCTGCATGTTAAATTTTTTAAAATCCCCAACAAATTTCTTCATGACTTGACTGTTAAGTATTGATAATATTACTGATTAAGTGATCATATTATTACTCACACTGACTGATTATGGTAAAATTAAGTTCTGCACCATTTGAAATGTTTCAGATTTGAAAGTATCTGAATAAGAAGTACAAGTGAATTATCACTGTTAAAGTGGGTGTAAGCTACCTAAGGTTAAGGAGTTGGATTCAACAAAACCAATATTCATCCTTGTCATTATAAACTTGCTGTAGGCTTTGCTACAATATTGCGGCAAGCTTATATAAAATATTAAGTCTGCAAATGGATCTTTGTTAGTCTTGCAAGTTTGTGTATGAATGTCACCATTTTAGATAATTTTCTTACCAGCATCCACAAGCTTGCGCAATTTGCAGGTTTATGAAAGGCACAAGCTTGCACATATTTACAGGTCAAATTTATTACAAAAATGTTTGTTGACTGCATGTTACAAATGTGTAGAAAATGCAATGTTCTTGGTGTCCAAATTCAAGTGGCTAAACAGATTTCATCTTAATGGAATACTACAAAGTCTTGATCATTTCATGTGATCCTGTTTGCTAACCCTTTGATTTTTCAGTATATTGATTTGAGGCAACAAGAGGACTAAGATCATTGTGCAATGAGTGCACATAACACCGACTGAGTAACATCATTTCTTGGTGATGTGTGCTTAGTCATGAGGTAATACGGGCTCATGTGTGCAGGCAAGACGATGGGTGCCATTTACCCGTGGACCTGGGTTCGAATCTCTTTAGAGTAAAATTCTCTAACCTGTATGATAGTATTATTTGTATTAAAATATTAATTCTGCCTACCATCATCAAGCATTCTTCTACAGGAATCCAGGGATAACACTTTCTGTTCTGTCTGGTGTATATTTATAATTCTCTATAATCAATTCTATATACCTTGATTTCTTTCATAGGAATCCAGAATGACTGTGTAGATTCATGAGAATTAATTACTAGGTTGTCATGCAAGTGTGTCTGCTATACATGAGTGCATATAGCACGGAATGAATAACGTCATTTCTTGGTGATGTGTGCTCAGTTGTGAGGAAATATGGGGTCGTGTTTGCAGGCAAGGTGATGGGTGCCGTTTACACACAGACCTGGGTTGAAATCTCCATAGAGTACAAATTAAAAATTTTCTAACCTGTATGATTGTTATAATTTTATTAAAATAATAATTCTGCCTACTATTACACTGGTCAACAGTGAAATCATTACTGACTTGAAAAGGCCCTAATCTGTAGTATTTTGGTGTGCCGAACATGAATATAACCGTGAAAAATTTGTATTGGCTCTCGTTTTGAAGATATTCATATACCTCATTTTCTATGTTTCACTGTGTAAATTTCTCCAGTAGGACTGCAGCAACATCCGGAATAATGATGTAACATTGCATAATACCATCATGCTCACATCATCCACAGTTGATTGCATCATTTTCTGATGCAATGCAATACTAATGCCATGCGGCTGCTGAAGTAAGTTGACGTCAGCAGTGTACTATACATGTGTAGGCCTATTATACTAATGCCAGGCGGCTGCTGAAGCTGACGTAAGCAGTGTACTATATAAAGCCCAATCTGATAGGTTCAGCATTTAAAATATTTTAGACGTTGTGCGAGACAGTTCAAGCTACTGTTACATGAAACTTATTATTTTATCCATTTCCGTACAATAAAGAACAGTAATGCCTCGAAGGTGTGTTAATACCGCGGACAATTTTTGCTATATTTGTGGGGAAGTGACATTTGCCAACCAGAAGAAAAGTATCAATTCTCAAGTGAAGAAGGCATATCATCTTTACTTCGGATGCAAGGTTGGTGACCAAGACAAGCCTTGGGCTCCGCATATATGCTGTGCTACATGTACAACACAGCTTTCACAGTGGTTGAATTGCAAAAGGTCATCAATGCCGTTTGCAGTCCCAATGGTGTGGAGAGAGCCAAGCAACCACCTAAATGACTGTTACTTCTGCTTGGTTCCTCCTCTTTCCGGCGGAATAACGAAGCGAAAGAAGTCGAGAATAGTCTACCCAAACATTCCGTCTGCATTGAGACCAGTTCCACATGGTGAGGGACTTCCTATTCCAGAACCTCCAGCAGAATATTCTCTTGATTCATCTGACGAAGACAAAGGTGAGTCGACCTGTTCTTCTCCTGGTCCATCAGCATGCAGTGATCCAGATTTTCACTGTGGTGCATCATCAACCCCACACAGAATAACACAGGAAGAACTAAATGACCTGATTCGTGATTTGGACTTAACAAAGAACAAGGCAGAATTGCTAGGATCAAGACTCCAACAATGGAATCTTCTAGAAGAAGATGTCACAATTACTGCATATCGAAAGCGCCACCAGCAATTGGAGCCTTTCTTCAGAAAGGAAAGTAATCTGATATTCTGTTCCGATATTGAGGGCCTCATGAATGCTTTAAAAATCACTCATGACCCACAAGAATGGAGACTATTTGTGGACTCTTCGAAACTGAGTCTCAAGGCTGTGCTTTTGCACAATGGAAACATTCTTCCATCTATTCCAGTAGCGTATGCTGTCCACATGAAAGAGACATACGATAACTTAAGGCAGCTACTGAATTCCATTGAGTATAACAAGTACAGCTGGCACCTCTGTGGTGATTTGAAGGTAGTTGCCCTTTTAATGGGACTGCAGCAAGGATATACAAAATACATGTGTTTCTTATGCGAGTGGGATAGCCGAGCAAGGGAAATGCACTACATGAGGAAGGAATGGACTCACAGGCAGAATGTAGCCATTGGAGAGAAGAATATCCAACACCCAGCTCTGGTTGAGGCTCAGAAAATCTTGCTACCACCCCTTCACATCAAACTAGGTTTGATGAAGAACTTCGTGAAAGCCATTGACCGGACTTTGCCAGCATTCCGATACCTGCATGAAAAATTCCCTCGACTCAGCGAAGCAAAGATTAAAGAGGGAGTTTTTGTGGGTCCTCAGATTCGAGAGCTTTTCAAAGATGACCGGTTCAACAACTTGCTGGAAGGTGACGCGAAACAAGCATGGAATGCTTTTCGCCTAGTTTCTACAAACTTCCTCGGAAATGTTAGGGCAGAAAACTATAAGGAACTAGTAGAAGACATGTTGATGAAGTATAAGAAACTTGGCTGCAATATGTCTCTAAAGATTCACTTCCTTCATTCCCATTTGGATTTCTTTCCTAGCAACTGTGGTATTGTTAGTGATGAACACGGCGAACGTTTTCATCAAGATATCGCAACAATGGAACAAAGATACCAGGGAAAATGGTCCACTACAATGCTGGCTGACTACTGCTGGACACTCCTCAGAGATGCTCCCGAACAGCTGTACAAGAGACAGGCGAAGAAATCTAAGATGTAGTCAATGACTTGATTTTTTATAGGTAGGCTATTACAGTTGACCTTTTACTATTGGAATGCATTTCGTTATGTAAACATTAATTTCTTGCAGATTACAAAAAAACTAGAGCCAATTTTGCAATTTGACTGTCATATTCGTGTTCAGCACATAAAAATTGATAAGAATTGACTAATTTTATTTCAGTAACATGACTTTTGTAAAAATTTGTTGTCCAGTGTTATCAAGCATTCTTCTACAGGAATCCAGGGATAGCACTTTCCATTCTGTCTGGTGTAGAATAATTTTTTCTCTCTCTCTCTCTCTCTCTCTCTCTCTCTCTCTCTCTCTCTCTATATATATATATATATATATACACACACACACACACATGTATATCTATTCATTGTGGGCAGTGGCAGATGCTTTATCTGCTCGGGAAATGGACGCACCCACCCATCCACGAGTGTCCTGCTGCCCTGCAGGTCGGCATTGGTTAGCCAAAGGCTAGGGGAGTAAACCTTATAAAAAAAATCTGGAGTGGAGGCCCTAAGGCAGCTGGATGATGTACTACATCCCCTTCTGGCAACTCCTTGGTCCAGAGAGGGATGGACTCCGCAGACGACTTTTGCCCAAGACACACTGATAATGCTGGACAAATCTGAACTTAACATACAGGATCGGTTTTTGCCTGGGTCAACAAGGACTGTGCCTGCCATTGTCCACCAGGACGGAGGTGACAAGTGTGCTACTGGTACTCTGCATAAAATCAGAGTGAGAGACAGCATCACCATCACCACCTGGAACATTATAACTCTGGCACAAATTGGAAGACTCCAAGTGTTGACACATGAGCTGGAACACAACACATGGCACATTCTGGGACTCTGTGAAGTCAGATGGAAAGCCCTAGGAGAACACCAAACTGAAGATGGGCATATATTCTACTATAGTGGAGAGTTTGACAAGTCCATAAATGGAGTAGGCTTCCTTGTAAACAAAGTCATCAAGGGATCTGTGCTTGAATGCCGCTCATATCTAGCAGAATCATTTCCATTTGTCTGAAAGCATCTCCCTTTAACATCACAATTATCCAAGTCTATACTCCAACTACCAATCATGATGATGAAGAAATAGAGGAGTTTTACAACATACTCCAGGGTATTCTAAACATGGTCAGTAAAAAAGACATCCTCATCATCCAAGGAGACTGGAATGCCTAAGTTGGCAAAGATGCTCTAAAAGACTGGGAAGATCATTGTGGACATTCTTGCAATGAGCTTACCAATGAAAGAGGGAGATGGCTGCACGAGTTTGCAAGCTACAACAACTTGGTACTAACCAAGACCCTGGAACAACATAAAGCTTCACTATGCTGGACATGGCATGCACCAAATGGAACCCATCACAACCAGATCAACTACATACTGGTTCAAAACTGTTACCGATCTGGCATCAATAGATTGAGGCTGAAGAAAATTAACAAGGCAAAGAACATCAGGCTCATATTCAACCTTGAACAACTGAAGGACCCTAACATTTGCAAGTCATTCCAAGCCACAACTGCGGGAAAATTTGCGCTACTCCTTGAGATGGATGGTGATGTTAAAGTGATGACAGATACTTTCAACACAGTCATGACAGCAGCTGCCAAGGACATAATTGGCCTCCATCACCCATAGAAAAAACCATGGGTTACAGAAGAGATTCTGAAGTTGCGTGATGCCCGAAGAGACCTAAAAAACACCAAACACACATCAAGGGCAATGGAGTACCGAGAAATAAACAAGAATATCAGAAACAAATTAAAGCAAAAGAAGATTGGATTGGACAAAAGTGCACAGAAATAGAGAGCAGTCTGATAAAGAATAACAGCAAAAAGGCATTCCAAATTGTGAAAGACCTCACCAGACAGAAACAGCCATGAGTCAGTACCATTCAAGATGAAAATGGAAAATGCCTCACAGAAGCAAGTGACATTGCAGAAAGATGGACTGCAAAGAACTCTATAACCATCAGTCCACAGGAGACCCAGAGGTGCCTTAAGTTCCAAACTCCTCAAATGATGATGATTTCCCCATTCTCAAAGAAGAGGTGGAGTCAGCAATAAGAGCACTGAAGAATGGGAAGGCAGCTGGAGTAGACAACATCCCAGCTGAACTTATCAAGAATGGGAGGGGGGGGGGAAATCAGTGATTTAGCTACTAACAAAAATCTGCAACAAGATCTGGCAGACAGGTGAATGGCCAACACAACGGACTCAATCACTGATTATAATACTCCACAAAAAAGACAATCTCCAGCTCTGCCAAAATTACAGAACTATCATTTTGATCAGCCATGCAAGTAAGGTAATGCTGAAGATCATCTTGAACAGACTGAAACCAGAATCAGAAGAAATAATCACTGAAGAACAAGCCGGGTTCTGGAGCGGAAGAAGCACAACAGAACAAATATTCAATCTCAGGGTTCTGTGTGAAAAGTACTCAAATAACCAACAAGATATCTATCATGTGTTCATAGATTTCAAAAAGGCCTTTGACAGAGTGTGGCATGAGACATTGTGGGCCACAATGAAGAAGTACAACATGGGTCAAAAGTTGACCAATACAATCAAGCAGCTGTAAGCCAAGGCTACCAGTGCAGTAACTGCCCAAGGTTCTGTGGGGGACTGGTTCCAGACAACAGTCGGAGTATGTCAAGGCTGTCTCCTATCACCCACGCTTTTCAACATCTACTTAAAGCACATCATGAGCGAAGCCCTGGAAAAACAATTTGGGACAGTCAGCATTGGAGGGCGTAACATCATCAACCTCCTCTTTGCAGACATTGATGGGTTGGCAGGCAGTGAAGACGAGCTTGCCACCTTAGTGAAGAACCTGAATGAAACATCTTCCAGATCTGACATGGAGATAAGTGCTGAGAAGACAAAGCTGATGACAAATAGTGGCAAACAAATCTCAGCCAAGATTAAAGTCAGAGGACAGGAACTGGAAACAGTGAGCCAGTTTAAATATCTTGGTTCCATAATCACCGAAGAGGGATCAATATCAGAAATTTTGTCAAGAGCAGCACAAACAATGGCAGCTATGTCAGAGCTAAGACCCATCTGGAGAGACAAGAATATCTGTCTAAAAACTAAAATCTGACTATTGCGAGCACTAGTCATCTCAGTCTTTTTGTACTCATGTGAGGCCTGGACCCTGACAGCAGAATTACAATGAATAATCCAGGAACTTGAAATGAGATGCTACAGAAACATCCATGGCATCACTTACATGGACCACATCACAAATGAAAAAGTGCGTAACACCATAGGCCAATATCAAGACCTCCTCACCACCGTCAAAAAGAGAAAGCTGAAATGGTATGGCCATGTCACTACAGCCAACAGTCTATCCACAACAGTCCTGCAGGGAGCATCCAGGGTGGCAGAAGGAGAGGTAGACAGAGAAAAAAGTGGACTGAAAACATCACAGAATGGACCAGGAAAAGTTTTTCGGAGACATAGGCATTGGCACATAATCGAGACAAGTGGAGGGAACTGGTCAGATGTTCAGCAGCACAGCACCTCGACGACCACACTAGGTCAAGAGACTGATGATGATGATGATGATGATGATGACATTCACTGAAACACATCTTTTTAATGTTTAACACACTGAAAAACACATTTAAAGTTACATGCAATGTTAAAGGGAAGACATACAATTTCAAGCTTTTTCTAAACAACCTTCTATGTTATTAGACCTCTCTGATACATACAATTTATTATTATGACTCTACAGTCTGAAACCAATTAAAGGAAAATCAATAAGTTTAGCAAATTTCAAGAAATAATTTATCTCCAAAGAATACAAGGTAAAAATTTAAAAGGAACTTGCAGTATTGTGACTTAAATCCCAAATAGTCCTACAAGTTGCATCACAAGTCTGAAAGTATAGAATATTCAGAATGAATTCCAGTACTGAATGTGCCGATGTACCAGTAGTCTTCAATGAGCTGATGTGCCAACAGTCTTAATGTATCACACTGCACAATGATATATTCTAAAATGTCCTTGACTGAATTCACAATAATCCCAGAATAGGGATTTAGTCCAAAATGTCAATGAGCACTTTGTAATTCGAATGAGTAATTTTTAAATAAACGTTTCCTCTCAAACTATATCTGAATATAACTGAACTTGAAGTAGGAATAAATAATTTTGTTTACTTCAGAATCTTACATAAAAATCGAAGATACAATAGTAAGACCAGACATGGGTCATTTTCCTTGAAATTCCTAAACAAGTTCTCTTCTTGAACAATCTACAGTGAGATTGTGAACTCAACAGTAAACAACTTATTTATAACTTACAAACATTAAAAAAAAAAAAAAACAGGTACACCAACTAGAACCTTCTAAGGTCAAGGGTTATGTTAAATTGCTTACATTATCTTAAAGTATATAATCATGGACAAAATTCAGCAATGGATTATCTTGCTTACAAACTACCTTTGTACTCATGGACAAAAGGTAACCACACAATATAGATATACATAACATTATGAGTACCCACGTGTGTGTTTCTAACTCAATAATATCCTCAACAGATAACGCTATGCAAATGTTTGTAACTTTCCGGTTTGTAAATTTAGATTTTATTAAGTCCACCTTATTCTGGTTGAATCTATGTGCTTCACCTATCTTTAAAATGCTGGCCACAAGATTAGAAAAGCAATGGTACTGGTAAATTCTATATGAACATATAGGATAACATTTTTAAAAAAAATAAAAAACTGGCCCATAACAGATAGCATTTTGACAAAAGTACATGACAGTGTATGAATTTTCCTCTAACTGGCAATTACATTTTATACGATATGAAACAACATAATAAAATTTAATAAAATTTATAAACAAGTTCCTAATGAGTTCTTCTTCTTAAAGCTGGCTGATATTTTGCTTTCAAGGTAATATATTTTATTTTTAAAAACTGACTATTATAGTTAACTATAAGTTACTTTGCTTGCATAAAGACAAATGGATTTTAGTTTCGAAGTTTATAAGTGTTTTTGATTTTGGTTACTGCTCAAAATCACTCACTTGTATCTCCATCAACACTTTCCCAGTTTCAATAATATACTTCATAACTTTAAAACTTATTGTCATCATTACTACCATCAGCCAGTATTTGCCAAACAAATTCATAATGAACCACGGTGGGAATAAGACATCTGGTTTTCTAGGTCACTTGTATTTTCAACGTGTATCTGTAAAACTTCTTTCATGGAAAGTTCAAACTATGCCATAATAATGCTTATTCCTGGGTACCATGTGTCAATCAAATTTAGTTTAACAACCATTCACGTCATGTTTGAAGAACCCAGATGTGTAAAAAGTTGCGAAAAACAGATGTCACAACAAGAATGGTTAAATAAAAATTGCAACCTTCATCAAGCACATTTTCATATCCGGGACTTTCAATTAATTTGCGGGAGATCTCAGGCATCAATTTTCTCCAAGTTCGCGAATTTGTACAAATTTTGCACAAGTCATGCAATTGCACAAGTCATGCAATTGCACACTCTGATAGCATCTATGTTTAAGTATTTTACATATCATTTATTGACTTCTATGCAAAGTTTCTCTGTTGCTTTGGCAATATCTTCTGTTTGTCATGCAGAGAATGAGCTAACATTAATTTCTGATTCATGGTTATTGTTTAACTGGTACCCTTTAACTTGGATCCGAACAAGCAATAACGACCAATGAGAATTCAATGTAAGATATCTCACTGTGCAACACACTGGTAGTGTAGCTTTCAAATCAACCAAGCAGACATGACACAATTCATCAAAGAAACTTTGCATAAAAGTGGCTATTAAATGATGAGTAAAGCACTTCACTGTAAATGTGGAACACGTTTGGAATGTATAGTATATGCTGAGCATGCTGTTGGGTAAGATAATTAGCATGGAACTGGTGTGTTTGTTGGGGGGGGGGGATTACGAACCATGTCACTTTGTGTTAATTTATAGACAGCAAGTGAGTATTTTCAGTCTTTTCCATTTGTACTAATAAAAATGAATGCCTGTAACTGCAGATCGTGTTTCAGATGAAGTTTAATTTTAAAGAATAATAAGACAATCTAATAGTAATTATTCATCACTGCTGAAGACTAAAATAACTTACATAAGGTAAGTATTGATTTGTATCAATTCTCTGTCTCTTGTATTGTTATGTGTATCAATAAAGTAAAAGTATCGATGCATCGCTATACTGATGTATCAATTCACCCCTACTTAGGAATATTCAAATAGGTATACTGAGTTTCTTATTAAATGAATCAGTTTAGGATTTATAATGGAAGGTCAACATAAACTAGGTTAAACTGATCTGAGAGGATCACTGCAATGCATCTACAACCACCTCTGTTGGGGGGGGGGACAACAGAGTTGGGAGGGTCAATGGTAACTGGCCCACCTACACATGCATGAAAGTAAATGTCGACCATGGACTGCTTAGACAACTCCAGGCACCTGCATCATGCCAAATTGTGTTGTTGGTGATGCCCTTTTGGTATATCATGACAGAGTGTTTAGACCCCAAAACTTGTAAACACTTTTGCAAAACTCAAAATATGTGACTAAAGGGAAATTCACATAAAGACCTTATTAAGCCTGTCAGAGTACCAATCCAAGGTTAAAATTAGGATTAAGAAACGGTAACTTTACTACAGTATTTGTAGGTGGTACTGCAAGGTCCATAGGCTGTCCCATTATATGCATTTTATGATATGCATGTTCGGAAAACTCCTTTTGAAACACCATGGACATGCAAGCAGACGTGGAGTAATTGTTTCTGTATCTGGCAAATCCAATAATCACTGTGGCAACATCAACTTTTTCGAAAATTGTATCTATTTCCTTTCCATCTATGGAATAACATGTGCAAACAACATCGTGATGCCATTGTTGACAAATCCAACATAATCGTTATTGTTAGTCTGCATAAACTTTCCCCCTAACTTCCAATAAAGCCTCATAAGGAAGAAAAATAACTTTGTCCTGCACTTGTCATTATATTTATTGTTCATCAGGGTCCCTAGATATGTATGATTAAACTGAAAATCTTTTGTGCTGTCATCTACCAGCAAAGGCAAGTTGGATTTGTTGTATCTTTAAATTCAGGCAGTGTTGATATATTATTGGTTTCTGCTAATACCTTTTGTGTGACAACTGTAATCCACTCCTCACTGTCAAATTTGGATTAACTGAATTAGCTAAATGCTGTTGAGCAGCTTCAGCAATGATTTTACAACCTGAGGATGGAATTGTCATTGTTAAAGTATAACAAGTTCTGGTGATGCTCGAGTCATTGATAGCAATCTTGAATGAACTGAACTGCTTGCAATTACAGACTTTTTTAAACAATCCACATAAACATTTCTGATGCTATCATTGGCTTGCATTGCAACTTGTTTAATAATTGATGCTGTGCATTAGGACAATACCACCTTTGGTGCACCTGTAAACAATCCATGAACATCATTGTAATGACCAGTTCCGTAATTTGTCATGTAAATGGGTTTTGCTGAGTTGATAACATACACTGGTATCAACAACCACGTATGACTTTCATTATATTTAAATATCTGGCATGTCTCTAAGGTACAGTTGGCTCCCATGTGCTCATCCAGGTCCACAAGGATAAAACAAATGTGTCAGCTATCCATGATGACAGGAAAGACCAACAGGCAAAGCGGGAGTAATCTATATCAGATCACTAGGAGTTTCAGTCTACACATACCCAAATAAATAACCTTGCGATGTTTGCGGAGTTGAGGCTAAAGCTTCTTAGCTATCACTGATAAGATTAACCCCCGAGTCATGGCACTGATCCTGACAATATCTGGCATGAAATTGTAACTAGTACCGTTGGTTCCTGCATGCAAAATCTCATTTGTTTGTGGAAATCTCATTAACATCTTCAGGTCAACATGAACTGTTTATAACGATGACTGCACGATATCAAACACATACTCTCAAGATGGCAGAGCTGAGTGTGGTCTCATGTGTGCATATAAAAACATAAGGGTCTATTCCAGTTATCAATGTGATCGTTCATTGAATCTCATTATTTATTGATTCAAACATAAGTGCACTCATGGAGAGTTCAACTTCTTGCCAGGTGGTGCCACCATCTGCAGAAAACACAAAACGAGTGATTCATGGTGAAGCCTCCATACTAATATGTTCAAATATTAGGCCAACTGCAATAAACATGCAACAATGAGTGCATGACCTCTTCCCCTTCCCCCATTGATATAGAAAAAGTCATATAAAATTCAGGTTTCATTGCCGAGTTAGTAATCATTGAGGTAATTCTCCGGGGTGAATTTACAGTGACATGCTGAATTGATTTCATGAAAAAATGCCTCAGAATTTATCATAGGTGTTGTATAATGAAGAAGGTTGTGAGCATCACACAGTCCACCAAAACCTTCTCCATTTTACATTCTGGCCTTTTCTTTCCCACTTTCACCTCAGCAAGTCATTTCTGTGCTTCTCTTTGTGATTCTCCTTCCTGTGGGGTTAGTTGGGTAGATGTCAAACTTTTCAGATTCTGAGTAGCGTGTCAGCTTCAAGTTTTTGTTGCTCCTGTGCACATTTTCATTGCTCATATGCACACTGTTGTTTGACCAGCTGCTCCCATTATTTTTGTAAACAATCTGGCATCTTATGTGGGTGCAGGAGGTCTTTCTTTTGATGTGGGTGCAAAAGGTCCTTGTGGCTGCTGCTCATGAGAATGTCTTTGTTCGCTTAGAAATTTAGCCAATTCTTGTTGTTGTTTCTGCACATGTGCACATTGTTCTTCCACTAGCTGCTCATTTCTTTTTGTTGTAGTGCCCATTCTGGGTGTTGTTCCTGCATGGGTGGTACAGGTTTTAGTTCTCTCAAGCTGCTGGCATGTAAATAAAGTTTCTTCTTCCAATTCTTCTCGTTTTTCTTTCTGTGGGGGTGCTGGAGGTTTTGCCCATGGAGCTACTGGTAAATATTCTTGTGTGGGTGCATATATTTCCTTCTCAACAGGTGCAGATGGTAGTGCAGGTAAATATTCATGTTCGAGTGCAAATGTTTCCTTTTCAACAAGTGGAGGTGTACATTTTTTCTTAAGACATGTCAAATTTGTATATTGTTTGAGGTTTAAATGATAGCTCATGTAGAAGGTCATATGATGGTTTGGGTTCAGATTTGCTTTTATTCTAAGTCAACATCTTTATATTTAACCAACTGAAGTATTCTATTATAATGATCAAACAGTGGGAGAGTGGCTTGCTTAAACCCAGTAATTTCCATGTATACCAGCTTGCACCAGGCCTCATTATAATATTTGATGGTTATTTTAACATGTAGTCTTTCCATCTGGAGGTAACCTTCAGAGCGACATTTATAGGATTTTGAAAGATCAACTAAAAGCTGGGTTCACTAAAAAATATTCAGTTCTGTTTTAAATATTGACCTGTACATGGGTTGTGCTGGTTGTGGAAGATTCTCAAGTGCCGCTCTAACGTTCTCATCAAGTTCCTTGGTGCCTTGTTGTAATTTCTCCATCTGTGCTGTGAACTGTATAAAGGCTTTGGCTGTCCTGAGTATAGACCCCCGTTTTTTTCTGTTCACAACATCACCTCTGATGTCTTTGCAACTTTAATTCTTCTGTGGTTTCATGTGTGGGTTTGAACAGTGGTGCAAATGTCTCGAATGTAATATCTCTTTGACACATCTGCGGCTGGCAATAACATTATGAATCAGTTTATGGTGTTCACAAGCAGCTTTGCAGCATCGCTGCATATTCTATGACATCACTGGCAGGTTTTGACATTATATTTATCATAATTATTTAAATTATCAAGTCCAAGCCAGTTCAATACTTGGATGTTCCACCAGTGAAGTCAATAGTGAGGAAACTATATGGCTCCTGGGTGGCCCCCACCAAATATTCTGACTCATCCCATGAGTAATCAACATCAGACCTAGTCCAATGAATGTTTGCAAGACCATGCGAGTAAATACCACAAATTATCATTAACATGTTACAGTTATCGTACGTCACATTAGACATAAGTGTTATCTTTGTATGATACAGTTATTATATCCTTTGTTATTGTTTTTGGCGACAGGAAAATATTCTTTCAGGACTGTCTTCATGTTCAGGCTCACATCAGTGTACACAGCAAGATAATCCTTTATTTCCATGAAGGACGTTAATAGTAGGAGTTACCTCAACTGTGGAAAAGAAATCAATGGTGCGACATTTATCTTTCATCTGATGCAAACTATGATGCTATCTGGAAACATGTTACATAAAAGCTCACTAATATTTGTACTGGGTTTACTAACAGAACGTGTGACAATGGTATGTTGTTGCAGTTTTTTGTGGGGGGTAGTTGTACAGTAAACTCAGCTTCATCAGTATCTGGGAGTTTGTAGTCTCACCGGCCTTAGTGCCAGCTCTGTTCTGTTTTTTTCACATGTTTACATCCCAAACATTCATTTCCAGTGTCTATAGATCTACTTTCTGCGATTTTCACTCTTGACATGGGACTTTTTAAGTACATTCCAAACCTGACCCAATTTCAATTTCATTCTGACAAACACTAGATACTGCTGCATGTTTATGATATATCTGCATAGTGCCTACACCAATAATAATAATAATAATAATAATAATGAGGACTTTGTATAGCGCCTAATCTTCAGAAGCTCTAAGTGCTTTATAACATTAGACAACACGTATAAGATAAAAAACATAAATAATGATATGACTACAAAAACAAACACCATGAAATTAGAAAACATAAAAAACATGCTGAGAATATTTAAGGTAGAAAACATTATTAGGTCTTTAATAATGAACAGAGCTGGCACTAAGGCCAGTGAGACTACAAACTCCCAGACACTGATGAAGCTGAATTTACTGTACAACTATTAAATAACGATTAAAAATATACATGACACCTGTGTCCTTGACCAACTCATTAGCATCACAGCCGATTTGTTCTAGATACTATTTATTTTAAATTTCATACCATGGACTTCTGTTGCATATTTAGGATCTTCGTTAGTTGTATTATGGCTACTCTGTTCTCCAGTTATTTTATTCATCTCTGTAACAAAAATATACATGTACTTGCAAGGATAATGCAAAATTTGTGTCATGGAATATGAAAATAAGACTGATATCATGCATCAATGAACTCTTCTAACCCATGCAAAAGAGAAATCTACTTATTTTGCTAACCATGCTTTTCCTGTCCCGTCTAGTCATCTCATACCAGTCGTCCACGTGCTCAGAACTACTTTTAAAAAAGAAACCCTTGTTGTCTTCTGCTGTGTCTGACGCAGTTGTATTAAAATCAAACAACAACAACAACAACAAAAATATATAACAAAAACATAGCAACTTAAGTTAAATCCATGTTTGAGAACACACCATACAAAAACATTTTGAGAGAGACAAAGACAAACGCATACGATGTCATGCTTTTTGGTATTATGCTTGTTCATTCCACACAGAATGGTCAATTTTATCATATATGCAGTCCCTAGCTCAGTACAATTTTAAATCAGCATCATTAAATTTAGCTAAAGCTACCTAACTAGTTTTAAATACTTCGTGTGAAACAAGGTATGTACTGTTAGCTACATTTAATGATGCTGACCTGAAAATGAATGTGCTACAGATAGGATAAAATTCTCAATGCTGTGTGAAATGAAAATATAATAGAAAACACTGATCCATGCATATATATAGACTACAGACCTATACACTTCATAGCCTCCCAACTCTCTTAACAACTACAGAAAACTTAGTAACAGCCAGTAAAATGTTATATAAAACATGCTTTTTTATAATTTTGTTAAGAATCTCCATTGTGTCCCAGTTGAATAAAGAATATACCTACAATATTTAATGACAAATAATACACTTACCAGCCAGAAGGAATCATTTATCCATCAGCACATAATTCCATATTAAGCAAATTTCACTGTAGCACTTGCCATATTTCCAAGACAGAAAAATAAATCTTCAAAGAATCCGTGAACTTGAAAGTTTAGCACATGGTTATCTGCTAGAGTCCCTTTTTGGAGGGTCTATTATACACAGAGGTAATTTTACAACCAATATTAAGGACAACACAAGTATGTCACACACAGTTTCACCTCCTCCAAAGAAAAGAATAGTTGGAACTGATCAAAATAAAACAGTTTCTTGTAACAAATATTATTTATTTATTGTCAATTTCATATAACATGCATATATTAAATATGATAATACCTTATTATTATGCGATGTTTTATATTGATATTTTTCTTTGCTCACGCGTATAAACTGTGTACTTCAGATGCAACGGTCACACCGCAGACCTCACTAACATATTTATATTAATATTCAGGTTTTTATTATATGTCTCCCCACTCGGGCAAGCCTCATGGGGAGACAAATAATATAAACCCTTGACTGGGATTTCCTTGTCTTGGCCCAAACCCCAACATAGATTCTACACATCTCAGACAATGTCAGGCCAGCCAGTCCTAACACTCTTTTTTTTGTGGTAATAAGAAGCCATATGGGTCTAATACTCTGAGGCAGAGTCATGAATCCCCAAACCATGCTGATGCCATTGATAGCTAACATACATGCTACTAAGTTATACAAAATGAAATAAAAAAGGAGCACAGATCTGGTACTATACCACCATTTCAAAGACATGCAGCTTTAAACTGGCTATGCATGCAAATAGTAAGAACATATTGTCTGCTTCTGCCATGTTGATAGAAAGTAGGGGATTATTTCTAAACATAAATTTAAGAATGAAACACTTAATATTAGAAGATTTTCTTTATCCATTCAATTAACTGCCACAACATTTATAAACAAAGACACGATGTTCTTCATTTTTAACAACTGGTACTAATTTCTTTCCTTTTTAAAAGTTTTTATGGTTTCCTGTACAGATTGGCAAAGAGATTGGACCATATGTTATCACAACATTAAAGTTTTCTCCCTTACAATTATTATGTATACAAATCACTAACACATTTTATATATTACATCCAGTTCAGTGGTGTGAAAATAAAGTTGGGTGAAACAGAAAGAAAAAAAAGAGTGAGTGGTTGTTATTTTGTCAATGACTACTTTACAATTCATATTGCATCTATAAGTCTGTATAGTGATTTTAATACAAAAATCAACTATGCCTGGAAAGAAGTACCGATTCCCACTGTTCCCAAGTTATCAAGAAAGTTTCTTTCCTGTTCAATTTGACTGCAACATATTGTTTTTACCATATAATATTCCATAAAGAAACTTTCAAGGCCATTTAATGTAGGTATGTCATTTTTCATCATGTATATGCATATGTAGGAGTCATAAAAGAAAATTTCAAGATAAAATTTGTCTAAAAGTATTTTAAAAATTTTACAAATTGGAATGTGCAAATTTAAAAGAAAGTTTCAACATAAAAATAAAAAAAAGTTTTAAAAAAATTAAAGTTTCGAACTTGTGTCTTCTTGTTTGGAAAGCTGGACACAGAAAGAAAGACAAATGTGGGTGTTTATGTATAAAATTATGTTGAATCCATTTCTTGCACATGATGGATCTTTTATTTACTCTTATTAGGTGTACTTATCAACAAGTTCACTGTCATACGATCCACTCTTTCTCTGTATTAAAAGAGTCCAAGTCAAAGAAACATCACACAAAACTATATGCTTGTCTTCTTTGATAATTTAACTGTATATTCATCTCTTTGTATGGTAATGTTTTGATCTCACATACGTTGTATTTAAAAAGTGAACAAATTTTAATCTAGTTGTAAGAAGTCAACAAATTCAAATTATTTTTAGAGCTAATATATTTTAATACTCATCACTGCTAACCCTCCTTTGAGGATGAAATGTGATCTTTTAATTCTCTCTACATTTACCCTCCATATCAAGGTGAAACATATTTCATTAAATTTGCTAAAAACAATTTGCAGAAGGCATGGCCAGGTGATAAACAAATAATTTAAGTTTGAATTCACTCAGGTTTAAAAACTGTTATTTTATTGAGTGGTATTAGGCTGATTTTCCCCAATTCCTCTGAAACTTCTTTATCATGTGTGTTTTACTTTCAAAATTTATCTGTACCATCTTATTTAATTCAACTTAGAACTTTACACCCAAAAGAATAATTTCAGTAACCCACTGCACTTTTAACCTATGAAGAACTGTTTGTGCACTATACTTCTTACTGCTTATCCAGACTGCCTTTGTTTTGGTAATGCTGAGTTTCTGGCCTGAAAATAAATCTAATACATCAATGGAAGATTTAAGAGATTAGAAAGATCCATTTGTGTATTCAAATGCCTCATAACAATATTGCTGGCATATAGTTTTATCCATACATCTGTCTTGCCTTTAGTTATTCCAGGAACTGTGGTGGATTACTCAAGGTGCTGTAGTGGTGCATTCATGCTCCATGAACACATTTCCAGTTTGACTTAAATGGCTATGTACATGTAATTGCAAATATGTGTGTGTTTGCATGTGTCTGTGTGTGTAGTGTTAGTGGTGCTGATAAATAAAAATGCTAAGTCAGACAGTTGATTTTGTTTGGAAGTTTATTAAATCCATCTAAGAAAACATGTATTTTACCTACTAATATTTAAATTCCCAGTAACTGCCCACGTGACTGTAAAATTAGAAAACTAATTTTCAACATTACGACTTTGCTTACTTGTGTCATACCCTTGAAATCACAAACAACAGTCTCTTTAGTTTCAAGCTGCTTCACCACCACCATTGTCTGGAAAGTTGTCAGGTGTGCTTTAGCAGCATCCTCCTCTAAAAAATGTGACCCAAATTGCTATATCTGGTAATAACCTCTTGTGTTTCACTGCCCCAGTATTTTATGTTAATGTTCATTTGTTTCTCTTGCATTGGTATTCTAAGTGACTCGTAAAAAGAACCACATATGGAACATTCATGCTTGAAACAAGTTTTAAAATGTTCGGCAAGGACACCTATATGCAACATTTATCTTTCATCTGATGCAAACTATGATGCTATCTGGAAACATGTTACATAAAAGCTCACTAATATTTGTACTGGGTTTACTAATAGAACAATGGTAGGTCGAGTTCACAGAGCTGCAGAGTAAAGGACGTCATTCTCTTGCAAGAAATCTGAAATATTTGCTGCAGTTTTTTGTGGGGGAGTAGTTGTACAGTAAACTCAGCTTCATCAGTATCTGGGAGTTTGTAGTCTCACTGGCCTTAGTGCCAGCTCTATCATGTTTTTTTCACATGTTTACATCCCAAACATTCATTTCCAGTGTCTATAGTTCTACTTTTTGCGATTTTCACTCTTGACATGGGACTTTTGAGTACCTTCCATACCTGACCCAATTTCAATTTCATTCTGACAAAAACTAAATACTGCTGCATGTTTATCATTTGTCTGCATAGTGCCTACACCAATAACGATTAAAAATATACATCACACCTGCATCCTTGACCAACTTCATTAGCATCAGCCAAGTTATCATGGTATCCATTTACTATCATGCGGGAGGTAATCCTGAATAAGGATAAACTGAAGTACTAAGGGGTATGTCTTATCAAGTACATATATGAGCTAGCACAACAACATAGCAATCAGTGAGATCATATTTCTTTAATTGGCTTCTTTTTCACAATATCTTGATTTGTAAATTAATGTTTTCCAATGATATGTTTCTATTCAGAAATTCAAACACTTTCAAATACTAATGAGAGTTTATAAGCACTATTCAAGTACTCTTCCAACCTTTACTGACAGCATGATATGCCTTATGCTGGAAGTTTAATAAAAAGTTAGATTTGTTCTAGATACTATTTATTTTAAATTTCACACCATGGACTCCTGTTGCATATTTAGGATCTTCGCTAGTTGTATTAAGGCTACTCGGTTCCCCAGGTTTTTTCTTCTTCTCTGTAACAAAAATATACATGTATTTGCAAGGATAATGCAAAATCTGTGTCGTGGAATATGAAAATAAGACTGATATGCATCACTGAACTTATCTCAGACAATGTCAGGCCGACCAGTCCTAACACTAACCCCTTAAAGCTGAGCACCTAGTAAGGCAGCTGCTAGTACAATTTTTTAAAAGTGCTTGGTATGACTCGGCCAGGTTCAAACCCGTGACCTGGTCAAGCTGGAGAAAACCACACCAAAATCCCAGTCAGCTGCTGAGCAAGGCACTATAAAGATTAATGGCCATTTCAGAAGCAAATCCACACTTATGAGATTGTACAAATAACAGCCCAAGGTGAATGCTATCATTCAACAGCAGAATGGTTGGCATTTTCTTGATAGTGTTGAACTTGTCATGAGCATTTCAAAGTATCTGCCCTTTTGAAAATGCAGCTACATCCCAATGCCAAAATGTATTCCATAATCAATATGACTACCACTGTTCTGAATGGGCTATCTTATCTGCTTTGCATCCAGCCAAAAATGATGACTGACTCATCTGGCAATTATCACCAGCACCTTGGTGAATTGACCTTTAATTGGAATAACTTTCCAATAAATGTGTCCAACAGTGAAAGAGTTCAAAGGAATAACCCAGAAATCACAATTAATTTTGGATGGCAAGGGAGGCTATATATGTTGAGGATAAACAAAGGCTACATCAGTAGAGCAACTTGAAGCACTTATTTCACCATCAAAAAGCAGCAATGACAGCAACAAACACCTAAACCACATGTTGTACAAGCAAAGCAACAGCCAAAATAGATAGCATATTTACCACTGGTGCCTCCAAACCTTTACTTCAGTTGATCTTCTGGAACACCACAATAGAGACAGTTGTGGTGTAGAAGCAGCAGGGAGGGTGAATCCTACAACTTTTTTGCAGTGGTCATTTTTGAAAAATAAAGCTTCCTATAAAAATGAAAATACAAGGTCAATAATGTCAAACCGAAGCCTCTAACCAACCGATACTTCTCTAATTGGGTTAGCTAATTTTGTTACTTTACCTTTTACTTTTGTGTTTTTGTTTTTCATGACATGTTTGTTTAACCGCTGGGCACACAATTTTTGATGTTGCCCTCCCTGCTGCTATATGGGTGTGGCTTAATTAAATCATTATTATATCAATAATGTAATCTCACGCAGCTAAACTAGCTCGACAGCAACTAGAGGCAATTAAGAAATATATCCCCATCCGTGATTCTGTTAAGTAGCAACTATAAGAGCATCAGGAGTCCAGGTGGAATTTACAGAGGGTACAGAATGGTTATTTAAACCAATTGTCGAACCAACAAAGAAAATTGTTAAAGCAACTGAGTCAACATGAAAAGCTCCTGAAACATTGCCTGTTGATATTGCTGGGCGTCTTCAACCTTCTCAACTACCACCTGAAGTTCGACCACAGCCTCCGCCAAGAGCCAGCATTAACATCACGCATGAAGGTATTGCTGCTATCAGGCATCAAGACCAATTACTTGATATTGCTGCATTTGGATATTATAATAGGGAAAATTATGTAAAACCCGAACATGTTAGATGTATGAGATCTGTCAATATGAATGATGTATATCGCGTCGCTACTAATACTCCACAAATCAGAACTGCAGAAGATATTAATAATTTTAATATTTTTTAGCCAGACAGTAGATGAGCATACTGAATGAGTAAAACAAGAAAAAAAAGAAGGAATGAAGTCTAAACTTAAAGAGGTGGAACGAGCAAGGAAACAAAAAAGAAAAAAAGATCTGGAAGATGAAGAAATTAGACAAAGGAGTGAATCAAGTTCATCAAGAAAGAAACAACTGGAAGTGGTCTGAGCGACTGGGTCCTAATAATGTCCTTGCTGATGTTGAACAATTAGAAATTCTGAAGAATTCTGAAATCCCTGAATAATCTTTCCTACAGATCATGATGAAATACTGACAGAAAAGGGAACTGAAGCTGAAGACATAGTCTTAAGATCCCAAGAACAAAACTATGTGCTACAATTATCAAGGATTCCACAAGAGAACTGTCAAATTATTTTAAAGTATATTAGTTGTCATGTTAGTTGTGAATTCCTCTACAGCAGAAGGCGAAAAAGGGTTCAGTCTCAGGAACAATATAAAAAAATTTAATGTCAAGAGAAAATGTTTAAAGCTGGATAACCTTCACATTCTTATGAACATCAATGCTGCTGATCCAATCTGTAAAAGGACACAGAGCAATGAAATCATCAAATTGAAATTGAAGAAAAGATCATATTTTTCCTTGAAGTACACTATTTTGGGAGACAAACACTGACAATTAGTCAAAGCATTTTTACATTTCATTTTTTTAGAGCACATCAGTTTCAAAGCTGTTTGACACAAACATGGCTCTTTGGAGAAAGTAAAATTTTAGTCAGACATGTGATTTTCTTTATTCTTTTGGGACCGTGTCTGAAATAACTTGTAGTGTTCTATATCACATTATGCGATTTTAACCAATCTAAATGATTATTACAAAGGCTTGGTATATTGTTTAAAATTATTTTCATTTAGAACCTATTAAGATATCATACACTGTCTTTTAATGAAAACACCTAGATCTATTTAACTATCTGTTCAAAAGGACTACCTATAACAAGATTTTCACAATGGCCATCATATGACTGTGGTGGATGTCATATCATATACAAGTCTTTTAGTGAAAGCCCAAGAAGTAGTGATAAGATTTTCAAAATGGCTACCATTCTGGCCATGTTGAATGTAAGATCAGTACTATATGCATTGTCAACTAGGTCTCATCTTACAGCATAAATCCCTTGTCAATAGGAGCACCTGTATAGGTGGAGTGGTGATAAAAATTCCAAAAATGACAGCCATAGTGACCATACTGGATTTAACATTAACACCAATTAGACATTATTACAAGTCTTCAAGTGGAAACCCAAAGTTAATTTGACCATCTATTCAGAAGAAGTAGTGACAGATTACCAGAAACAGTACAATAAATTATTTAATGCTACAATCTAAGGTAGTACACTTGTACTGCTTAAGCATGTACTTAGTAGAAACGTGCAGTAAATTTTCTAATGCAACAATTAAAGTCATAATGCCAAAATGAGTAGTTACTCAAAAATATACTGAATAATCAGTACAATAAAATTATTTCAATGCAACAAGGTGTACTGCTCAAGCAAGTACCTTACACATTTTTTTTTAATTCCATAAATGATGAGCAAAGGGAATATAAACTCCAAACCATATGATACTTACTGAAAGGCAGGTAATCTATAAAGGAGTACTGCCAAAACAAGTATTAAACAGGAAAGGTCAAGAACTACAGCACAGGTGTAAATATCACCTCTAAAAATTGGTATGGGAAAAGTGGAATAGTATGTGTGTGTATGTGCAATTAGGATTTTTAATGTAGCTTTAACATTTTGAGTCATATCGTTACAATGTTTGCAGTGTGGCAGTTTAATAGTGATTTCTATCACTGGGGCATCATGCCATCGACATGTGGCATCGTCTCTCACCCAGTCACATTATCCTGACACCAGGCTGACCAATCCTAACACTAACCTCTTAGAAAGAGGGGCAATCTCTGAAGCTATAGCCAGCTATATATGCCTGGAAATATATGGAGGTGAGCACAAATAACAATGGATACTGCCTTATCACCAGTCATGTGACTGTGTGACAAAAATTCTCAATAATCCTATGCTAAACTACATGGAATTATTCAGGTCAAGAGTGGAAATTGTATTGTTCTTAGTGAAGAACTTCTCTTTGTCATAGAGGACTGTGTGCAATGAAGTATAACTTTCCATTGATGAAAAATGTTAAACTTGCACAGCATTGATGCCAGAATGCTTTTTTAAATGTGGTAAAAAGTGGCCAAGTGGCTTTTGAAATTAACTGTGAAGAGGCTTTTGAAACTAAATGTGAATGGAGATGGACATATTAAACATAACTGACACAGAACTCTACTGGCTTAAATGCAACCTGGTGACAAAAAAACAAATTATATAAAAAGAAATATTACTTACTGTACTGCAGCACAAATAGAATTAGAAATACCAAAACAACAAATGACACCAATATCACAATTGGGAATACATATTCATTCATCTTGTTGTCGGACCCCAAATGTTTGTTATCTGTAATAAAGAACAAAAAAGCTGTGTTTTAAAGAGCATGTCATATGTTCTAGAATGGAGCTGTCAATATATCAAAAGGTATAATCCCTTGACCCCATCAAGGGGCAATTACCAAGGACAAGAATGCTCCAGGAAGACAAGGGAGTACATGATATTGTTACACGTTCCAAGTTGCAAGTAAATTGGATGAAGAAAAGAAAAATCATCCAAACAGTATCATATTACTTTTTGATCCAATGCCTCTTTCCAAGGACAATATCCACGAGCAGCATGAGATACTGCAGTAGTACAAAATAATATATAAGTATATAATGTCTAAAGGTAAATAATAATTAAAAATGCCCATTTAATAGGATAAGACTTTTTAAATCACAATAGTAATCATCATCATTTTAAAGTATTTTAGCTCTGGATTTCCATGGCCCACCCAAGAGCCTAACAACACAGCAAGGGTGAAATTAAAGTTTGATATTGAATAATATTCCAATTATGTAATGGTTGTGGGCATCTTTAAATAATGAAAATGTGAGGCCCAAGTGAGCCTAGGATAAGTCACAATGCTGACATCTGCCAAATAACCATGTGTACATGCAAATCACCAAAAATATGAGTAAGCAATAAACTGTCAACATTTCTTCCAAATGCACTGTTAGGCCACATTCTTTTTTCAGATAGACACTGAAATAGTAATATCAAACTTGTTCAAAGTAACAGAAGCATCTGCTTTATTTACATTTAATTTTCACAAACTACTGCTAGGTAATGTTTTATATGTAAAGGGGAGAAATAAATTTGTTTTCATTTCATTGTATTTTTTTTATTTGTTGAGCAAATTTGACCCAAAATTCTATTATTTTTGAGGAATAAAATACAATGCTATTTTAGTAGTGTTACAAATATCACCAAAACTCTGCACACTAACCTTTTTCATGGTGAGAAAGTATTGACATTATACCGGTAATAAGGAGGCTTTCAGCTGATAACTTTATAGTCACTTTTGAGTCAACTTGTGCCTCCTTCCTGTTGTGAACAACCAGTTATTATTCTAGACTTGTCAATAGGATTGATTCATACCTCAATACATGTTCAGTTATTTTTTTGTTAAAAACTGGGAATACATGTAGGAATTGGTACTTTAGAATAAAGAAAAGTATTGGATGTGAAATGACTTAAATAATTTGGGGAGTATTTTAGTGAAAATCCCTATTGAGATGACCATCCATTCAGCTAGAGTAGCAATAATAAAACTGTCAACATTGCCACTGTAATTGTTGTCCATTTTCTCAAATGTTCAATTTTATTACAGATAGATCTCCCTCCACCTAACATACCATGATACAAATTGTTGAGGAATTGTCTTCCTGTGATACAATTTTATAAAATATTTAACTTCAGATTTGATTTATGGCACAAAAATGGGACCACTTGATCTCTTAATGGTGGTGAAAACTGGAGCCTGAAAAGATGGCAAAATGGATTCCATCCTTTACTTCCCTTTTGTATGGCAATTACAGTACAACTTTCACATCAACATTTACTAAACATACCACCCTTAAAAAAAACCAAGGCAAATGCAAATGATTTATTTAAGCACATTAGATGATGTTCATTTTGCTAGCAGTTTCAAGGAAAAATGCCACTGATTATGAATAAATATTATGAAAGTAAAATTTTCTATTAGCCAAGGAAACAACCTATGTATGCTGGCATATAATACACAGTATTTCAAATAATGATGGTTGCTGTTTAGCTGAAAATAACTATTAGAAAAAGATTTAAATAATTTTTCAGAAGTATCGTACATATAGGTATATAGTAAACAATAGCTAAGACCTGAATCTTAAAACATTTACAGTTTATCACTGTCACTACACAGGTTCTACTGGATGTAAAATATTGGGAAATCTCAACAGGCTGGATTTGTATAGTGGATACAACATTGGCCCTGTTCTCAAAAATGAGGTGCATATCATTTTCATAGCTTAAAATGGATAGATAGTTCATAGGATGTATGCGTGTTCTGCTGATCTCAATTTGGACAAATAACAGCATTATGGTCTATTGGAATTAAATTATTTGTTTGTCCCCATTTGATGGTATAACAGACTGGCATCATCTGTATAAATTTGAAAAACTATCACAGCAGAATATTTTTGGTCAAATTATATTCATTTGATTAAATAAAAGCTGGTCATTTATTTCTAATTTTACAGTGACTTGAAATGCCTTTTATTATCTAATCCTTGCTGTTAAATCTGGTAAAATTCTGTTCAACGGTTTTATACAGTAGTTCAAAGGTTTTTCAATATTTAATAATGGTGACCATATCTCATTGCAGATCAGTATCATTTGTACAAGTCTAAAAGGACTTTGTGCTTTATGTCAAATCTGGTCAAATACAGTTCAGTGTTACTCTTCCCCCACCCCCACCCAAGTACTGTAGCAGGAGTCAAAGATGACCCATTTGCTAGTGGTTGCCATATGTGTAACATAGCTAAATAGACTGACAAATTTCACCTGAAGGTTTGTGATGTGATGTGATTTGAATTTTTAACGTAGCTTTAACAATTTTTCAGTCATAATGCTATGATGTCTGCAATGTGGCAGTTTATAGTGATGTCTAGCACTGGGGCATCATGCCGCATGCATGTAGCATGATGTCCCACCCGGTCACATTATCCTGACACCAGGGTGACCAGTCCTAACAGTAACCACTTAATGCTGAGCACCAAGCGAGACAGCTGTTAGTACCATTTTTGTAAGTCTCTGGTATGACTCGGCCAGGGATCAAACCCACGACCTCCCGCATCTGAGATGGATGCTCTAGCCACTACGCCACCGGAGCGGTCCCAGAAGGATAAGAAAGATGTGGTGATAGACACACATGTCTTTAGCATTATAAAGTTCTGTTAATATCTATTAGTAACATATACATATTCAGTCTATAATATATGTTATCTCCTCTTAAATGCTGTAATATTTTCTGCAGATTTTACATGCAGTGGAAGCTTGTTCCACAGAAATGTACCAGAGTATTTTAAACTTTTCTTAAACTACAACCTTTTGAGAGGTTTTGGTGGTGGTTTAGTTATTTATTTGAAACCACATTTATTTAAAAAGGAAACTTGGTTATGACACAAAAATGATATAATTTGAATCAATGTATACATATATTTTTTTCATTAAGAAAGTGACTTCTTCATTAGTTTTTACTTTTTTCATGAAGAAAGAAGCCTTTTCATTAAGGCATTTGGCAAAATAACTCTTTTTTTGCAGAAAGTGATCAAAGAACTTATTTTATTCAGAAGCTTTCATGTGACTGAACCTGTGAACACTTTGAAGATAACAATCACTCTGATAGGATAAGTAGATGAGATATGATTGTTCACCTAATCAATAATTAGTTGTGGTAGTAAGAAACCATATGGATCTTATACTCTATGGCAACTTATCTCAGACAATGTCAGGCCAACCAGTCCTAACACTAACACTCATTTTTGATGGTAATAAGACATATGGGTCTAATACTCTGTAGCAGAGCCATGAATCCCCAAACCATGCTGATGCCATTGATAGCTAACATACATGCTACTAAGTTATACAAAATGAAATAAAAAAGGAGCACAGACCTGGTACTATGCCACCATTTAAAAGACAAACAGCTTTAAACTGGCAGCATAGCTCAATAATAATTTTTTAACACAAATCTATCTTGTTCTTCAGTTCTTGGAAAAATGAGTTATATATACATGTAGATTTGCTGTTCAAGAGCCATGTAGTGACTTGGACTAGAGGACGTATCTTGGATATCACTATGTGTATCTTATTGTGTGGAAAGAGTGTAAAGTGGCTAGTGTAAAAGAAAAAGATCACAACTGTTTAAATTTTTTTCAAAATCATTTATTAGTACTTGCAATTATGTTACAGGCTGCTTAAACATCCTCCTCCTTTCCATCTCAACCTAATATAATTTCTTTTTATTTTTGTTTTTGTTTTGTTTCTTTGTTATGGGTACTTTTTGCTCATTTGTTTAAAACCTTGATGATCAATGTAGTCAAGAGAACAAGTCTTTGAATATTAAAAAGCATTGTATACAGCTTAAAAATAACATTATGCACTATCAACTGTAGCTTTGCTGACATAAATTCCATCCACTGCATCCACTATAATATGATAAGCTATACTGCCAAAACTTTTATATAGGAGCAAAAAAAACTTCATTATGACATGGACATACACATCCAAAATGACCGCTATATCTAGTCCATGATGGACAAAAGTTTGGACAGATTAATTTCCACCAAGGAAACATGGATTTTCCAATATTTGTGATGCAGAAACTGTACAACATTACAGGAACTAGTGCACTGTTCTATATGAAAACTTAACAAGTGACAGAAAGTTGATTGAAGGACTAACATATGTAATGTACAGACTAGGATAAAATTTAACATGGAACAACTAGCACCTAACACAGTTATAATACCAAAGCCCATGCATGCAACTTATAATGTCTGGATTCAAGATGCAACCTAAATGTAGATCTGATGTAAGATATACTTTTATTTGCTTCTGATATTGTCTGATGAAACAGAAAACAACTGTTCATGCTAGAAGAAAAACACTGAACAAAACAAGTGCATGTATTGATGGTGATGGATGGGTGAATGTGTGCGTGTGTCTGTATATGTAAAGAAATGGATAGATGAATGGATGAGTTCGTGAATAGATGGATAAATGAATTCATAAAACTTACCCAATATTAATTCCACTGATTCTGCTAGTACTGGTTGACTTGTTACCTTTTTAATGTAAATGGAATAGTTACCCTGATAGTTTTCATCAAAATGGGAAATCACAATTGTTCTATCTGAAGCCATGTATATGTTTTGTTTACTGTTTGTATGCATCAATGATGAAATACTAACATTAAAACTATCAAAAGTGAAAATAATAACACTGTTCAAATACAAGGTAACTTCTTCGAATGAGGAATCTGAAACTTGATAAAGTATAATCCTTTCTTGTGGTCTAGCCTTTATTTGTTCTGTAAAATAAAGAAGACATTGGGTTATTCAAATTATTATGTTAGAAATCTTTGCACTTAAAATAGGTTACAGAAAAAGCAAAGCCAAACAGGTTTAGTAAAATTCAACCAATAATGTATTTCTCTAGAATACAAGGTGAATATTTAAAAGGAACTGACAGCAGTATTGTGAATTAAATTTGAAATAGTCCTAAAAGTTCTATCACAAGTTCAAAAGTATAGTGTTCGTAATGAATTCCAGTACTGAATGTGCTGATGTGCCAACAGTCATGGATGAGCTGATGTGCCAACAGCCTTGATGTATCACAACAATATAATCCGATATGTCCCTGAGTGAAATTGCAATAATCGTCAAATTGTGATTTAGTCCAAAATGTTGATGGATACTTTGTAATTCCAATTAATAATTTTGAAATAAACGATACCTTCCAAATCCCATGTATATCACAATGATTTTCAAGCTGAACATATAGCAGGAATGAAATGATTTAGTTTACGTCAAATGAATATACAGACGTCACCTGACTTATGACTTAACAAAATGCTCTGGACTTCGGTCATTTCCAATGGAAATTTCCATCAAATTTTTAAACATTGGTCAGGTCCGTTTACTTAAATTTTATCAAAAAACCTGGCAAAACTCAGGTAGTCCATGGGTTTTTCCAAGGGAAGAACTAATGTACTGAACTCAAATCCAAGCAAACATGTTTACAAGTGACCATTATCTTAAAGTATAATCAAGAATCATGGAGAAAGTTAGCTATGTAATGTTGTTTACAAATGACCCTTACAATCCATGATCATGGACAAAAGTTAAACACATGATACTGATATACATAACAATTATCAGTTTAGTTATTCTTATTTTTCATTAAAGCACGAGAAAATATTCAGTAAATTATAGCGGTGAAACAATACACCTATGCTTGTGTATTGATATGATTCTCAATACACTGCCTATAATTCTATATATTGTTGATACACACATCAACTTGCACATCTTTTCATATTTACAAGGTCTGTCATTGGTAACGTGGTAACATTTTAGGTGTTGACATATTGGTTGTATTTCCAGCATGCAGATTACAGACAGACACAAGACTTTTTATGAACTGTTCCTATGCCATTCTCATCCTTGTGCTATTTGCTGAAGGTGCAAGAGTGGGTGCTATTAATAGATTTCCTTTTTACTGACAGACTGTGCCTGCATAGGTCTCGGAAACGCTTAATTATGCGTATTTGGACGCCAATTTTTGATCTGGGACACAGAAAATCACTGAGGCGGGAGTCCTCCGTACACATGTAATAGGTGTGCGGCAAAATTCAAATACTTGCCAGTCCTGTTTCAGCCACCAGCTTTGTGGGAAAATGTGTTGATCAATTAGCTGTGCTATTTACAATGACGGAATTCAGTGACTGAAAGACCCCTTGATGTACATGTTGCCATTATAAGAGTACATAAAAAAGAACATGATGCAATAGCTGGGCGGCAAGTTCAAAGGCTTTGACTGGTGGCCAGGTGGAAAATGTACTGATAATTACAGTGATTGAATTCAGAGGCAGAAAGACCCAAAGATGTACATGTGGTCATTTATAAAAGTACATCAAATAAACAACTTTAGCTTTCGTTATTGTGTTCATTTCTGAATGTACTGGAATAAGCAGTGCACGAGAATCAAGACATGTTGAGACTTAGACAAAATGCCATTTGTAAATTTGGATAAGTATTTTGGGGTTAAACTGCAAACTTACGAAGATTGTAACAAGATTCAGAAGAGTGCTAAAGCTGCTAGAATTGATAGTTCGGATAGAACAGCAGCCAAGTGTAAGAAAGTGTGTGATGCCTAGCTTAGTGTTTGGAATAAGTTCTTACTTGGATTGACAACATTCAGTATCACTCTGATGGACGAACAAGAGCTATTTAAGAGGTACATTGACTGGCAACACTTTTTAAAAAAATGTCCCTCGCCTTAGCCCGGTTAGTTCTAGTGTTGTAGCGAAATGTATTCATCAATACATTAGTAGCTAGGCCTAGTTTTGATATCAATTACGTTGACAAACAAACTCTTGCCCATTCACAAGCATATGTTTTGAAAGCTGACTGACCATTAACCCTTTTCCGAGTAAGGCAGCAACTATCAATTTCCTGCATGCTATCCTTTGATGATAAAACATACAAACATGTTTTTTAAGATTAGTATCGGTGATCTGGATATATATTAACTACCTCTTGTCCACTATTTCGTCATAAAATTAGTTTGAAACTGTAAGTGAACCAGTAGGCCTAACTCGAAATAATGGCGAACTTCGCTAAGTCTGGGATGTACCAGCTTAATAGATTGTCTGCTTCTGTAAATCATCGGGCAAATATTTTTAGAAAAATATACAATCACTGAAAGCAAAGCCAAGGTATTTTTTATTAAAGATTTAATTTTAAAATGCAAATTATGTAGGTCAGAAACGATGGGACAATGCTATGTTGTAGAATTCGTGAGATGCACTTTAAGGTCTAAGCTGTTTTCCAATTTGACACATATTTGCGAAAATACGGGGGAAAAAAACAGCAAATCAGATACTATTTAATGACTGCCTAAAATTACTACAATGAGAAATGACTAATGATTATTCACAACTACTGAAGACTAAAGTAATTTGTATAATATAAGCATTGTTTGTATCAGTTCTCTAATTCTCGCATCGACATGGAAAATTATTGATGCATCAATATATCAATGAATCATTTCAAATTCCAAAGTAATTTATATTAATAACAATGTAAAACTTTCATGCAGAAAACATCATATTAAGTGATGAGGCCCAAATAAGGCTGATAACGTTCACCTCTGTAGGAATAATAATTACAGTAAGAGGACTGCAAACTTCAAGTGAGAAAATCACATCTCATAATTTTCGACTACTAATGAGCTTGACCACTGAGCTAGGGACTAAACAATTGTATCAAAAATTGTGATTGGTCAAGTTTCATCAAGATATATGTAGGAATTAGAAAGCCAAGATAGGGAACTGGGACACTAGTCTGCATTATATATTTTTGTGACATTCACCTTGAGGGCAGATCATGACTAAATGTTCAAAACTGTCATTTCAATAGGTCAATAATTTATATTTTCTCTTCATGTGACCTGAGACAGTGGCATGGCTACTGTGTATGGAACAGTGTCAAGTCTAGATATATATTTTATCTCATTATAATTTTCTTTATATCTTCAATGGTTCCAAAGTATACTCCAAACAAGGATATGTGGCACTGAAGTATATTTTCCCTTACCAGGTGTCCAAGTGGTCTACAACGCTCACTTTACTGATTACTGCACTCTCACCTCTGTCCATGAGGGTTCGAGTCTTGGGCTCAGCCAATGTCAGTGTGTGAGAATGCTGACAGTAGCTTCCCATGGGTTGGTGGTTCTTACCTGGGTTTGCTCCAGATAAGAGGGTTTCCTCCACCAGTTGTACTTGCTGCTATGTATAGCCTATCTTGCACTAAGAAATGGCATTAAACCAAAATAACAAAATGAACATATTTGATTTGATAAAGAGAAATCAGTAAACTGTCTGCTTTCAATGGTGACCACTCTTGTGGCCTAAGTGGTTAGAGCGTCTGCCTCTTATGCAGGAGGTCGCAGGTTCAAACCCTGGCCCAGTCAAACCAAGGACAAAAAAAAAATGGTACAAGCAGTTGGCTCACTTGGCGCTCAGCATTAAGAGGTTAGTGCTAGGAGTGATTGGCCTCGACTCAGGATAATGTGACTGGTTGGGACATGATGCTACATGTCTGAGGCATGATACCCCAGTACTAGACATCACTATAAACTGCCACACTGCAGACATCATAGCGATATTCATACAATTGTTTAAGCTATGTTAAAAATCCAAATCATACAACACAAGCACAGATGCTTTTAGTGGTGTTCTGTATCATACACACGGTGCAGCTCTAATCCTGTTGGACCTGGACATTAACATATTATGTAATAAGTCAATCAATCAATCTATAAACAATGTCAAGTTAAAATTATAATACCCATTATGCGATGAATAGATATGGTACATTTAATACTGAACCTGAGCAAGCTGAAGAGATCAAGCAATAATAATAAAAATATTAATACTAATAATTTCTACAACTTTCTGTGGAATATTTGCATCTAAAATAAAACTTTTATCTGTTTTAGATGTTTTATATATGAGGAAGAATTCTGTGAAATTCCAAACCTGGGATTCCCAATAGACCATATCAAATATTACTTCCCCTGAAATTCCACAAATGCTATAGAAAAGTTCAGTAAAAGAAGACATTTCAAGGCTTTTCTACAGTGACCATATTTGAGGGAGCAGGTCCATAGAAAAGGATGGCAAAAATGGGTATTCTAAATGCTGTTTCTTCCAGTGCAAACTTGTGATAGCCTTATGATGGTCTATACAAATTTGAAAGTCATTCATGCTGGCAAGATTGCTGTCACATTTGGTCAAATTCATTCCACTAAGCTAATTTTTTAAAATTTATTTATTCACTTTAACATTTTCTATCCATTTTCTAGGATATTTAATGATGGATTTATCTGCATTATTTGAGTAAATTTAAAAGATCTACATACCTGGATGCAGCTATCAAATTTGGTCAAAATTCTGTTTAGTAGTTTCTGAGAAGTTGTGTAATGGTTTATCTATTTGCAGTAATGGTGGCCATATTCATTGATTGATCAACATCTTCTGAACATCTGAAAGGCCTTCATGCCAGAATGCTCTGTTTAAAATCATATGCAAATTAGCGAAGTGGATTTTGAGAAAGAGTTTGAAACAACCATTGTGATAGATGATGGACATTGAAAAAGGAATCACACATTACAGATGAAGAACCATACCATAAACTCATGACATGATTACATAAAAAAATATATATAAAAAATCAAGGCAGGACTATGGGCTTAATTTGATGCATCTCCAGTGCAGAAACAACTCCATTTCCTGATTTGCATAGTCTTTTATGTTAAATGTTTAGGCTCAAATAAACAGTAACACAAAAAAACAAACTTTGAAAAAAAATTTTTTTTTTATTTCCCTGGAAAAATACTGTAAAAATGAAAAAGAAAGAACGTAACAGTTTTAAGAATCAAATCCATTAAATAATCCAAGAATAATCCACAAATAAAATTTTAGAAATCCTAATAATAAAATGTTCTAATGATTTCAAGTTTGAATCCCAAAACAAAATCCAAGATGGAAGGCGATGACGTGTACTGTAGTCAGTATGGCGTTGTATCATCTCCAGTTCCTTGTAGAAACACAAGAAATAACTCTCCGGTGTTGGAAATTCAAATAAAATTATTAAGAAATGTCTTTTCAAGAATTCTGCATAAGCACTAACATATTTCCAGAGAAACGAATTAATCTTTTAGAATCCAAATAATTCAGATAAACATTAAAATGTAATTCCAAAAATGACATAACAAAAGAAAAACCTTTACAACCTAGTGTTTAGAAGCGCGTCTGGGGTTATTTCTCTAAAACAATGGTTATACAGTAATTTTAAGATGCAGAATGTGTGCCCATATGAGTGTCACATCATCATGTTTACATCACATACTCTCAGCATGGCCCTGACAAAAACCAATCATTTTACTCTAAGAATAAAAGTTATTTACTTCGCTAATAACTATTTATAAGTTGAGGGTCATGCATCCAATACAGCCTTGATTTCACAATTATCATTCACACATTAAAAATGAATAAAAAAAGTTGCTTACTTGACCCCCAATCAAGGCCAAGAACTAAGTCAAAATTAGAACAGTGTTTCTAATATTACGTATTGGTGAAAAGATTCAGATCAAACTGAATTTTCTGGAAAATATCAAATTTCCTAGTAAACACAAAACTATGTTATTTTGACATATGAAATTTTTAAAAAAAAGGATTTTAAAACTTACAAACAATTAAATCAGATATAAATTAAATCAAATATACATAACACTTCCCCCATAAAAAAGAAAGATTTATAAAAAAGCTTTCCTTTTACCACAGACTAAATATACATGAGGTTAAAAAGAACTCGTATAAATTACACACAATACATTGCGTCTGCTATTAGATTTTCTTTTCCCTTGATGTGCTTGATGTCAAGATTAAATTCCTGTAACAACAAACTCGACCTTAATAGTCTCTGATCTTTATTTTTCATCTTGCTGATGAAAGTAAGGGGATTATGGTCACTAAACACAATAATCGAAGAAGGAGCTAACTAATGTAAACTTCAAAATGTTGTAAAGCCAAACATTCCTTCTCGATGGTTGAATCATTTCTTTGGTGCTTATTTAATTTCTTAGAAAAATAGCATACTGGATGATCAATGCCATTTTCATTTCTTGAATCAAAACTGTTCCAACCCCAACATCACTTGCATCAACAGACAATTTAAATGATTGGTTGAAACTTGGAGCTGTAAGAACTGGTGTGCTTTTAAGTATGGCTTTAACTTGTCAAAAGCCTCCTGACATTTTCCAGTCCAAAGGAACTTGTTTTTCTACCTCAATAAATGTTGTCAGGGGTTCAGCAATAATAGAAAAATTGGAACAAAATTTCTGATAGTATCCAGCCATACCTAAAAATCACATTAGCTGCTTTTCCTTTACAGGCACAGGGAATTCAGAGATAGCTTTGACTTTAGCATCTGTAGGTATAACTTGTCCATGTCCCAAGATATGTCCTAGAAAAGTTACACTAGCATGGCAAAACTCACTTTTAGAAAAATTAATTGTCAAACATGCATCTGTGAGTCTGTCAAAGAATTTCTGAATTGTTACTAAATGTTCTTTCCAGCTGTTGTAGTAGATGATGACATCATCGATGTAAGCATCACAATTGTCTAGACCAGAGGTGAACATATTCATGAGACGCTGAAATGTACTTGGCGACCCTTTCATCCCAAATGACATTACTTTATACTAGTCAAGTCCATCTGGAGTCACAAAGGCCGAAATTTCCTTTGCTCTTTCGGTTAGTGGAATTTGCCAAACTTCTTTCAGAAGGTCAAATTTGGTGACACACTTGGCATTTCTGATCTTATCAATATAGTCATCGATTGTTGGTAATGGGAATGAATCTGTTTTTGTCACACTATTCACCTTCCTATAATCAGTACACATATGGAATGTTTTATCTGGTTTTGGAATAAGTCTGCATGGTGAACTCCAGTCACTTTTACTGGGCTCTATAAAATCATTCTCCAGCAAATACTGAATTTCTTTTTTCAAGTATTCCTGTTTGAGAGGGTTCATCCTGTACGGGTGTTGTTTCACAGGTTTGGAATTTACAATTTCAACATCATTGAAAATTTTGTTTGTTCTTGTAGGAACATCTGGAAATAAGTGCTCATATTCAAATAATAACCGATTTCATTTCTTTCTTGCACTTGCAAATGTGAAAGTTTCTGGTCCAGATCTTTCATAATTTCTGAATTCAAAGATTTGTCACTCCAATATCAGTAGAATCCAATGATATTCTTCACTTAAATCTTCACTGAGTGGGACAGGTACAACTAAATTTATTGCATGTTTAACCTATCTCTTTCAATATACTCTTTTAGCATGTTTATGTGACAGTTGTTTTGTTTATGCCTCCCAGGAGTATTTATGGTGTAATTTAAGTCATTAATTTCCTGTCAACTGTGTATGGACCATAATACTTGGCCTGAGGATTTTGTGGTATGGGCAAGTGAGCCAGAACTCTATCACCTGGCTCAAAACTCCTTTCTTTAGAGTCTATATCATATCTTGACTTCATTTTGGATTAAGTAGAGTGCAGATTTGCTCTTGCGACCTCATAAGCCTTTGACAACTTATACTTAAAATTGCAAACATAATCGAGAAGATTAATTTCAGTGTCTTCATTAGAAAGAGTTTCTCTTTCAACAACTTCAATGGTCCACACACAGTGTGTCCAAAAAAACAGTTCAAAGGGACTGAATCCTAAAGATTCTTAATTGATTCCCTAACAGCAAACAATAGTAAATGAATGCCTTCATCCCAATCTTTACCTGTATCAAAACAATATGATTGAATCATATTTTTCAAAGTCAGTTGGAATCTTTCTAATGCCACTTGGCTGGCAGGGTAATAGGCAGAAGACTTGAACTGCTGGATGCTTAATTCATACATATCTTGCTGGAAAATTCCAGACATGAAATCTGAGCCTTGATCAGACTGGACAGATTTGGGAAGGCCGAATTGAGTAAAAAACTTTATCAAAGCTTTTACTATTGTTTTAGATTTTATATTCCTCAAGGGAATAGCCTCTGGAAACCTTGTCAAGACACACACAATGGTCAACAGGTATTGGTTACATGACTTGGTCTTAGGTAAGTGAGAACCAACAGTCTATCATAATTCTACTTACTAAATGGTTCATCAAAGGCAGGAACAGGTTATAGATGAGCTTTGGGTATCTTCTGATTGGGTTTTCCTACCATATGACAAGATCTACAGTATTTACCAACATCACTTTTGATTTTTGGCCAATAGAAGTGAGTCAAGATCTTGTGATAAGTCTTATTAATCCCTAAATGACCAGACAAAGGAGTTTCATGGGCCAGACTAAGTATTTCCAGTCTGTAAGGTTCTGGAACTACAATTTGATAGTTCACTGACCACTAATCACCAGAAGGTACATCGGGAGGTCTCCATTTTGTCATAAGAATTCCATTTTTAATGAAATAACAGACAGGAATTTCAGCAGCTTCAGTTTCACTAATGGCCCTTTCAAACAAACAGGAGATCCTGTTCGATGACAAGTGATTGTCATTTATCACCATGATTAGAATAAAGAGAACGAGTAGTTAAAAAAGGATCACTGTGATCAATACCCTCTGATTGATCCAAACAAGGAGTGAAAGTGACCTCATCAAAAGCCTGACCAACACATGTGTCAGCTAAAGGAATACTTCCCTGATCAACATCATTCTCAAGTGCTTTCTTTGCCATAACTCTGGTAACTGCACAAACTGGGAATGAATCAGGGAATTCTTTTTCAATTGGATCGACTTTCTGATCCAAACAAGGCTTTTCAGTTACAAGTGGATCAACCACAACCTTATCTCCAGCTAGGTTGTTGCCTAGTAATAAATGAATGCCCTCAGTGGGTAAAGCAGATACTATTCCGACTGTCATGGGTCCCGAGACTCAAGTCTGATGACAAATTTACACAATGGAGAGGAACATTACCAAAGCTGCACTCTACTTCCTCAATAACAACACTCTCATTTGAAGAAGACTTCTCAGAAAAAGGCAAAGTACCTGACAATAAAAGACTGAGAAGCTTCTGTGTCCCTTAAAATTTTAATAGGGATAGAATTGGCTGAATCACCTGAGTCATATAGAACCCTCCAATATGAATGGTTCATAATTCTCCATAACAAAATCAGAGTGGGGTTTATTAGACCCAACAAATGCATTGCTTTTAATACATGACCATGACCTTTTTCAAAAGGAGTAAAGTATCTGTCTACTTCTTTTTCTCTAAGTCAAAATTAAAACAGTGTTTCTAATATTAGGTATTGATGAAAAGATTCAGGTCAAACTGAATTTTCTGGAAAATATCAAATTTCTAGTAAACAAAACTACATTATTTTGACATATAATGAAATTTAAAAAAAAAAAAAAAAAAGATTGTAAAACTTACAAACAATTAAATCAGATATGAATTAAATCAAATATACATAACAATAGTAGTACAAACAATTCTTCATATTGAAAGAAGCTTCCACTGAAAGCCAAATAAACTGTCGATATATACAGAAAATTTAATGAAAACTGGACAAGAATTTTGTAAGTTATGGCAATATGAATTTGCATTTAAATAGAAGCCAAATCACAAGTTTTCTACATTGTTATTGTTGAGTAATCTTCGTACCTAGCCAGCAATAGCCACTGTCAGCAGACCACTGTTTAAATGCAATATATTTACATCTGACTGCCAAGTAGGAACAACTGATGGTCTATAAATTATCCTTGATGCAATGATACTGTGTATGTTCATAAGGCTGAAAAAATTGTGTATGTTTCCTGTTGCATTGTTTTACAATTAGGGTAGGTAGGACAGGTAGTGTTTTTATATTAAAAAAAACACATATATATATAATGATTAGCTTATATAATGTACTAAGTGCCTTGAGTACTGGGCAAAACTGGCTCAATTAGATGCACAAATCAATTTCGGGGATTTTTATACATGGCATTGAAAAAAGTGCTAGGGTTGGTCCTGAAAAATGGGGACTGTCAGGAGAGCAGAAACACACATTGTTTTTGTGCCTAATGTCTGACTCTACTGAAACTCAATTGCATTCTCCAACAATTGCTTCAGAAAGAATCAAGGAAGGTTTCTTTTCTCCATTTTCCCAATACACTCCCCATATGATGACAGAAACAAAAATTCACATGATTTGTATACCATAAGGATGAGGGGACGGTGTGGGCACCAGGGTTCTTTTTGATACAAATCTTTGTTTCCCAAAAATAAAAAATAAAAATGCAATTTGATTTATCAAAAAAGATTGTGATATCCATTATATTTGTTGAAAATAAATTCTCTTGGGGTAAAAAGAAAAAATGCATCCCCATTGAAAATAAAATCTCAAGCCCCAACCCCAACTGAAAATGAAATGGTTAGTCCCTTAGTTCCTTAGAACACTCATGCAGTATATGTAATAAGCTAGCAAATACATGCAGAATGTACAAAATAGGACATAAAAAACATGATAACAAAACTTACTTAAAGGCACAAATCCTCCAAAGGGAAGCAGCAGTATAATACAAAATGTTTTATACAACATCATGTTGGATCTAAAATGGATAAAATAGACATACATAAATGAAAGGTATTTCTTAACTGTTGCACTCCAATCTACACTGAAATTGATTTGCATGCATACAAGACTCCTGCTGTGGTTGTTGTTTTTGTGGGGTTTAACGCCATTTTTCAGCACACCATAGGCTATGCATGGCGGCCAGTATTAACGGTGGAGGAAGAACCTGGAAAAACTCCAGGAAGAACCACTGACCCACGAGAAGCTACTGGCAAGCTTTCTCACATACCCATATTAGCCGAATCCTAGACTTGAACCCACGCAGACAGAGGTGAGATGGCAGTGATCCGTAACGTAGAGCGCTTTAGACCACTCGGGGCCCCACTCCTGCTGTGGTACTTATATTACTGGGTGACAAGAATCTGCGGGAGTTCATATAAGACCCGGTTTTCATCATATATTCTTTTTACCTGCTCAGATTTTTCAACAAATCATTTTGTATGTTTCATACCTACCAAATTGCATTGTTTCAAGGAGTAAACACTATTTCAAACTTCCCAACATCTAAACATTTGTATTTTTCAAAAGCATGAATTTCCAACTATCTAACCATGATAAAGAGGAGAAGGACATTAGCAAGCATTACTAAAATTTTGCTTTAAAAAATACACCACAGGGTTTTCATTAATAAAACTAATGCCGAGACCCAAAACCAATTTAAACAGACCAAACTTTGGCAAATACCAAAGTTGTGAAGCTGCTAGGGGGGCCAGAGGACATGACCCCCATCCCTTTTTTTAATAGAAAAAAGATGAAAAAATCTGCATTTTGACCATAGGGGTAGGGTGGGGACCATAGGGGTAGGGTGGGGGCAACTTGGGCTAAAAATTACCGAGGAAAAGAGGCATTTTTTCTCTAGACTTATTTATTTCTAGTTACTGGTATAAAATATGGCACCAGAAACAACAGTGTAGATGTATGTACATACAATGTACTAATTTTATCTGTAGGGTGGAAAGAAAGTCAGTTGAATTTGTTGTGAATACTATTGTAGTATTCAAGAAATGATGAACTGTCAGGAAAAAAAAAACTTTACAAGACTTTGCTGATTACTGCCCTCGCACCTTTGTCCATGAGGGTTCGAGTCTCGGGCTCAGCCAATGTCAGTGTGAGAACGCTGACAGTAGCTTCCCATAGGTTGGTGGTTCTTACCTGGGTTTTCTCCAGATTCTTCCTCCACCAGATGTACTTGCTGCTATGTATAGCCCATCTTCCATGGAGAAATGACATTAAACCAAGAAAAACAAACAAACATGTTTGATCTGATAAAGAGATATTAGTAAACTGTCTGCTTTCAATGGTGACCACTCTGGTGGCCTAAGTGGTAAGAGTGTCTGTCTCTGATGCAGGAGGTCACTGGTTTGAACCCTGGCCAAGTCAAACCAAAGACTAAAAGAATGGTACTAGCAGCTGCCTCACTTGGCACTCAGCATTAAGGGGTTAGTGCTAGGACTGGTAGGCCTTGAGTCAGGATAATGTGATTGGTTGGGACATGATGCTACGTGTCTGAGGTAGACATCATTATAAATGTCTGAGGGATGATGCCCCAGTACTAGACATCACTATAAACATCTGAGGCATGATGCCCCAGTACTAGACATCACTATAAACTGCCACACTGCAGACATCATAGTGATATTCATACAATTGTTTAAGCTACGTTAAAAATCCAAATCATACAACACAAGCACAGATGCTTTTAGTGGTGTTCTGTATCATACACACGGTGCAGCTCTAATCCTGTTGGACCTGGACATTAACATATTATGTAATAAGTCACTCAATCAATCTATAAACAATGTCAAGTTAAAATTATAATACACATCATGCGATGAATAGACATGGTACATTTAATACTGAACCTGAGCAAGCTGGAGAGATAAGCAATAATAATAAAAATATTAATAATAATAATTATCTACAACTTTCTGTGGAATATTTGCATCATAAATTAAACTTTAACCTATTTTAAATGTTCCATATATGAGGAAGAATTCTGTGAAATTCCAAACCTGGGATTCCCAATAGACCAAATATTACTTCCCCTGAAATTCCACAAGTACTATACAAAAGTTGAGTAAAAGACATTTCAAGGCTTTTTTACAGTGACCATATTTTTCAACCTAACTAATGGCGCTGTGTAGTGTGTTTTGATGACGACTAACATTTTTCAGGGACTGTAAGCAACGGTTTGTTTTGTTCAAGAAACATCCCCAACATGTATTTACCTTGGCATACCTCGACTACCATCACATTGCAACAAATTCAAATATATGTCAACGGAATGTGAAAATGTGTCCATTTGCTAGTATCATATATTCATTCCACCATGATAAGGACAGCATAGTAAGTATATTAATTACACTTAAATTAGCGGAAGAGTGTCAATATAGGCTGCCAAGTGTGTGAGATGTTCCTGAAACTGAATACTCATTCCTATGTCAATGACATCGGAACACGCTATATATACTAAGGCCATTATTTGGATAGTAAAACACAGCACTAAAACAAAAACAACATGAGCTATGTCTTACATTGTAGGACTAGGTTACACTAACCTCACCATGTCCACTATGACAGATAATGTAAGACTCTCGCCGTGACCCCTTTTCTATGTAAGGCTTCCCAGACCATATCTGGAAATTCTACGATATATTATCAATCAAGTTGCGAATAATGGCTTCTTGGTGAAATTTCAAAGTTGCCGATAAACCTTATTTACTTTTAATGCGCAAAATTTCTGACTCAAACCGTGCCATAAACTGCAATTTGTTTACATTTCCAAATAAGGCCTCAATGTCCTTATATGGCACACAAACGAAGCTGAGAATGGAAGCAATCATTATTTTAACTAATATGGCAATCTAAACGAAAATATCGGATAAAAAAGGTAAATGAGATTTTACAACTATTTCTACAATGATCTGCGATACTTCCGGTATTAAATATGAGCGCCGGGTGTGAATCAAACCCGGCTTGTTCCATTGACATGTATATGCTCATGTTAGTACCTAGCTACGATGTCGTAGCCTCAACTTACGAGGTAGGAGTAAGGGTACTAATATTAGTACTAGTTAGTACCCCGTCCACGAGGTAAGCGTAGGGGTACTAATATCAGTACTAAGTGTACCCAGTTTACCCCAGAATCAAATGACTGTGGCTGTAGGACTAAAAGTCCGGTGTTATGAAACACCCAAATCCACCCAAATCCACACCAAATCGCATTTTGTCTGTTGTCTCATCTCTAAATTGCAACAGTACCTCCCCTCCCCCATTTTTTTTAAAAAAATTTAAAACAAATCTTTTTCCACAAATCGAATATTTTTTTGTTGTGCAGTTTTACACAGTTCTATTGGGTTAGGTCTATTTAGACTGACGGGAAACCTATAAATTGGTATCATATTTGTCAAATTCGGTGGTTGTTTAAGATTGATAGGACTTATTTGCCAGTATGGAAGACGTTGGTATAGGCAGGCATGAAGACGTACTTAATAAGATACATACACATATTATATACTGCTGTATAGTTTTAATTATATGCTTTAATTCTTCACTGTTCTATTTCTATACAAAATCAGAGCCACATGTTCAACAAAATATCTATTCTAAGGTCACGCTCAACCTTTCAACAACACGGATTGATATAATCTATGTATCTTTATTAATTGAGTGGAGATTAAAGTCGAAAGAATGCACTGTTATGTGGATTTGGTGTGGAATTGAGTGGATTTGGGTGTTTCGTAACACCCCTACAAGTTAGTCCTACATGTAAGATATAGCACATTTTGATTTTGTTGAGGTGCTATGTCTTACTGTCCAAATAACGGCCTTGTATAGTGTGTTCCGATGTCGTTGACATTGGAATGAGTAATCAAAGTTTCAGGAACATCTCACACATTTGGCAGCCTATATCGACATTTTTCCACTAATTTATGTGTAATTAATATACTTACTGTGCTGTCTTTATCCTGGTGGAATGAAAATATGACACTAGCAAATGGATTCATTTTCACGTTCTGTTGACATACATTTGAATTTGTTGCAATGCGACGGTAGTCGAGGTATGCCGAAGTAAGTTTAAGTAGGTTGATATTTAGGATATGTTTCTTGAACGAAACGAAACGTTGCTTACAGTTGAAATAGACATAAGATATTTTTTTATTCGTTTCGTTAAAAAACAATGTTTCGACTTTATCCGATTTCGGCATTCTCGGCTTTCATTGCTTTCCAGTCCAATGAAAAGTAGGCCAAAGAAACTTGAAAACGGGTCCATTTCTTTTGTGAGAATTTGAATTTATTAGAGAAAAGGCATCATAGTAAGTAAAGTCTAACTAAAACAATATAACTTTACTTTGTAGAAAAGCGTCATTATTTTAGTTGGCAGTTGTGTGAAATATTCCTGAAAATTTTACTTTCGTAACGATGTTAGTTGACATCAAAAACACACTACACAGCGCCATTAGTTAGGCTGTAAGACCCTGACGCCCACAACATAAATATCAGCGTCGGGTCTTACAGATAGGACTACCTACAAGTTTGAAAATACTGAGAACTTACTCTGTTCATTCATTGATTTATCATTTCTAATCCGACTGCGTCATCCTCTGCGCGTTTGATGCTTAACAGACGTTCCCATACTAACACAACGCCAACCAGACTAGTCTGGTTCCCTGCTTAGTAAGCTCCCTGCGTTGCATAGCGGAGGGCAACCAGACTAATTTTTCCTAAAAGAGTGACGTCACTCCTCCTGTTCGGATACTCCTAGTCTGGTTCCCTGCTTAGTATGCTCCCTGAATTGCCCTCCGCTATACTAAGTCAGGCGAACGCCGACACCATATTGTCACGTGATCAAAACAAATGGCTTCACATGAAGAGATCTCGGTAATCTAACCGTGGCAGTTATTGCTTTAATATTCTGTTTATTAGTGACACAATGCGAACTTTACTAATACTTTCGAGTTTAATTATAGCAGTAGTTATCTTGTGTTCAAGCTTAACCAGCGAATCGGCTACGTAGGTATTTTTACAAATATTTCTACAATTAGGCGAAGACAAAGTATAGGGATAAACAGAACACTATTTTGTTAATATTGCACGTTTTCCAATACGTCATCTCAAAAATTCCTTTTCCAATCGATTCCTTGATAAATTTTACGTCGAAATTGATATGAGGTTATGTACGGCAGCTTTAATTTTGGCAAAGATTAAGACGAAAATATCTTCCCCATTTTACCAGGGGTGAGGGTAACGATTGTTTTGCAAATATTGCACATTTCACGCTGTGTCATCTAAAATATTCTAGTTGCAATGAATTCCTTGACCAGTTTTATATAAATATGTATATATAGTTTTCTAGGACATCCCAAATTTTATCAAATATTAGGATCGATATAACAACCCTCTTCTACGAAGGGGCTAAAGTGACAACATTTTGTCAAATAATGCTTATTTCGACTGCACCATGTACGACATTCCATTTGCTGTCGATTACTTGATAATTATTACGTCGGAATTGGTATAAGGTGATAGATGACACCCTTAATTGGCCAAAGGCTAACATCAAATCCCTTCAAGGGGGTGGGGGCAATGCCAAAAATTGAACAATTTGGACAGCAATTTGACCAATTTTACATTGATATTAATATATTGTTCAATGTAACAGCACAGGTTTTGCCAAAGATTAATCATGATTTAGATAGGAGTTTCTCAAAGAGAGTAGTAATTTGGTCTAATGATTCAGGGACATTTTATAAATAGAAAGGTACATGTTTTTGCAATAATAGGAATTTATGTATCTTATTTACGTTTGGATACAAACCTTTTTATGGAAATAGAAATAAAACGTCAATCATGATTTTATGTTAAATTATATAAACATTAAAAATACGAGGAGTCAATATAAAACAACACAGTTTAAATGAATTGTTTAAGAATTGTATTGAGAGTCACAGGGGAGAAATTTAGAAGGACATTGGGGGGGGGGGCGGGGTAAAGGATTCCTCTGTTCATGTATAGCTAGCACTTATTAAAACCAAAACACTAGCCTTCCTATATGAGGGTTTGCTAGAGGCTTGGATTGAGCTCAAGTATGGAATGAAAAATCTCATTTTGACTGATTCATCGAAAATGTACCAATTGATAAAATCTTATTTACTCTGGTGTTCTGTGTTTACATGGGCATATTTATAAAATGTACCAATTGATAAAATCTTATTTACTCTGGTGTTCCGTGTTTACATGGGCATATTTATAAAATGTACCAATTGATAAAATCTTATTTACTCTGGTGTTCTGTGTTTACATGGGCATATTTATAAAATGTACCAATTGATAAAATCTTATTTACTCTGGTGTTCTATGTTTACATGGGCATATTTATAAAATGTACCAATTGATAAAATCTTATTTACTCTGGTGTTCCGTGTTGACATGGGCATATTTATAAAATGTACCAATTGATAAAATCTTATTTACTCTGGTGTTCCTTGTTTACATGGGCATATTTATATAAGAAAACTCAAGCATTAAATAAAACTATACATTCATGCCAAAGTTTATGATGAAATCTTCATGGTATTAAGTTAAATAAATATCCATTTGTTTAGGGAACTTAAACTTAATATTGTATGTTTAATGACTGACAATAAAACAAGATATTTGAAGCATTTATCATAAAAAATGAAAATGCTTTCAATAATATCTTTATTATATCTATAGAAAATGGTTACAAAACTAATAATAATTATTATTATGTCATTTGAAAATACACTGAATTGATTCTTTGATACCTAGTGAGAATAAAAAATAAAAAACATGTTTCTTGAAATGTTCTTATTTGATTTTATAGAATGGAGCATCATCCTAGTTTCCACACCTACTGTAAAAGAGAGAGGTCATCACCAACAGGAAAGACTCCAGTGCAGATGGAGAAGCGCAAACAATTAGAGGTATATTATACTATTTACAGTTGCAGTTGGCAACATTCTGTACTCATTCACTTTGCACAAAGTCTGAATGTCTATCCTCAAGGTTTGCATTCAAGACCTTGTTTGTGAAGATGCTCATTTTATGTTGATACTCACTTTGCCTCAGATGTGTTACTAAAGTGAAACATATTCTCTTAAAACTATACATGATTTTTATGCATTTTACTCATCAGTAAGACAAGTAAATAAGTGTTAATTAAAATCAATTGTTTATCATTATGTATGCATTTGTAAGGTACACATGGGAATATAAAAAGTATTTATTATTGTAATGAAGTACTGAAATGATATATCATATAATCACTATATATATCTGAATGTTTACCATGCCATTATTATATGCATAAATCAGACACAGTGTGACACTTACATTTACTGTATTGCAAGACGACTGTATTCTATTTTATGACATCATGTGTGTTTTTATGTCGAGATATAAATGACATATAAACAAACATTTCATTGGCTTATAGCTTGTAATCCAGTATTATTTTCATTATATACTCTGTGTATTGTCTTGTTTGTTATAATAGTAATTTTCATACATTATTATGCAATTAACAGCCTTGTAACATTAAGGGTTGAAAATGTGGTCATTATTTCCAGAAGACAATAGGTAAATACTTGCATTATTAAGTAGCAATAGGTATTTAACTAATAGTGATTTGTCTTTCCAAATTCTTGATAAATTTAAAATATTTGTTACTGAGTCTGAGATTTATACGACAAGTACCAACTCATACTTACAGTTAATTTCAAACATTATAGCTCATAACTGTTTATTGATTGCACTTCCCAGACCAAAATAGATTGTACAAGAAATGGAGCAAAGAAGAGAAGTTAGCAATGATGGAGTTTGTGGAGGAGCATGGAATACCATCAGCAAATGTTAACAAATTCTGGGAGGAGTGTGCACACTACATTTTCCAACCTACTGGCCTTGTGAAATCAGGTTACATTTAGCCAAATATATACAGAATATGAATCTCTTTGGATCTTAACACTACTTGCCTTTTAACTGTATCATCACCCACTCTGGACCAATATAGTTAAATTGAATGCGTTCCATTAACTAGCTTCATTGAACAACCCTCAGAGAATTTATTTGTCTGAAATTTGTGCTCTCTTCATTGCATTGTACTGATTAATTTTACAGTGTTACAATTGCCCGGAGTCATATGCTTTGAGAGCAATGGAGATGTTGGTCAGGTTATTAGTCTGACCAGATTTTGGAATGTAGGTGTAGAAAAACACTTTGATAAAACAATTTATGTACAACATGTCAGGTAATTAAGATACATATTGTGATTTAAAAATATTTTACTAATGGTCTTTGAGTAGGAAATATTAGTTTTTATTGTCAGTTTGGTTTGGTTGTAAACTTCACACCTTGTCCAGGTCTTTTCTTTTAAAGGCCCATGAATTTCTAAATGATAGAACTAGTGAATAGTCTTAGTTTAGTGTATCATAAGGGGTTTGGCTTCATTTTCTTGAGTTTGTGTGGCAAAAAGTCTATGATTTATTGCTAGATCATCAAGAATCCAAAGGCTGATAGTTAAAAGAAATTGTTTGTGGCAATACCCCATTTAATATATTTCCTTGTCTTTGAATCATGTCAGGCATTATTAGCCACTTGTCATAGGTCAGCTATCATTAGCCACTTGCCATAGTTCAGGCATTATTAGCCACATGCCATAGTTTAACCACATGCCATAGGTCAGGTATTATTAGCCAGTTGCCATTGGTAGGCATTATTAGCCACTTGCCTTAGGTCAGGCATTTTTAGCCACGTGATATAGGTCAGGCATTATTTAGTTGCCGAAAGTGTATACAAAAACGATTCGTTCTGTCCTTCTTTCTGACCAATACCACGGGGGAAGAATATGGAAATCGCGCTCAAATACCGTCCCAATCTCACGGTTTCTCCGAGCAGATCCGACATAGCATTTGTTTCAACGTCCCGTTAAATCTTTCTACCAATCCATTACACATGGGGTGATATGGTGTGGTGCGCAACTGCTTAATTGACAACAACCTACTAATTTCCGCCATAAGTTCTGAGGTAAACTGGGCCACACAATCTGTGAGAATTTCCTCGGGTACCCCTACCCTGCTGAACATGTCGACAAGCGCATTGGCTACACGTTCAGTTTCAATTGATGGTAAAGCTATGGCTTCAGGGTATCTAGTAGCATAAACTACTAGAGTAAGGATATATCGGTTTTTCCGATCTGTAACACTGGACAACAAATTTTTACAAAAGTCATGTTACTGAAATAAAATTAGTCAATTCTTATCAATTTTTATGTGCTGAACACGAATATGACAGTCAAATTGCAAAATTGGCTCTAGTTTTTTTGTAATCTGCAAGAAATTAATGTTTACATAACGAAATGCATTCCAATAGTAAAAGGTCAACTGTAATAGCCTACCTATAAAAAATCAAGTCATTGACTACATCTTAGATTTCTTCGCCTGTCTCTTGTACAGCTGTTCGGGAGCATCTCTGAGGAGTGTCCAGCAGTAGTCAGCCAGCATTGTAGTGGACCATTTTCCCTGGTATCTTTGTTCCATTGTTGCGATATCTTGATGAAAACGTTCGCCGTGTTCATCACTAACAATACCACAGTTGCTAGGAAAGAAATCCAAATGGGAATGAAGGAAGTGAATCTTTAGAGACATATTGCAGCCAAGTTTCTTATACTTCATCAACATGTCTTCTACTAGTTCCTTATAGTTTTCTGCCCTAACATTTCCGAGGAAGTTTGCAGAAACTAGGCGAAAAGCATTCCATGCTTGTTTCGCGTCACCTTCCAGCAAGTTGTTGAACCGGTCATCTTTGAAAAGCTCTCGAATCTGAGGACCCACAAAAACTCCCTCTTTAATCTTTGCTTCGCTGAGTCGAGGGAATTTTTCATGCAGGTATCGGAATGCTGGCAAAGTCCGGTCAATGGCTTTCACGAAGTTCTTCATCAAACCTAGTTTGATGTGAAGGGGTGGTAGCAAGATTTTCTGAGCCTCAACCAGAGCTGGGTGTTGGATATTCTTCTCTCCAATGGCTACATTCTGCCTGTGAGTCCATTCCTTCCTCATGTAGTGCATTTCCCTTGCTCGGCTATCCCACTCGCATAAGAAACACATGTATTTTGTATATCCTTGCTGCAGTCCCATTAAAAGGGCAACTACCTTCAAATCACCACAGAGGTGCCAGCTGTACTTGTTATACTCAATGGAATTCAGTAGCTGCCTTAAGTTATCGTATGTCTCTTTCATGTGGACAGCATACGCTACTGGAATAGATGGAAGAATGTTTCCATTGTGCAAAAGCACAGCCTTGAGACTCAGTTTCGAAGAGTCCACAAATAGTCTCCATTCTTGTGGGTCATGAGTGATTTTTAAAGCATTCATGAGGCCCTCAATATCGGAACAGAATATCAGATTACTTTCCTTTCTGAAGAAAGGCTCCAATTGCTGGTGGCGCTTTCGATATGCAGTAATTGTGACATCTTCTTCTAGAAGATTCCATTGTTGGAGTCTTGATCCTAGCAATTCTGCCTTGTTCTTTGTTAAGTCCAAATCACGAATCAGGTCATTTAGTTCTTCCTGTGTTATTCTGTGTGGGGTTGATGATGCACCACAGTGAAAATCTGGATCACTGCATGCTGATGGACCAGGAGAAGAACAGGTCGACTCACCTTTGTCTTCGTCAGATGAATCAAGAGAATATTCTGCTGGAGGTTCTGGAATAGGAAGTCCCTCACCATGTGGAACTGGTCTCAATGCAGACGGAATGTTTGGGTAGACTATTCTCGACTTCTTTCGCTTCGTTATTCCGCCGGAAAGAGGAGGAACCAAGCAGAAGTAACAGTCATTTAGGTGGTTGCTTGGCTCTCTCCACACCATTGGGACTGCAAACGGCATTGATGACCTTTTGCAATTCAACCACTGTGAAAGCTGTGTTGTACATGTAGCACAGCATATATGCGGAGCCCAAGGCTTGTCTTGGTCACCAACCTTGCATCCGAAGTAAAGATGATATGCCTTCTTCACTTGAGAATTGATACTTTTCTTCTGGTTGGCAAATGTCACTTCCCCACAAATATAGCAAAAATTGTCCGCGGTATTAACACACCTTCGAGGCATTACTGTTCTTTATTGTACGGAAATGGATAAAATAATAAGTTTTATGTAACAGTAGCTTGAACTGTCTCGCACAACGTCTAAAATATTTTAAATGCTGAACCTATCAGATTGGGCTTTATATAGTACACTGCTTACGTCAGCTTCAGCAGCCGCCTGGCATTAGTATAATTGGCCTACACATGTATAGTACACTGCTGACGTCAACTTACTTCAGCAGCCGCATGGCATTAGTATTGCATTGCATCAGAAAATGATGCAATCAACTGTGGATGATGTGAGCATGATGGTATTATGCAATGTTACATCATTATTCCGGATGTTGCTGCAGTCCTACTGGAGAAATTTACACAGTGAAACATAGAAAATGAGGTATATGAATATCTTCAAAACGAGAGCCAATACAAATTTTTCACGGTTATATTCGTGTTCGGCACACCAAAATACTACAGATTAGGGCCTTTTCAAGTCAGTAATGATTTCACTGTTGACCAGTGTAATTGGAAATACGAGTCTCACAATATCGACAGCTACCCTTTTAAATGGGGTATCTATCAGAGGCATTTTACCTAATGGCACTCTGGTATTCCTTCCCTTTGACAAAGTCTTCTGACAAACGTCGCATGACCGACAGAATCGTGCTACGTCACTATTTACGCCAGGCCAATAAAACTCCGCTACTACTCTGTCGGTTGTTTTTTTCATGCCTAAGTGACCTGCCATACTGGACTCGTGTGCTACTCTCAGTACATGTGGCCTGAATTTCTGAGGGACAACCAGCTGAACATACTTTCTACTTTCCCACGTAGTAAATTCTCTATACATTAGACCTTTGGTAAGTAAGAATTTAGAGCTCCCACCGCTCTTATAATGTTTCGAGGTACCAGACACGATCCCCTCCACGGTCGTGCTTAATGACGCATCCTGCCTTTGCTCGCGCATGAATTCATCACGCGAGATATTGGTCATGGCTTCAGGAACTTTCAACTTACGTAGTGGCGGTTTATATGCCTGCGCCTTCGCCCTAGTTTCGACCGCTTGTACAACAGGAAACCAAAAATCCGAAATTGTTGGGAGTCTGGATCCCTCGACATTTCCGATAGTTAGGTCGTATATGGGGTTTTCATACATAGTGCTTCCACGGTTCCCGTCAGAAAAGGCATTGTTCGATCCAATAACATGCACTGGGATTTCCAACCAAGCATTTGGTCATCCCTAAGGAGACTCCGCATTACTACAACGCCTGTGCACCTGGTGTCAGAGCCAAACTTTGCATGAAAATAGTAGACAAACACTTCCAGGTGGGCCATTTTATTTGCTTAGATGTGATTGATTTATTGTTGTTGCTGTGAACTTATTGCCATTTCTCAGTTTAACTGGTGGAGGAAGAACCCAGGAGCATCAATTGTTCATTTTTTTGCAACATTTGCCCCCTCCCCCCTTTATTGAAGGGATTTGATATTAATCTTTGGCCAGTTAAGGTGTCATCTATCACCTTATACCAATTCCGACGTAATAATTATCAAGTAATCGTTCGCAAATGGAATGCCATACATGATGCAGTCGAAATGTGCAATATTTGACAAAATGTCACTTTTGCCTCTTCATAGAAGAGGTTTGTTATATCGATCCTAATATTTGACAAAATTTGTGCTGTCATGGAAAACAATATATACATATTGATATAAAACTGGTCAAGGAATTCATTGCAACTATAAGATTTAAGATGACGCAGTGTGAAATGTTCAATATTTGCAAAACAATCATTACCATCACCCCTGGCAAAATGGGGAAGATATTTTCGTCTTAATCTTTGACAAAATTAAAACTGTCGTATGTAACCTCATATCAGTTGGACGTAAAATTTATCAAGGAATCGATTGGAAAAGGAATTATTGAGATGACGTAGTGGGAAACGTGCAATATTAAAAAAATAGTGTTGTACGTGTCCCATTGTAGAAATATTTGTAAAGATACCTACGTAGCCGATTTGCTGGTTAAGCTCACACAAGATAACACTTGCTATAGTTCAGATCGAAAGTATTAGTAAAGTTCACATTGTGTCACTAACAAACAGAATATTAAAGCAATAAATGTGCCACGGTTAGATTACCAAGATCTCTCCAAGTGATGCCATTTGTTTTGATCACGTGACAATATGGCGTTGGCATTCGTCTGACTTAGTATAGCGGAGTGCAATGCAGGGAGCATACTAAGCAGGGAGCCAGACTAAATTACGGTAATGTTTAGAATGATATCCCTTTGCACACTGTAAAATCTACATGAAACAAAAATGTGTAGTTGTGCTTGTTTTCCTTTGATGCATTTCACATAAACAAGTTCAGTTCTGTATGTTAGGATTTGTTGTGTAAATATATCAATTGTCCAACTTTATGTAAGAATCAGGAGCTTCTACATTATATAGACGCTGAAATGAAAACATGGAAAATAGGTTCCTCAGTTCAATGGGTACTTGGGGACCGATGCGGTGCCTGCATACAATTGCATATGATTTCTTTTTGATTTTTAAAAATTATATTTATCAGTTTTGTGATAAATTATGCACATATTATTTCTTACCCTTATTTATTTTGCAACAATAAATACATACATATATATTTGATATATAATTTGAGTTTCTTGGAATAATCATTATTTCTGGATGAATGTATTTAATGACAATCCTGCTGATGTATTTAATGTATTATTTTCCTCAAACCAGGATATAGCCTACTTGCATAAAACCCAAAATAATGAGAGAAGATGGATCTGATAATATGATTGTGACTCAAAAAAGAGGGACACTGGTTCAACTTAATACATCATGGCTACCCACTGATGTGGAAAATGATGCTCCAGAACAGTCATTGCCCATTAATTATGATCTATTCAATGGAACACTATTTACAATTTTAGAAATTTTATCGATGCATATAATGTAAAAGGTGAGATTTAACTTTTGTAGCAAGCAATATATAAAGCACTGCCCAAAACAGTGTTGTCCTAATGAAGAATAATACAAGAGAGATCCTATAGAGACTTATAACATACAGTAATACCTCGAACATTCGCGAGGTTAGGTTCCAGAACCAGTCGCGGATCAGGAGGAATCACGAATGTTTGGTACAAGTCACTAAAAATGCTAATAAATGCTTATTTCTAGGGTTTAAACCCTAAATATGACCCAAATCATGCTCCCAAAGCACTTTAATTTCATTTAAAAGTTAGCTTAATACATTACCCTTAAAAAGAGAAATAAAAAGTTGACGTAAAAATAGAGTAAAGTATCGCTAATGGGCATTTGCCACACTAGCGCATTTACAGTACGGTACATGTATACTAATATTACCCTATACCAATTCATTGGCTGCCGTTTTCTTTTGCACTCACAGTACGGTAAAACCAAGTAACGAATGGGACTGTAAACTTAATGACTGACGTTTTCTTTGTCTTTGTCAGGAAGGCAAACTAGGTTGTTGTTGTTATTGTTGTTGTAGGGTTTAACGCCATTTTTCAGCACACGATAGGCTATACATGGCGGCCAGTTATAATGGTGGAGGAAGAACCCAGGAAAACCCCAGAAAGAACCACCGACCCACGAGAAGCTACTGGCAAACTTTCTCACATACCCACATTAGCCGAATCCGAGACTCGAACCCACGCAGACAGCGGTGAGATGGCAGTGATCTGTGATAAACTAAGTAAACTTCATATGTCACAGAAGTCATATAACGAAGGTACAATTCAATAAAATAAAGAAAACGTGTACATAGAGGGTACCAGTGAAAATTTCATGAATCTGTGAATTCGCGAATCCAGAAACGCAGATGCACGAGGTATTACTGTACGCAAATCTGTTTTGTAAAATAATTTGTAAAACTGGGTTGGGTTGGATGACAGTGTCAGCAACAAAATCAAGGACAGTCGGAAATTAGAAAACAAAATTGGGGGGGGGGCCTTATGAACAATTATTTAATGTATGGTTTAATGATAATATTCAATTTCATTGGTTCATCATAAAATAGTAAATGTTATGGTCATTTTATAAGAGAAACTTGATACTTATTTGTACATGAAGTATTTGACTAGCAACTTCCCAAAACCTTTTTAACATAATTTATAATGTCACAGTCATGAGTGAAGATTCTGTTCATTCAAATATTTTTTGTCCACAATAAATGAAATGTTAACATGATTATTGTTTACAGTAACCTCCATAATCAGTATCGTAACATTATGATAGAATTCATAATGGGAAACATTGATCATTAAGTTGACAGTACTAGTAAAGCTGTCAAATATATTGGGTGAAAATATTATGAGAATATAACCACTTTAAATTTTCTTGAATATTTATTTCATTTCAAGTAAATTATATGAAGAAAAAAATTACTTCATTACAATGTAGCTGTTGTTATTATATGACATCAATACATGTAACAAATAAATGATAATAATGCTTCATATTGTAGGTACATGTTTATTCAATAATAACATGTACACATATTTATGACTTTCTTGCAATGAAAAAATTCCTTATTAACGAATTCAAAACATTGCAAATTTTGCAGTGATTGTGTACATATACATGCACACACAAGCACATGTTTGTGTGTGTGTTACAGTGAATTATATCTTAGTGTATCTGTGTGATTGATGGTATACATATGTACATCTTTTCATTTTCATAGGAAACTACCATCACTATACATATTACATTTATTCATCATAATTTTCATAAAATTTCAATAATTTAAAAAATTGTAATATGGATACTAGATGACTTTGAGATTTTTAAAACTATCCATGACTGTATAATCAAGGAAAACCATACATGCAGATGACAAGTTACAGATTATTTTCAAATGATTAGGTTGAAAATGTTTCAGAGCAACTGTCCTTTTCATTCAGTATTTATAAATGATGTTAACTTTCAAAACTTCTGTTGTGAAGGATTGCCCAGCACCGATCGTACAATGATTTATTTTTCAATTCTTTGCAACATTTGTCATGTACCCACTTCTCACATAACTCATTCATGCCAACTCACATTCCTGATTCTTGCACTCAAACCTGGAGGCTCTCTCTGTTGACAAATATTACAAGGAATGTCATGGTCATTGCTGTCATCATTGATATGGCATCAGAGAGGTCATCATCATCTGTCAATTTTTCGTCACCTGAATCAAATGATTCTTCAGAGTCTGTGTCATCATTGTCACTGTAATTTAGTTCAATTATTACTGGGTCTACCTCATCCTCTTAGATGCCATGAACTTCCAAAAATTTTTCCTTTACCTCCCTGATTACATGACTTTCGATTTTTTGCCAATGAACCCTATCGATTCTTTGGCCTGGCCTGGCTGTACTGGGTTATGATGGTATCCTTTTTAAAGGAAGAATTGTTCCTGGCAACATAGCTCTTTACATCAGCCCAAACTAACTCGATAGGGTTCAATTCACAGTGCCTGGGAGGTAGACGTAGCACCTCATGACTATGAAGAGATGCAAGTTCATCAATTATGTTCCTTGGATTAGGCTTGTTGGTCTTTACTAAGCCCAAGAGCTCAGCCTTACACATTTCAGAATCATAATGAATTTTGCGTCTATCAAGCCAGGCTTGAACCTCAGCTTTACGGCTAGAGCTACTTGGAGCCTTTGACTGAAAATCAAGCTGGGAATGATAGCTTGCATTGTCCATTACGATGACTGAGTTCCTGTCCAGTTTTGGGATAAGTGTGTCCCTGAACCATTCAGTAAAACACTCTGCATTCATCTCATCATGGTAATCACCTTTGTTGGTTTTGGACTCGCATACCAGGCTACAGCCTGGTATGAGTCCCATTTGTGATGAACCAGCATCAGCAATTATCAGTTGAGAGCCCTTCCCAGAGGGGACAAAACTTCCAGTTGATTTACAAAATGGCTCAAGAGTATTGGTGGATACATGATTTTCTTCCTCCCATCCTCCCTTAACTGTTTGGTGAGTATTAATCCAAGACTCATCCAAGTAGACAATATGACAGTCTTGTTCCCTAAGTTTCTTAATTTTACGTAAATAGGCATGGCGCTTGTCAATCACTTCATCACGCTCCACCATGAATTTACGTCCAGTAACATTTCTTCTATATCTGCAAAGAGAAAGACAATATTATATTGAAGAAAAGAAAAGCACAGGTACTATTAAGGTTAGTGAAAGATAATGTTAGATGGGTACTGATGACTCCATTGTATCAATAGGTAGTAGATACCAAATATTTTTTAAATAATTTTATGACATTATGATTATATAGTTAAAAGATATGAATATATCTTTAAAAATTGCCTTGCCACAATTGGCAGTCAAGATTAATGTTCACTAGCAACATTAGTTCCAATAGAGTAAATAATTCACCTAGTTATTCAACATAATATTTAACTCAGTTACATAAAAACACCCATTTAACAATTGTATTTCAAATGCATTTATCATGATTACATAAAATAATTACATTGCTATTTTTTAAAATTATTATTATCTCTCTTTTATCTATGATTTGAATAATACCGGCAATGACATTATAAAAAATCAATGTAAACTTTATTAAATAGCGAAATCCTTGTCTTCTTAGTACTTTGCGGACATTTGTCTGTGAGACATCCACACCCTTTTCTCTTAGAACAATCTTTAACTTGGTAAGAGCAACTGGTTTTCCTTGCATGTATAGGTCATGGACTGTTCTGGTTACCAGATCCTCATCAAAGTCATCTAGTTTCCTCTTGTACATTTTTTGCTCTTGTTTGTTTTTTTGGTGCATAGAATCATTTATAAATGTTTCATTTTCATCCTCTTTCTTTAGGCGGTACAAGTAGGTTTGTCTTATTCCTAATGCCTATAAAATGGGGGGAAAAATAAGTAATTATATAATTAGCAAGACTTTTTACATCAACTGGCCACAAGTTCAGTTAGTTTATTATTTAGTCCTTTATATGTGATGTGTACTTAACCATAATTCATCAGTTATTTAATATTTATTTGCAATTTTATTAATATGAGGTTGTTATTTTTTTAAAACATAATTGATATTCCACATATCCTAATGAATGTACTGCATTATATATATGTTGATGATGTTGGATGCAACAAGATCCAAAAATGCTTGTTTTTTTCCAGTGGAGTAATACTTGGCCCCTTAGTATCTTTTTTTCATTATTTAAGTACTGCATGCAGGTGGACATATTGTGTTTTGAAATTCAAACCATCAGTAATGATGTTAAAGACTATCAATATACATGCATTTCGTTTTGAAGACATCCTAAAGATGCATAATATTTGGCAATACTAATTTTTTTTATTACATCCATTTCATGCATCTTAATCATAGTTTCAGTTACCTTAGATAGGCGTTTCACTGGACATGCCCGATATTTGATGTAATTTTCTTTTTCTGATTCAAATAGCAACAGGGGATGATTTTTTCATAATTATAGAATATATAAAAATGGAATGTTTTCTGCATAATTTGAGTGTGCAGATTTAAAAAATGAACCCATCTTTATGATATCTTTTCAAATAAATTCTCAGGAAGCATTCAAACACATGTACCATCCACCATTTTTAAGGTCTTCGGCAATTTTTGAAAATTCTTGACCTCGTGTTATTTCAAGCTGAAATTTGCATATTTCTTACATATGGTTATATATAAATGTGTTGTGAACATTCAGCTTCAAGAATAAATTTACTTTTTATATGTTCCAGGTAATTCAGCATCCCCCTGTGCCTTTTCGTCACCCCCCCCCAACATTTTTGCATGAAATATTATATTTTTGAGTCATACACAAGTTGAAATTATATGTTGCTTTTAAAATAGAATATTTTCTGCTTAATTTGAGTGTGCAGATTTAAAAAATGAGCCCATCTTTGTATCTTCTCAAATAAATTCACAGGAAGCATTCAAATACATGTACTGTCCACCATTTTTAATATTGGTCTTTGGTCACTTTTTGAAAATTCTTGACCTCATGTTACTTCATGCTGAAAGTTGCATATTTTTACATATGGTTATACATAAATGTGTTGTGAACATTCAGCTTCAAATATAAATTTACTTTTTCTATGTTCCAGCTACTTCTGAAGACTTTCTGTGCCTTTTTATCACACGCCCCATAACATTTTTGTATGCAATAGCATAATCATGAGTCATGCCAAGTTGAAATTGTATGTTACTCTTAAAACCAATAGTGCATATTCATTACAGTGTTCTTGTACATATATACATTTATCTGAAATCACAATTTAGTAAATGATAATTGCTATTTTAGAATTTAGTTATCATAAAATATATTTGGTCAGTTTACCTACCTATAAAATAAAATCAATGCCAAAAGGTTTTCCACTAAGTTTTCATTACAGTAAGTCAGGATTTCTATAGTGTCAACTTAGGATGGTGCAGCATTACATTTTGGATGTCCTAAATTTGTGCTATTTTCATAATAATTCTGACCATTGATTTGAGCAATATTACTTAGTTCATTAAGTAAAGACAATTGTGGTATCAGAGATAGAGAAGAAACTGGCACTGAGTTGGTTCTCAAGAAACATTTATGATTATGTATTTGTTTAAATGGAGAAATACTACAGATCAATTCTCTATTCCTTGGCTTATGATGACAATATTCATATTGATATTCACAAAAAATGACATGACAATTTTAAATGAATTTGTTTTCATTCTTCAAAATTCTGAAAAATAGTTGAACTTTTACCTCTTTTCCGTCCCTACTAAACATGAACATTTTAATTTTAATACCAGTGTCTCTAGATAAGAACCGTACGTAGAACAGATGACCTGACATTGACAATATCTCAGTGATCACAATCACATACATATTATCAATACGTCTAGTATCACCGAGTTGGTGAGTGATACTCCCGTCGAGTCTCTAACCTTGAAAATATATTACACAACAAAAGTTGTACAAATATTTTGTAATAAGTTTGGTATAATGAATGACAGTACGAAGGTATAATCCTATTCCTTGCTATAAACGTCTGCCTTTTCATACAGTCAAGTTTTCATGTGTTTTTTAACCCAAATTATGTCGCATTGTTGTCATTGTTTACATTTTGTACGTACCCATGTGCCGGGAAGAGTTACCATTCTTGCTGGCATGGGTGACCTTTGAAAAAGCTGTAATTCGTGGGTTTTCTGCAAATATTCGCACACATTTTACCATTATTCTTGTAAAAAGAACTCCAAAGTATTTAAAAAGTGGGCGTAGGTGAGCATATATGTTCGTTTATTAAGTTTTTCAGCGTTTTGAAAAATTCATTTTTCGTTTTTCTCCACTGAATAAGTTGTAGAAATGGCCCAGTGTCATATACACTAAATATAGACATTTGACCTTTCAATCATGAATACATTCGGATGTAATTGTCTTTTTACATATTAAAGCGGAGAAAGTACCGGGTGTAATGAGGTCGACATTTTGAGAAAACGTTAATCTTGTTCACCAGTGCTCTCTAGTGACGTCCACTGTTGCTAATTCAAATAGTTTCAGTATTTTCAGAATAATAATAATAATAATGAGGACTTTGTGTAGCGCCTAATCTTTAGAAGCTCTAAGCGCTTGACAACATTATACAACACCTATAAGATAAAAAACATATAATGATATGATTACAAAAATAAACACCATGAAATTAGAAAACATTAAAAAAACATGCTGAGAATATTTAAGGTAGGAAACATTATTAGGTCTTTAAGTTTGTTCTTGCAGTTGAAATAAGTGAGTTTTGAGAGCCCTCTTGAATGTGATCACTGTATCTTTCTGTCTAAGTTCAGTGGGCAATTCATTCCACGTTACTGGGTCCTGGTATGCAAAAGAATGCTGTCATATGACATCTTTAACCTGTAAAATATTGTATATTACATTTTTCAATGTAAGTCTTATTAAAGATGGTCAATAAAAATGTATGAAATGTCTTTTTTATCATAGGACCCTCTTTTCAAGAACACATATTGAATCAAATATTACATCATCCACATTATATAAGTAATGTACATTACATATTTCAATAAGCATTTTGAAATACAGAACTAAATTTGTAAAATCATATTGATAACAGTGTTCATCCTTCTGCATCATATAATCGTATTTGTATAATGAAAACTTTTTGAAATGGAGTTCATCATAGTAAATCATGTCTGTATAATGATCTTGTTTATTAAACTGGTGGATGAGTAACTCAATGAAATCTTGTTAGGAACCACTGACATAGTAATTTTCTTAGTAAATCACACACTCCTATTTGCCAAGCACAAAACTCAAAGCTACACCCATGCTGAGGGTCGAGACAGTAGTAATCTATAAGGGTGAGTGCTTTAGATCAGTATATCACACAGGAAGAGCATGTATTGAAAGATTATGCCATGCTGATTATGTATAAACTTTCAATGAGATCACGATCCACTTTGTATGTATAATTATGTAATGGGTTCTTCTTGATTTTTAGACACTATATCATTCCATATGACAAGGACAATTAAGAATGAACCTGGCAAACTTTTCAGTGTGTGTATATAGTACTTTCTTATTACTTTGAAATTTTTCAGCAATATCTCCAACCCATCTATGTCATGCACTCATCGCAATGCATAAGTAGAGTATTTTTTGTGGTAGCTAAAAGTATGACATGAACAATTCTTTCTTTCCTAATCCTTTTTTGCCAGACAAAGTTTAGTGTGGCATGCATGTTTGCAAGTGATATACATGCATTATTTTTTTAAGCATGGAAGAAGTAATGTAATAATAAACAAACAAATTATATAGCAGCAGAGAGGGTGAATCCCACAAGCTATTTCGCTGAACAGAACCTTCTATCGAGGACATTTTAGAAAGAGATATTATTTTCACAAAATAAACCCTCTATTCAGAAAACATGACAAAATGGGCTGTCTCTGCTGACTTTAAGGGTTATATCATGAAAATATCTACCTATACAACTATTTCTGTTATACAAGGGTCTATCTTGCGAAAACACTCGGGGATGTCTCACCCTCTCTGCTGCTCTATGAAATTCCCTGGCAGGGTTTGATTGTCGTCGCCATTTCTGCTGCTGTAAATTAAAAATTTAAGTTAACAATAATGGCCAACATTGGAGAAGCACAGACTAGCTCGAGAGCGACTAGAAGCAATAAAAAAATTTCTTCCTGTACGAGACAGCGTAAGACAAAAACTTCAAGAACGTCAGCAAGCACAAGTTGAATTTGCAATGGGTGCAGAAGAATTATTTAAACCCGTTACAACAGCTACTGAAAAAGCTGCAGAGATCACAGAAAGAGCTTTATTGGGAGATGAAAAGGGTATTCTTCCAGTGTTAAAAAAAAACCGCTGAGCAAACTGAAAAGATTGCAAAAAGAACCAAACAAACAAAAAAGATTTTACAAAAACTTCCAACTGATATAGTTGCAGCTCAACCTCCACCCACCGCTGAAGAAGGCACTAAAGTCGCCGAAGCTGCTGCGCCCAAAGCAGCAAAGGAAAGTGTTGAACTGACTGCAAAATTTGATCCGGTTTTTATTAAACCCCTTAAGAACACACCAGAAGAAAAATTACCTGAATTGATATTAACGGGTTTATATAACAAAGATAAAGCTTTAAACGAGAAATATAAGTCCACGACTGATGACAATTTTGTTAGATGGGCGTATTGTGTATACTACAACAAAAAAGTGGTTAAATCTAACGATCTAAAATTTACAAAACTTATAAAGGCAATGCAGGAGATTGACAAGAGTAAACAAAAAGGGCTTCCACCTCCCTATTCACCGCCTGAGCAAACTTCATCGATGCAGCAACAAGAGAAATCTCGGTCTACACCTGTAGGATTTTTTTACCCGTAAAGCTCTTAGTGCTTTTACTGACCGGGATAAATTACTCGATATTGCTGCACATGGTTATACTTCCAGAGTAAAACATCTGAAACCTCAGAACATTAAAAAAAATAAAACCCGAAGACTGGGCTTCTTTATTATATTTTGCTTCTAAAAATTTACCTATTGATCCAAAAGATCCCGGGTATAAAGAATTTGCAAAAGATGTAGAAGCCAAAAAACGACCACCCGACATCGGCGCAACTGGAAGTGGTTTGGGGGGTGATTTTATTCCCTGCCCTAACAATATTATCAATGACGTATCACGGTTAGCGGTTCTCTTAGGAGGAGCGCGGGCTGAAAATAACTCACCAGAAATAATTAATGAAGCAGCTGATATCTGTCAGCGATTATTTCGCGGCGGCATCATGGATGCTCACATCTATCGAGAACTTATTGATGAACTCACAGACAGCGACTGAAAGTCGCCGCGATTAGAGAAATAACTGATTAAATAAAAATGATCGTACACAATTCTCATCGTAGACCAGTTATGGTCAGGGTTGTAAATTCACGAGTACCCGTATATAGGATGACTTATAGAAATGGCGATGTTGTCAGGGGTTTATTTGCGAGGATGGTACCTAAAGCAATACCGATCGCAAAACAATTATCGATGAAAGCTATTGACGTTATCAAAGATAAAGCTACTGGCGCTGTTGGTTGCGCTGCCAGTAAAGCATTCTTGGCAATCAAGGATAGACTATCACGATTAATACGCAAAAAACCTCCACCGGTAAAATTACCAGCCACCGCAGACATGCCTGCAAATGTTAGTAAAGTAATAAATGAAGCCGCAAATCAAAAACTAGCAGCGCTGATAAATCCTGAACAAATAAACACAAGTTTGGTGGCGGGAAGTGGTCTTCGTTTTAGACGATAACTTCTATAATAAAATGTTTAAACGGGAATCCGACCCAGCATTCAACATGGACGAACCGGTCCTTAAAAATGTATCAGTGCATGATTACACTGGTCAACAGTGAAATCATTACTGACTTGAAAAGGCCCTAATCTGTAGTATTTTGGTGTGCCGAACACGAATATAACCGTGAAAAATTTGTATTGGCTCTCGTTTTGAAGATATTCATATACCTCATTTTCTATGTTTCACTGTGTAAATTTCTCCAGTAGGACTGCAGCAACATCCGGAATAATGATGTAACATTGCATAATACCATCATGCTCACATCATCCACAGTTGATTGCATCATTTTCTGATGCAATGCAATACTTATGCCATGCGGCTGCTGAAGTAAGTTGACGTCAGCAGTGTAGTATACATGTGTAGGCCTATTATACTAATGCCAGGCGGCTGCTGAAGCTGACGTAAGCAGTGTACTATATAAAGCCCAATCAGATAGGTTCAGCATTTAAAATATTTTAGACGTTGTGCGAGACAGTTCAAGCTACTGTTACATAAAACTTATTATTTTATCCATTTACGTACAATAAAGAACAGTAATGCCTCGAAAGTGTGTTAATACCGCGGACAATTTTTGCTATATTTGTGGGGAAGTGACATTTGCCAACCAGAAGAAAAGTATCAATTCTCAAGTGAAGAAGGCATATCATCTTTACTTCGGATGCAAGGTTGGTGACCAAGACAAGCCTTGGGCTCCGCATATATGCTGTGCTACATGTACAACACAGCTTTCACAGTGGTTGAATTGCAAAAGGTCATCAATGCCGTTTGCAGTCCCAATGGTGTGGAGAGAGCCAAGCAACCACCTAAATGACTGTTACTTCTGCTTGGTTCCTCCTCTTTCCGGCGGAATAACGAAGCGAAAGAAGTCGAGAATAGTCTACCCAAACATTCCGTCTGCATTGAGACCAGTTCCACATGGTGAGGGACTTCCTATTCCAGAACCTCCAGCAGAATATTCTCTTGATTCATCTGACGAAGACAAAGGTGAGTCGACCTGTTCTTCTCCTGGTCCATCAGCATGCAGTGATCCAGATTTTCACTGTGGTGCATCATCAACCCCACACAGAATAACACAGGAAGAACTAAATGACCTGATTCGTGATTTGGACTTAACAAAGAACAAGGCAGAATTGCTAGGATCAAGACTCCAACAATGGAATCTTCTAGAAGAAGATGTCACAATTACTGCATATCGAAAGCGCCACCAGCAATTGGAGCCTTTCTTCAGAAAGGAAAGTAATCTGATATTCTGTTCCGATATTGAGGGCCTCATGAATGCTTTAAAAATCACTCATGACCCACAAGAATGGAGACTATTTGTGGACTCTTCGAAACTGAGTCTCAAGGCTGTGCTTTTGCACAATGGAAACATTCTTCCATCTATTCCAGTAGCGTATGCTGTCCACATGAAAGAGACATACGATAACTTAAGGCAGCTACTGAATTCCATTGAGTATAACAAGTACAGCTGGCACCTCTGTGGTGATTTGAAGGTAGTTGCCCTTTTAATGGGACTGCAGCAAGGATATACAAAATACATGTGTTTCTTATGCGAGTGGGATAGCCGAGCAAGGGAAATGCACTACATGAGGAAGGAATGGACTCACAGGCAGAATGTAGCCATTGGAGAGAAGAATATCCAACACCCAGCTCTGGTTGAGGCTCAGAAAATCTTGCTACCACCCCTTCACATCAAACTAGGTTTGATGAAGAACTTCGTGAAAGCCATTGACCGGACTTTGCCAGCATTCCGATACCTGCATGAAAAATTCCCTCGACTCAGCGAAGCAAAGATTAAAGAGGGAGTTTTTGTGGGTCCTCAGATTCGAGAGCTTTTCAAAGATGACCGGTTCAACAACTTGCTGGAAGGTGACGCGAAACAAGCATGGAATGCTTTTCGCCTAGTTTCTGCAAACTTCCTCGGAAATGTTAGGGCAGAAAACTATAAGGAACTAGTAGAAGACATGTTGATGAAGTATAAGAAACTTGGCTGCAATATGTCTCTAAAGATTCACTTCCTTCATTCCCATTTGGATTTCTTTCCTAGCAACTGTGGTATTGTTAGTGATGAACACGGCGAACGTTTTCATCAAGATATCGCAACAATGGAACAAAGATACCAGGGAAAATGGTCCACTACAATGCTGGCTGACTACTGCTGGACACTCCTCAGAGATGCTCCCGAACAGCTGTACAAGAGACAGGCGAAGAAATCTAAGATGTAGTCAATGACTTGATTTTTTATAGGTAGGCTATTACAGTTGACCTTTTACTATTGGAATGCATTTCGTTATGTAAACATTAATTTCTTGCAGATTACAAAAAAACTAGAGCCAATTTTGCAATTTGACTGTCATATTCGTGTTCAGCACATAAAAATTGATAAGAATTGACTAATTTTATTTCAGTAACATGACTTTTGTAAAAATTTGTTGTCCAGTGTTACCAGTATTATTCTTATGACGCACCAGAGCCAAATAAACGAGGACGAATTAAACTTCAGGTTCAAGATACAAGTAGATATTTCCTACCCGCTGAAGCATTTATTGAAGTAGGAGGAGAAATTATAAAAACAGATGATACAGTATACGACGCGGGGGTTAAAATCAGTTTTGTCAATAATGGAATTATGGCCTTGTTTGATAGTGCTATCTACATGATTGATGGAAAAAATATTGAATCGATTCAGAAGGATGTCAATGTTGCTACAACAATAATTGGTCTAGCAAGATATTCTGATGATTATACAAGATCAACTGGTCCATCAATGATGTTTGCCAAGGATACTTCTAATCATCCTAACAGTGATCAGTACAATATTAGACGACCAAGAAACTTTGTCAATAACGCTGGCGCTGATATGTGGCCGGTGGTTCATGGTGCTAATGAAGAACTTAATTTAGGTTTCGCTGCACGTAGACAAATGTTGAAAGGTAATCGTAGAAATTTTTCATGTGCCATTCCGATGTCGCACATCTTTGGATTTTGCAGAGATGTCAGAGAGGTAATTTTCGGAGCAAAACATACGGTCGTGCTTGTCAGAAAAGCCAACAACAATGATGCTATATGGCGACCTCTAGGTGACCCAAGTAAGGTAAATATAACAAAACTATCACTGTGGATGCCGGTAATGACTCCTGCCATTACTGAAGAACAGCGACTGCTTTCTTTTATGGATCAAGGTGGTAAAGTGTTGTTATTGTGGCTTACAACAACCACAGATAGTATTCAAAATACCAATAACGGTTTATTCACATGGCATATAGCATCGCCACGACATATTTTTATTGCTCTTCAGGATGTTGCACGGGTGGGTAATGAAATACGTTCGCACATGATATTTGATCAACTTGGTATCACTGACGTTTCTCTGAGAATAAACGGGCATCAAGAACCATCTGAGAACATACTGTTAGATTTTGGTAATAATCATGTTGCATGTGCATATCAACGATTGACAAAGTATCTAGCGCGTGATCTAAATATTGATACTGGTTTGCAAATATCACAGTTGGATTTTATCTCTCATTATCCAATCTATTACTTCTCTTAGAGCATCTTGATTTAACCAGACAGTCTGTCGTTGATATACACTTTCGGGCTACCGTGAATAGAGACGTAGGAGCTATAGCTAATTACAGAGCAATCGTGGTCATACTTTCTGATAAAGCAATGTTGCTTGAAGGTGCTGGCGGCCAAATGAGATTCGTTGATGCACCAGTGGAAAACTTGTAGTTTTCCGAAAACATGTAAAAAATTAGATGAATCGCGTTTATTATAAAAATGTCATACAGTCACGTTAATGTCACTCTGACTCCTGGTCAGGTGAAAAAATTACAATCGAAGAACGTGAGCACATGTGGGACAAAAATAACACTAAAACACGATCAAATCGCTAATGGTGGTCCAAACAAACTGTCACTGACTAAAACCCAACTAAAACATTTCAGTAAAGCAGCGCAGGTGAAAACTGGAACTCAGCTTGATTTCTCTCCTGCAGCTGTCAAAGATATGGTTAAAACCGGCGGTATATTTCCTCTTTTCGCAGCGTTACCAGCGCTGATTGCAGCTGCCGCTCCCGCTGTTGCAAAATCCACGGCGTTGGGTGCAGTTGGTTATGCAGGAAGTAAACTAGCAGAAAAAATCACCGGGAAAGGATACAAATAAAAGGGACACGGGCTAAGACTTCCAGGAACTCCACCATCATGGTACCCAAAACGGTTTTGAAAAATGCTAGCGTAAAAACACAAAGTGTTTTCACACCAATGTCAAATTTTGATTTGCTCGATGCTATTAAACAATTAAATATAAAAAATTTCAGAGGTGTCTTTATGCGAGATCAATTACCACAACAACCAAATAATCCAGAAACCGGAATTATTAATCTTGATAACAGCGATGGTCCAGGAACTCACTGGGTTGCTTACGCGATCGATCCACGTGGAATTATCTATTTTGATTCGTATGGGTTAGCACCGCCAGTTGAATTTCTAAAAAAATACAAAAAACATCCCCCTGACAAAGTCAACGACAAAGGTTTGGTACTCAACACTACCAACACAAACACTGACCGATCCTCCGATATGTGGCCGTGAGGTATTAAATCTTCTTGATGCGATCTCGAAATCAGCGAGTTCACCTCACAAAATCGTGCACGAGTATACCATGGGTCAATTTAAACAGTTTCCTATCAAATAATGGTTGATATTTACAGAAGATCTCTTATTGAAACAAAGACAAAAAATGCGCCAACGTGGATTTATCAAAATATGCGACCAATGATGAAATCGATAATCTTTTAACGTTAACCGGGATAGACCCAGATGAGGTTGTTATTTTTCAGGACTGGCATGGAAAACTAAAAACCAGTGATATCAAATGGCATGAAATAATTCGTAGCGTTCTTGGAGCTGTCCCGGGTAACCTTCCTGTGTTCACCGACAGCAGAAAAATCAGAGATTCGCTGATATCAATCATGGCGCTTCGAGATGATACACAGAAACTGCAGGGGAACGTGTAGCGAAGACCGGTGATACAATGACAGGTAAACTCAATCTCGGTAACAACAAAATAACCGCGTTGAAAGATCCAACCTCGCCAACCGACGCCACTAACAAACAATATGTGGATGCGCAACATAGCATTGCCCCATTGTTAATCGGACAGTGATTAATAAAATCCGGTGATAAATGCAGGGTGAACTCAATCTCAACAGGAACAAAATAACTACGTTAGCAGTTCCAACATCGCCAGAAGATGCCGCAACAAAAAATTATGTTGATGCCATTGACGGTAAACTAACCACGTTGCGAGCCGAGTATGATGTCCATGTAAACTCGTTCACAAGACTTCGAAGCAACTTTCAAAAAACCGATGATGCCACGGATAAGTTCTTTGGAACTCCTCCCGTCATCGACATGAAACTTTCTGATATCAAGACCAACATTGACACGATCAAACAAACACAGCAGGATATCGTAACGGGGATTCCTGAGATCGTTAGCAAAACTAGTTTGATTGAAGTCCCCACTGGAGTTACTTCTGGGCATTTTACCAACATAGTGTACAAGGTACCATCTGGATTTGCAACATGATCTCGACAAAATAATACTATCAAATATACAGCAACAGCCACTGGCGTGTATAGGTTTTCTGTGTTCAGTGCTGATGAATTTGAAATATTCACAACATATCCCTGGAGACATTCCACCGACAAGTATTCCAGGGTTGTAACTATCATATTAAATAGCGGAACCGAAGAAACATTTATACTGGAATCCACCGACAAGAAATTAACCGCAACATCTTACTGCTGGTGTTTGGAATTTGTAGCTGAAACCCCTAAATTAGTTACTGTGTAAAATAATAAAATGGCCTCATTGACGAAGTCAATGACGCAACAATACAGATACAATCAGGTGCAAAAATGGCATTCAGAGTTAAAAACCATCATTGACACATGCACGATAAAGATAAAAAAATATCATCGACGTGTAACCATGTTAGACACAATAGTGTATTTGGTATCCGCGGTAGTTGCGTCCATGGGGATATTATTGTCAGCGTTTACACCAGTAACAACTGCAATCGCGATCACAGTTGCAGTTTCAACATCTACGACGATTGCAGGAGTTGCCAATATCATCGCGAAGAAAATATCCTCGTGCTCGTCAACGAAATTACACGAGTATGAAAAATTAAACACCGATGCCACAAGCGCGTATATGAAATTGTCATCGTTGATATCGTCTAGTCTCAACGACACAATCATATCAGATTCCGAATTCGTGCAAATGGCCAAGATGTACGGGGATTACACCAAACATTTTGATTTGAAACAACAGCAGATAAATAACAATGTCGATGGAATTACTTCAGCAGATAGTCGCAAATACAAGCCCGGCACGAACATCTTTGTTAACAGTAACCTCAACTAAGCCAGAATTCAGGATTAATTTTTCAACTGCGATTCCAGTAAGCGAAATCGCGTTAGCACAATTACGAGTATATCACAGTTGGCCCAATATCAGATCAGCATCGTTTGGTAAATTACGAGCAAATAATTCGTTTGTATTTGCATATAAAAATAAACCCGATGGTACCCCAGACTGGAACGTCATTGGGTTACCAACCGGGTCTTATCAAATCGAAGAAATCAATGAGGAATTACAACGTCGAATAAAAAACATCACCAGGAAGGAATCCAAAATAACAATAACTGTTCATGAGCCAACGCTGTCATCCGCGATCGAAATAAACACTCCAGACTATGCCGTGGATATCTATAATAGTTCAATCAGATCAGTGTTAGGATGGCCTGAAGTCGCTCCACCGGAACAACTAATGCCACCAGCGCCTAAAAAGTCTGACTATGTCACTGACGCGCAGTCATATCATGAAATTACACCGTCATATAAAGTATTTTTGGATGATTTAAAAAATGCATCTGGGGGTAGTTGGTTTGAATTTTACAGTAAGGACCATATGAAGTGGTTGTTTTCTCGTGAACTAGGAGGAGAAGCAAGTGCGGCTTTGACCGGTGGTCATCTTAATTATTATTTTAAAATCATTAATCAAGAACATAAAACACAACTAACGCAGCTACGAAGGCTCTTCCAAGAACATCTTTTGATATAACATGTTCATATGGCGAAATTATTACGCGGATTGAAATATTAAATCAGATTGCCGCAGATATGGAATATATAAACCAGCGAATCGTTCAGGCAATAATTTTTTATCACACTGATACCGACGACTGTCCTTTTAAACGAAATTTTCTAACTCATTATTCACTGACAGAAGCTACACTGCCGAATTTTAAATTTCCCGGATATAACGTGCCAGAGTTAAGAAAATCCGTCACTGACCTCATCACTGAGTCATTCGACGACATACTCACACAACACAAAAAAAGTGCTACCGGAGCCAACTATCCTCAGACACAACAATAACTCCGAAGGGCAAGGCCGGCATGTATCCCCGGGCATCGTAAATATAACTTCAGTGGTCGCGGTCAATCTTGTGTGTGATGTCATTGATGGCAGTTACAGCACAGACACGACAGTATCAAATAAAACCCAGCAAGGATTTATTCTTTATTCATTTACTCCGAAAGAACCACCTGGATTTCTGATTGTGCAAGAGCCGATCAATCCGGTCTATCTACGATGTCATAATCCGTGGCTGACCAGAATAAATTTCGCGCTGACAGACCAGCGTGGGAATCCTCTTGATTTGCGAAATTAAACACTACATATTAGTCTCCTAGTGAAATCGTAAACTATTTCCAAGTCCTAAGGACTTTCATCGTAAAACGATTTTCAATTAATAATATTTTATTATAATAATGTCCTTGAAGAAAAAATATCATGATGATTTCATTGATGACAGCACTGACGACAGTGATGATGATTTCATTGATGACAGCACTGACGACGACAGTGATGATGATTTCATAGATGATAGCACTGACAACGACAGCGATGATGATAGTGACATCACCGTCAATGTAAAAAATATTTCAATAAATTATTTTAAACAATAAAAAAAAATATAGCATGTACACGCACGTGAAATGTTTTATACACGACAAACAAGTACTTGAAGAATATATCAAAAAAGTATTCAGCGGATCGTTGATAGCGGTGTTAAAATAGTTACTGATGAATACGGCAACGATAATTTTTTACTGACAGAATCGCAGTTGGAACAACTACGAGAGAATCATATCACGATAATCATGTGTTTTCCAGACCAAATCATGAATTATGCTCACTCGTGCATTTCACGAGATCATCTTGATAAGATATTGCAGTAAAAATGTATTTTCTGCAACACTGAAATTTATAGGGCTAGTAAAAATCATGCGAATTTCAGGAGATTTCCACAATTAATCAAGCAAGTATTATATAATGTATCACCGTGCAAAATGTTTCATACATGATAAAGAAGTTCTTGATAAAGCTGTCAGAACCGGAAAAGTTACCCCGGTAAAAATAATGGTTGATATATACGGTCATGACAATGTTATACAGACTGATGCGCAACTGCAAGTACTGATAAAAGATCATGTTGTGATTGCGCATTGCAGTGTACATCAAATCCGCGAGTATATACGCCCATTTAGATCGTAGATTGGTAAATCTATAGATCTCAAATATGTACCACCACACCGATGTTTTTGTATATGAAAACAAGCGCTCGAGCAAGCAGTTAGGGCTGCATTTGCCCAAGAAGAAATTAACTTTAAATTGCTTATTGATGAATATGGAGATGAAGATTTCTTACTAACACAGCAACAGTTGGATAATCTCAGATGCAAGCATATTACCGCAATAGTATGTGACAGAGATCAAATTCTCAATTATACACACTCCTGCATTGAACCCGACCAACTAAGGAAACTACTATCTCGCTGATTTCATCAAGGATGAAATCCTTGACGCTGTCACCTTGATTTCATCAAGGAAGTAAAAAAAAAAGTGATATATTTTTTTTACTTTCGATTTCATTTCCAAGTAAAATCAAGGTGAGGTGTTTACTTCCTCGTCAGTCTTGATTTCATCATCCTTGACTTTCATCAAGGGACATACAATGTTTCAATTTTCTAACCCGAGTATTTATTATCTTTTTTGTTTCATACTCGGCCGCAAGTGCCAGCCTAATCTTTTCAATTGCACGAGACAATGAAACAAATTCATTTATTTGTGCTTCTTCTACTGTAGCCAGCGATTTATACAAATTATTTTGAATTTGTTTTATGAATCGATATTGAGTAGGAAGAATATAACGCCCTGTACATTTAGCTTCATGTAATGAGTCAAAATCTGACATAATTGTTTCAGAATTTAGTGATAAATTAAATCCGCATTCTTCTGAATTTTTAATAGCAGCAATCACATTATTGATATTTTCGTAATTCATATTTATATATATTTTTATATATTTAAAAGAAAAAAAACATTACATCTCCTTGAGTTTCTAGCGTGTCTTATGACATCCTACCAAACTCAGGAGCGGAAACACGACACCCATGTGAGCCCCTAACCTGTCAAATAACAGTCTAGAGAGCCCAGAGGGTGTGTTTGCGAGCGATGAAACATTCCCCATGTGAACTCCTAGCTTACCTGATGATATGCTAGCAAGGTTCATATAGGGACAACACAACATGTAGTATTTACATTGTAAAGCTTCTAAATTGCCACCGCATTTTAGCAAGCTTACAGTAGGACAGTACAGCATATAGTATTTACAGTATTGTATTTACACTATATAACTTAATTCTAACTTATTCTAGGACGCACAACATATAGTATTTACAGTAGTAACTAAGGACGGCACAGACAGATAGTATTTACAGTACTTATCCTAACGGAGTCATTTTCTACACTCAACAGCGGGATAATACCATCCCGAAAATCAACCCCTGGATGATGCAAAAAGCATCCGCCATGAGCGGATATGACGAGATGGTATTGATTGCTGTTGAACTTCGAAGACTCCGTCTTCTAATAGGATCGTATCGTATATAAACCGACTAATACTTGGAAGTTCAAAAATAGCTCAGCGTGACTTGTTTAAAATGTTTTTTCTTAAATATGATCGTGTGGAAAATACATATGAACCATAACCCCGAACAAGTGCAATAAAATAAAGATTTCATCTGTGAAAAAAAAGATAAATAGACAATTACGCCTTTGTCAAAGATAAAATCATTCTTGACTTTGTTAAGGAATAAGGGGAAGTTATTTACTTCCTTGTACACAGAAAACCATCTGCTCGTTGTGTTACCTTTAAATGATTTACCTCTGTAGTGGTAACAGACAATTAACAAATTCTGAATTGAATTTAAGTTCTGAATTGAAAAATACGTGAACGTGGAAGTGTTACCTGTAAATAATATACCGCTAAGCTGCACTGAATAAATTTACCTGTAATGACATCTCAAGGAGTATTGCGCAAAGAGAGGGAACTAATTGCATGAGATATTGCTTAATGGAGTTAACTCCGTTTGAAAATCCTCGGATTTTAGTGATAATGAAAAATAATCTTCTGCTTATTATACTTTTTTGACAGCGGATTTGTATATTTTTTCTGCGACTTTTGGTACTGAGGGTATACAAATATCAAAATACTTGCCAGCTGAGTTCATCGATTGAAATATTATTTCTTCATTCGTATCTAAATTTATGGATACAACTTTCTTGGTGCTCTTATTGCCACGGCCAGTATTACCAGCCCTACAATTTTGGCTTTGTGTGACAGCCCTTAGATTGGATAAATTATTATTAAGTTTTTGGCCATCAACATGATCAATTACAAGACCGTTTTTGATCTCTCCATGGAAACAATCGAACACAAACCTGTGATTATGATCATGTTTTTCCCAACAGTAAATCTAAGATAACAAGCATTAGTAACAGTGCCAACTGGTTTTTTCAAACTGCTATTTCTAACTATTCCCTCGCGAGATGCTTCGTAATTTTTAATGGTTGGATGTCGGACAAATTCTTGGCTCATTTATATAATAATATATTTGTCTAAATCATAATTTGTCTGAAAACTTATTTAAATAATCGCTTTCGGATATATCGCTGGATTTTTTATTGTAATATCGCTTGAGTTCCTGGTATCGTTTTCCTCCGCATTTTGCACATAACTGTGTTTTACCCCTGACTCCGATGCCACATCGCAGGCATGGTATTGGTCCTAAACTCCCCCTTCGAACGCTTTGGGAATGTTGTCCACAGAATTCACCTCTGCAGGATTTATTACAAGGGTTTGATGATTTTGTACCAAGCCACTTACAATGATTCATATATATAATATTTTCTTATTTAAATATTTGTTTTAAATATAATATGGAGGAGTTTGAAAGATTATCTGCCGTTGGCACTGGAAGATTCGATCTTGACAGACTAACCCGGGACTCATGACGACAATCCCTGACTGATCTGTTTGATATTATCAGGAATCCCAAAAAAGAATTCCGCGACGACGGCGCATCTCACGTATGGTCGTCATTTAAAATTATACCCAACATTGACAAAGTCACCACAGGTGTCATCGATGCTACAATGAATGATGCACAGGCGAAAACGATTGTCAATTATCTCTTTGATCAAGGTGGTCGGAAATATTTTTTCAGAATAAGATTTATTGTGCAGACAGATTCCGATACTTGGATTATCCGTGACAAACTCAACCCTGTCCTTGCTAGCGGAAAGACCATTCTGTTAAGTAAAGATTCCAAACCAGGAATGCTGACTGGGATTGATAAACCATATTACGCTCGAGGATATCTGTGACCGCGGTCATTTATGGAATCTATCCAATAAAAAAAAAACTTGATAAACTCACCCCGATGAGGATGTCTTCGTCAATGACTACGTCATTGGGGCTGAATTGTGTAGCCGAGAGAGTAATGGAACATTTTAAAAATGCGATGCGGGGAAACGGTCTGACTGCATTAAGACAGTCCAAAATAACAGCGTGGGCTGAGCGGGTCAAACACACAGGAGCATCAATAAACGATGTCGCCAAGCTAGAAAGTGCATTAAGATTCCCCATAACCGTAACAACGATAACAAAGGAAGTATTATATAAATCGAAATATAATCGATACGGAGCTCCAATAAATATCATTGATCATAACGCTCACGCTTGAACTAACGCAGTTACGATATTTCCGCGGGATCGTGTTGTGAAATATTATCAGGGAAATATATTCAATGCTATCAAACAGATAAGCAAAACCGACCCTGTGTCGATGTGGTTGTTTAAAAGTTCCGAAGATTCCGAGTATGATCAATTTGTAAAACCCAAAGGTGAATTATACCAGACGGAGTCATTGCAACAACAAATGAAAAAACTCGCAGAGAAATATGTGAAAATCGAAGATTTTAAAAACACCGAGCAGTTATTGGTTCATTGTTTTACAATTCCGAGTGTTGTCGCCCCCGCTGCAAGAGAAAGAAATTCATGGAGACCAACCCGAAGTGAGTTTCTTTCGGATATACAATTGAGTTGTGTCGAGTATAGACACGGCGGACTGTGGAATACCCAGTATGACCACTGGGATATGATCTCCGTGGATATGAATGCGTGCTACCCGGGAAGCTTTCTCGGGATAGGTGAGTGTAACAAATATTTTAAGTGATTTGGACATCCCATGAACTCGATGACACGAGTTGCTATAACGGTCCTTTACCTGACTTTGATTTGACAGGATTTGCTCGTGTAACTTCGTTTGAATTTGCCGCGGGACTTCATTCGTGCTGTTATGTTTGGTTTGGCAGACACTTAAGTGAAAAGCATTGGGCACCAATAGTGTTATTGCGATATATGCTTGACAGCCAAATACTGGTATCGTTGACTGTCAGTGAAGCAATCATATCATATCAACCACAGACTTCAGTTTGGTTACCAACACTGAAGCGTATCAGTCTCAATGAAGTTATTAGCGAGTATGCATGAGAGAGTCCAAATACCCCTAAAGTTCACAAGATCAAACTCAGCAATAGTGAAAAAACAGCAAAGGATCTCGGACGAAAAATAATCAGTAAATTTATTCAAGGTGGCGCATATGATCATAAACTACATCACTCGCGGCTGATTATTGATGATGCTGAATTGGATTTTATAATTGCTGACGCCGTTGCGAGAAATATATTTTGTAATCGGGAGGATGCTTACTTGTCCAACGGGGAAAAGTTGGGCACAACTGTAAGTTATACCGACGGAGAATCGCCTCAATACACACATTTAAGATCTTTGATGCTCGCTTATGTTTCTATACATTTGCTATCAATGATAAATCGATTTCCTGACATGCCGTTAGAGTTGCAACTGATTCATTTTATATCAATAAAAGATATTCAGAATCACTGGCTCGTTTTGCAAAGAAAGTCAAAAGACTTTTGCGATGAATCATGGAGTTCGTGGAGAATAAAAGCGGAGATGTTACATGGATATTGTGAATCCGCTGATGTTACGATTAAGGATGATTATTGTAAATCAGAATTATCAGAAATGTCGACAGCACCATCTGTGCATGATCCAATCACTAGGCACAAAACTGTTTATCTGAATAGACCGGGCGGGTCTTGTAAGACAACTCGAGCGATTGAATTATTTGGAAAATCGTCAGATATCATTGCGCTAACACCTACACACAGACTTGCCAGGTAGATGAAACAACGAGGAGTTAATTCTTGTACTTGGTACAGCTTTTTCAAACACAGCGGTGGTGTATGGACTCCAGATCGAATGGGAACAAAATATATTCCCGGAAAAATAATTTGGGATGAGATATGTACGGTACCGTTAGATACATTAAAAACGTTTCTTGATTGGCTGCTAACAGCGAATACTGCAGTGATAATGTGCGGCGATCACGGTCAGCCACCTCTGTTTGTCGGCGTATCTCCACATGATTGGTTAAAAGATTTTGTTGATTATTATGAAGAAGTGTTTGATGATCACAGAGCACTTGATGCAACGTTGAAGGAATTTAAAACATTAATCAGATTACAACCGAATAAAATTCAATGTGAAATTATGCGCGGGGTGATTCCTGAAACTTCAATGAGCGACTTTTAGAAAACATGGAAACCAGATGATTTGATAGTGGCAAGTAGAAAGATAGTCAGAGACACACTTCAACAACAGCTATTTCAATTACAACAAGAAAAGTTTCCAATGTTGCCAAAGCCGTTATGTTATAGACCAGCTAATACGCGGTTGCAAAATATAGATGCTGATATTCCTGGAAACTTGACAGAGTCAAGGAAACAGAATTTAGTATTGAATGATATTGTGCTAGTTGATATCAATGCTGTCAAAGACGCACTAAAAATGAATAAATCCCCGTGGACGCTAGGATACGCAATGACAATTTATTCATCTCAAGGACTGACTATCAGTGATACAACTGTCTGGATCGTTGATGATCGAATCGAATGGTCAAACTTAGTTTACTTAGCTGTGTCCAGAGTTAGAAGAATATCTCAACTGCGAAGAATTGTCTTGGAAGAGTCAAACGCGGACAATGAAAACAACAGCGACATAATAAAAAGAAAATTAGCCGGTTACAAACAGAGTGACAAAAAAAATAATCGCGATTTCGACCTCGACACTGACTTCGTCATTGCGCTGAAACAACAGCAGAATAATCACTGTGCGAGCTGTAATTGTATAATGCTATGGCAGTATTCGGATAAAAATTCAAGGCAATTTACCGTAGATAGAAAAGATAACAGTCGCGGTCATACACGCGATAATGTGATGTTGACCTGTCTTGAGTGTAATCGACGTCGGGCTGCTGGCACCCTTGGTGCTAGTTAAGTGATCGCGGTGGTAATTGTGTGTCCTCAGGAATTACTTGTAATTGCTCACGTGTGAATCCACGTTGAGGAGCAGTCGAATCCAACCTGTAGATAGCTGGTCTGCCAGTAGATTTAGTTATGTTAGATATCTTATTTGTAGTAACACTCCAGATAGGATCAGTCGCTCTTCGTTTACCACCTTCAAGTTCACCTGGTTCATATAAATATCTTACAGTGACATCACCCAGTATTGGCTGCGCTGAAGAATCACGTCGTTGCACGGGTATATGTTTTTTTGTGATCGCGATGGCAGGTTTCATGTTAGTTGTTCGAGTTATTTCATTATTTAATGCAGCTATCACACTTGGTAATCTTGCAACCCATTCACGAGATCTTTTATCCTGAATAAATTCCTTCGCGTATTGATATCCAAATTACCGCTCAGCAAGTGTTCTATTAAATCGCTCAACAATTGCCTGATCACGATGAATTTCAGCATGCCCTCGTCTGATGGTAACATTATGTTGCTTCATCAGCAACGATACTGCACCTTGAAATTCGTTGTCAGGATCAACTTGTAGCAGCTGTGGCCATTGCAGACCATCTCGTTGATAAATTCGTTTAAACGCAGAAGCAACCTCAGATGCTGTTTTAGTCGCTAACGGTTCCGCATCTTTGTATCTACTTGCAACATCAACTACAGTTAATGCGTACTCATATGTTCGACGACGAATGGTATCGTGTGGCAGAAATAATATATCAGCCTGATGAACTTCATTTGGTACACTAACATTAAAATGTGCAAAGTGAATTTTGTTTAGGACGCGGTAGATAAATTTGCCATATTGCCTGCTTGGATAACCAAATTTAGCAGTAACTCGCGTAACTTTCGCTGCTTCAGCGAGTTTACTAATTGCTGTGCTACCTCTCCAATATCCTTTTGGGGAATAATAAATCAACTCCATTATATACCAGCACCTAGCGCTAATTTACCTTTCACTGCGGATTTTATTAACCAGCTAGCTAACCTTTCTTTGAAAGATTTATCAGTGATGGCACTTAACACGTGAATTAATTTCACATCCGCGAGATGGCGCTGTTGCAAATCCTTACTTCGGTAAGCTACATCATGCGCATGACATGCGCTATCGATAGCGTTTATCGGATACTTACCTGGTTTTGGTTGATCTAAGGCATCAAGTCTGATATCAAGTCGGGTTCCAGGACCAGAGTAATTATATCCCGGAAGATGTTTTTCTCCTGGGTATTTCGCCCACGGAGCTCCTGGTAACTTTGTTAACTTAGCTGCGATATCACCGCCTCGCTTTTTTTTCGGAATAAATTTAAACTTTTTTGTACCACATCGTTCACACTTGCCTGTAAGCGCTTGTCGATTATTTTTTGTTGTAACCATTGTTATATCCGCAGTTGGGGTACGTGTTCTACATTTCACACAATATAAATCCATATTATTTTATAATATATCTAATGGAGATCACTGACTTTTCTGCTACAAAATGACGAGAACCAATCAAACATAACTCAGTGCTAGCAAACTCAATTCGAATGATTATTATAGGTCCATCTGGGTCAGGTAAGACGCAGTTGTTACTTAATTTAATAATGAAGTGGTTAAAGTGGGATAAGTTGTATTTGATAGCTCCATCTGTGGACGATCAGTGATGCTACAGCGTGTTGAAAGATTTTAATGAGAATGCAAAATCGATAAACGACGGTGATGATGTTATTGAATTTATTACTGACATCGATGAGTCGCCAGGTATCGATGATATTGATGGAAGTGTAAATAATTTAGTCGTGTACGACGATGTGATGTTGGACAAACAGACAAACCCTGCCAGGATATTCTCGCTCGGCAGACATAAAAACGTGGATGTGATTTATGTGACTCAACGATATACACAAATCCCGAAAGTGATCAGGGACAACCGTAACATTCTTGCACTGTTTAATGGCGTTGATACTCATACACTGAGAAATATACATCAGACTTGGTGCAGCGGTGACATGGATATAAATAAATTTAGACATTTCTTTATTCGTGCTCAGGCAAAACCGCACGGATTTGTAACAATACATTTACATGATCCTCGAACACGGTATCAAGTTGGGTTAGATACAGTTTTTAACTAGACAGGCAAACCCTGCCAGGGACTTTCACAGAGCAGCAGAGAGGGCTAAACATCCTGAGTGTTTTCGTAAGATAGATCCTTGTATAACAGAAATACTTGTATAGGTAGATATTTTCACGATATAACCCTTCAAGTCAGCAGAGAAAGCCCATTTTGTCATGTTTTCTGAATAGAGGGTTTATTTTGTGAAAATAATGTCTCTATCTAAAATATCCTCGATAGAAGGTTCTGTTAAGCGAAATAGCTTGTGGGATTCACCCTCTCTGCTGCTTATATATATATATATATATATATATATATATATATATATATATATATATATATATATATAATTTCAATTAATTAATTTTTATGTAAATATTATGAACATTAAAAAAAAAAACATTTCTTGTGATGCAGCTTGTAAGTGTTATAATAATAATAATATAATAATGATGATGATGATGACGATGAACATCATTAACATACTCATTCTGAACTGTACAGTAGGTAACAATTGTAATGCTGCGCACTCATGCTGTTATATTTTGTGTCAACACCACCTTCATAAATAAAGAAATATATTCCAAACGTATAAATTTCTATGAAATAATACAAAAACGTTACACATTATGAAACAACTTACTGTGCAGGTTCTCAAATTTAAGGGCACATTTTGCCATTTTCGTAGGATTTGTTGTGGTGAAATATGAAAATACGACAATCTGACAGTAATTATCAGAAGCAGACGACGTACTATTTACCTTCTATATACATACATGTACAGTCATGCATCCGCCCCTTCTCTGAAAATGGACTTGTCCAGGAACTGGAAATTGATCTCGAGCAAAGCCATGGTTGATAGTGAAAACTTCGTTAAGCATGAAACGCGCAGAGGATGACGGTGTTATTGACATCCTGGTGAAAATCAGTTTGGAAATTATAAATCACTGAATGAAATGAGTAAGTTATGTGGGTTGTGATCTTGTTCATAGTTTTCGTTACTGAAATCGGCAAGCGGGTACAAACAAACGGGCATGTATATTCGGATTATAGATGAGTGGGTGTTGTCAACACTGATGGACAATATTAATTTATTCATTAATACCTACTGTTATTCAATACCAAATGATGACTGGTATCATTCCCTGGTATATTTGATATTCCCATATAAATCGATAATAAATCATCCATTTAACTCTTTAATTTCATGATGTTATTATCCCTGAAATGCACATGTTAACTTTCATCGGTATTAGCCTCGTGGTATAACAGTACCAATTGCGCAAGTCCAGGTGGGCGGAGCTACAGGTGTACATGCCGGCATTGTAGAAAACATGAACTATGTGATATGAAAGAGCCGCGTCATCTTAGAAATTAAAATTACATGACTGTTGAGGTCTCCACTAAATATAGAAGTCTAAATGTTAGGTTGTCACTTTATCAATAATGTATTTTAGGATAATTTAATTGCAATGAAGTTAATACAGGTTGTTCATGAACTCATGTATATTACATGGATAATATATTAGACGTTACTACACCTTAGGGGGCAGGGGCCAGTTTTTATGTACAAATTTAATGCGCAATCAGCGACCTAGTATAAAAAAAAAATCATAAAAAATCAAATACACATGTGAAGTCAAAAACGTCCATACTTTTAGATACCTATATTAAAACAAAGCATAAGAATAGTATTCACTTGCCCAGAGGAGTCAATGGCAATTCATAGAATAAGAAGTTTATGCACCCAACCCCTATTTTAAACATGCATTTTTCACATCCAAATGCTATTTTTGACAGCATGCGGTACTCACAGTGCAAACGCAAGCCCTTTCCCTGGATGAAAATTTTGAAAAACATTGTCTACTAAATAGTTTGATGCAATTCAGAATAGTTGTCATCCATGATCCAAGCCGTTTTTAAGATAATCTAATTGCCTTGAACCCACGTGTCTACTGCTATGGGAGGTTAGCTCTTCTTCCTAGCCGACTATTGGTATTTCGCTATCAACATACTGCAGAGCAACTATGGAAGGTGTACATGCCTGACATCAATTTCAAGAACAACACTAGCCCAAAACACCTAGTTCACAAATATATCCATATCTATAAATAGTAAACAATAATAGCTGAAAGAGTGTCACCATAGCCTTAAGTTAAGAAATTTGCCAGGGGCCGATTTACGAAACTGGACCTTGCCACCTTATGTAAATCATTCAGTTATCTCCCTTACACCAGTCATAACATTTGAAGAAAATAAAATCTCACATTTTCAGTGACTCGTTATGAAAATAAAGAGAAGATTTGTGAAGTATTATATTAGCCCTCAATCTTGATGCAGATGTAAGTAGAAGCAATCTAATAATTTCTCACAGTGAAGTTTACAAGTTTAATAACAGATAAAGTATGTTCTGTTTAGTTCTGAGATAAGCTCCAGCCTAACTTAAGCCAGTTATTATTAATTTCTTTTGTAGAAGAAATATACATTATATGTATCTATATTATCTAAATTATTCACCCTTTTATATTAGATGGAAATGAACACAACTTCACCTGAAATTTGGGTACCTGTAAGGGATGTTATAGCACAGTTGCCTTTGGGCTGTCCTTGGACCTGTTGGGCCCTGCCCCATATATTTGTCCAAGGTAAGGTCATTAAATTTTCACTTCTCATTTTTCGCATTCCTGATTTTGCCTCCTTTAATTCCTTTATCATAAGCCACCTCTCCCTTTTAGATAAACACTTTCCTCCTGTTTTTTTACTCCATTTGATGTGCTATACTTAGTGTTTATATTTGGCTGCTATACTTAGTGTTTATATTTGGCATTTTTCTGTATTTTATTTCCCTAATTTCACGCACCCCCAATCCAACATAACCACTTAGAAGCTGTGATTTACTCTATTTGGTGACTGATTGGCTTATTCAATCAATTTTATTCACATTACAAAGGAGGAAAGCTTACTATTTGTGTTACAAAGAGGATGGGTAGGTAGACCTTTGTGTGAGAACTGGCGGTTAGTGACCTCATGTATCTGCAGACAGTGTAAAGTGTTCAAAGCTTATACTTTATAATAAGATTGGGTCATATCCACCTGTCTCTGATGTTAAGTTCTGCATCTACCAAACAAATATAAATTCCTTTCTTTCAGGTGAATTGTACATTTTGAAGTAGGACAGGTACATACTGTTTGGTACATTGACCTTTGACCTAGTTATTACATAATATGACATAATGTGATTTATCCCATATGAGCCATGTGAAGTTCAATAAGTGCTGATATGGATAAGATACAACTCATAGTTAAAAGAATTCATTTTATTTCAAAAGATGATTTTGCTAGTGAAGTGAAAGTATGAAAACAAGAGTTCCAACAGCTCAATGACATTTCTAGACACATTCATATAAGACATAGCTTAGTACCTCATAAAATTGATTTCACAAGTGAGACTAAGTATATTTGTTACTTATACAGTCCAGAACTATTTCACAGATTATTGGAAAAATTAAGGTTTGCTATAGGTATAACGGTACCAATTGCGCAAGTCCAGGTGGGTGGAGCTAAAGGAGTAGGGAGCATTGCATTCAGAATTAAAGAACAACACTAGCTGTGATTGGTGCATTATGTAAGAGTTGTACTTTTTGGCTTTAAAAAACATTGAGCCTCTTGGCAAAATGTGAGTTTATGTTAATTCCTATCTAGATCATTTTGTATTTTTTTATGATTTTTTAAAAATATGGTACACAATGTGCTTGTTGTGACTAGATAACTCTTAACCCTCTCTAGTTCCAGTAGAGGTATCTCTCTTAAATGCAACGGAATACCTGTTTATATCATTGTCAAATTGACAATCTAGCATTCTTGTCTATGACAGTGTGTGAAATGCATGTAGGATAGAAAGTATATTTATTTCACAAAACATTAGCATTGAGGAATATGGAAAAACAATTGGTACCGTGATACCTCATTTTCCAATTTTGGCATGTTTGGAATACTCCTGTCATTATCAGGAATCGGGTCACAATTAGCACTTCCAGTTCCGTACCCAATGTAGTTCTAGTCTATTTTTAGAACAGTTTTTCCTCTCTCATTTTGGTGGTGATAGAAGAGTTTTATTTATGCATTTTTGGTAGGGATTTAAAGGTAACCATTTATTCTTGATAATATGAGCTCAGGGTGTTGTTGTCTGTGTGTATTTTGGCAACAGTGCTTAGTGAGTAATAAGGCCTTGGTGATGATCCAGAAGTGAAATCTGTGTTGTGTTTACATGCTGCTATGTTGACAGTCCAGTATCTCAAAAAAGAGCAGGTCAACCTTTGACAAGAACTTCACCGTGAAGTCATCTTTGAAGGTATTTTAGATTAACATATGATTTGCATTGATTGTCACACAGTGGAAAGGTCAGTACTGAGAAACAAATGTAGAGAACATATAGTAAAATTAATTGTGTTCTATATCCTGTCAGTCCAGTATTGGAGTAAAGTTAAATTGGTATAAAATCTTTATTAGTAATGATAGACACATGAAATTTGAATATGTTAGGTATATTGACTTTGAAAATATAAGAATGAAATTAAAAGTAAAAAATTAATTTTTATTTAAAATTTTTAATAAAGTTTCCTCCCAAAATCCACATATATAATATTTTTTGGAATGATATTAAATGTTATCAGTATGTATATATTCCTACACCATATACAAGCTCCAATGTTGGATATTTGTCACATTTTGTCAGAGAAAATATTTTTGTAAGTCAAAATGAGACCTTCATTTTAAATACATGAAGACAAAATTATATTTTGTATTGGCCATTCAGACTATATATTACGGCTCCAAGCAGTTAATTTATGTGTTTATGATGAGGTCACTTCCTGAGTAACACATATCTGCTTGTATAGCCTTTAGTAATTGTTTATAAACATAGTTATAAGGTATTTAGAGGACTGTGATGAAAACTTTATAATAGAACCTACTCAAGTTCTCTACTTAATCATTTTACACTGTCTGTGAATGAAATACAGGTCCAAGGGATAAAATATGCTTTCCCCAGGTATATTTACCCTTGGATGTAAGAAAAGAGCAAAATGATGTTAAGTTGAACACAGAATGAATTCTATTTTATTGTTCAGTTTGGTTAAGATATTGATTGGCGTAGTGTGTCATTGTGGCCAATATGATGTTATGGGAATTCTAATGATCCATCTTGCTTTATCATGCATTATTAATTACTAATAATATTTGTTAACTGACACTTTAAAGATTACATAAGAAATATTCAAACAGATTATTTGAACTTAACTTTGTATAAGTGATCTTAACATGGTTACATATCCCACATGAACAAATATCAATACATTTTAGAATGTTTGGGATCAAAAGTTCACATTCAGTACATCATATAGGCTGACAATTGTACCTATAGTGAATCTGTAAGGCACATTTCTGGCTGTGTGCACTGAAAATATCCCAAAATGTTATTTTCATCATGAATATGCCTATGTATGGTAACATATTTCAATTTGGTACTTTGAGAGAGTGCGGTATTGAAGCATCAGCTGATATCTGATTCCACTGAATCAATGAGCTTAATAATTGGTAACCAACACTCTTAAAAATACACTATAAATGTTCAAACAGATCATTTGAATTATGTTTGCACATTTGATCTTAACAAGTACATTGTATCTGTCCCACATATGCAATTTTCCATCCTTGTTTACAAGTTTTGGGGATCAGATTTTCACATTTAGTTGATGATATAGGATTTATTGGTACCTATAGTTGATCTGTGTGACCACATTTGGCTGTATTCACTTGCAATATGCAAAATTGTTATTTCCCTCATGAATAAGATTTCTTATAGTAATATATTCTAATTTAGTACATTGTCACTTGACTTTCCTGTATACTGGTGTGTACTAATGTTTGCACCAATGATCAAACCTCACTGCCTCAACATTGCCTTAAACTTTATGATACATAGTCTACCTGATTAGTTATTTAAGCTGTAAATGGTTAAATATGCTTCTAGAAACCTGATATATTTTTAGGATGAATTTATCACTTTAATGCATGGCCATTGCTTTACATTTCTGAGTGTCACTCTGTCAAGTTTAATATTTTCCCCCATGCTTGCAACCTTAATGTTATCTTGAAATCACCATATCTAACACATTTTAACTTCATTTACCTAAATCTTACTGTTTTCTAGAATTAAGTGAAACATATTGTATCTTTTCAGGTTTAGCCTGGTATCTGGAACAGTGTGTTAGAGTTGGAACAGCTTGGAAGCTCTCCAATAGTCCGGCGGTGATAGCAAGGTTTTATAAGGGCATGTGCAGTGTACTGCCATAAGTGGCCAAGACTAGTTTTTATCACCACACTGATATATAGCACCTCAGAGACTTGGCTTAGGTCTTCACGAGAGAGAACAGCACCATTTTTTAGTAAGGTAGAGCCTCCCTAGAAACTATTTTCCTATCCCATTGTCACCTTTTGTAGTTATCGACATTGAAATGGAATGCATTTTTGCTATAAAACATGGTAGTTGTCGCATCAGAACTTTAAATCTTAATGTGCTATTAGTTATGGAAACAACTGCCTAAGTACCTGACACAATAAATGTGGAACATAGTACCTGGCTTTGTTTCTTTAGTGTGTACACCAATATGTATCTGGACAGGCATATAGCGGTTTACTGCCAAAATCACTATGAGCTATGTTGTTTCACTATCCCTGGGAAAAATGTTATCAGTTGTACAAACCCAGACTACCATTTGTTTTAAATACCATTCATTAGTCAACTTTTCTGTCTAAAATTTGTCAATCTGTGTTTTAAAACTTGTATAAAAATTTAAGTTTTCAATAACAATTTACTTTTTAAAATTTAAATGTTTATTTAAATTGCGATTAAAATTTAATTTATCAATATTGATAAATTTCAAACATATTTTCAGACAGGGCTTGTCTTGTATTATAATTTGGTTTTTACTGCATTGAAAAATTTCTATAATTAAGGAAGATATAGCAAATTTAGTTTTGGCTTCTCAAGAGCACTTGGACTAGACCTTGCACCCTGTGGAACACCAGCACTACATACTTTCTGACAGGTGTCACATGTTTTGTTTGCAAGGAATTTCAAAAAGACTTCATGTATAAAGTTGAAATAGGTATAGCATGCAAATATAAAAGTTTGACTAAAATTGGCTTAAAACATGGAGCCTGTCAGGAATTACATCACAATTAATACTTCCAGTTCAGTACCCACGAATGTATTTCTAGTCTATTTTTAGAATATTTGTTCCTCTCTTATTTTGGTGGAGATAGAAGAGTTTTATTTATGCATTTTTGGTAGGGATTTAAAGGTAATCATTTATTCTTGATAATATGAGCTCAGGGTGTTGTTGTCTGTGTGTATTTTGGCGACAGCGCTCAGTGAGTAATAAGGCCTTGGTGATGATTCGGAAGTGAAATCTGTGCTCTGTTTACATGCTGCTATGTTGACAGTCCAGTATCTCAAAAAAGAGCAGGTCAACCTTTGACAAGAACTTCACCGTGAAGTCATCTTTGAAGGTATTTTAGATTAACATATGATTTGCATTGATTGTCACACAGTGGAAAGGTCAGTACTGAGAAACAAATGTAGAGAACATATAGTAAAATTAATTGTGTTCTATATCCTGTCAGTGCAGTATTGGAGTAAAGTTAAATTGGTATAAAATCTTTATTAGTAATGATAGACACATGAAATTTGAATATGTTAGGTATATTGACTTTGAAAATATAAGAATGAAATTAAAAGTAAAAAATTAATTTTTATTTAAAAATTTGAATAAAGTTTCCTCCCAAAATGCACATATATAATATTTTTTGGAATGATATTAAATGTTATCAGTATGTATATATTCCTACACCATATACAAGCTCCAATGTTGGATATTTGTCACATTTTGTCAGAGAAAATATTTTTGTAAGTCAAAATGAGACCTTCATTTTAAATACATGAAGACAAAATTATATTTTGTATTGGCCATTCAGACTATTTATTACGGCTCCAAGCAGTTAATTTATGTGTTTATGATGAGGTCACTTCCTGAGTAACTCATATCTGCTTGTATAGCCTTTAGTAATTGTTTATAAACATAGTTATAAGGTATTTAGTTAGAGGACTTGATGAAAACTGTATAATAGAACCTACTCAAGTTCTCTACTTAATCATTTTACACTGTCTGTGAATGAAATACAGGTCCAAGGGATAAAATATGCTTTCCCCAGGTATATTTACCCTTGGATGTAAGAAAAGAGCAAAATGATGTTAAGTTGAACACAGAATGAATTCTATTTTATTGTTCAGTTTGGTTAAGATATTGATTGGCGTAGTGTGTCATTGTGGCCAATATGATGTTATGGGAATTCTAATGATCCATCTTGCTTTATCATGCATTATTAATTACTAATAATATTTGTTAACTGACACTTTAAAGATTACATAAGAAATATTCAAACAGATTATTTGTACTTAACTTTGTATAAGTGATCTTAACATGGTTACATATCCCACCTGAACAAATATCAATACATTTTAGAATGTTTGGGATCAAAAGTTCACATTCAGTACATCATATAGGCTGACAATTGTACCTATAGTGAATCTGTAAGGCACATTTCTGGCTGTGTGCACTGAAAATATCCCAAAATGTTATTTTCATCATGAATATGCCTATGTATGGTAACATATTTCAATTTGGTACTTTGAGAGAGTGCGGTATTGAAGCATCAGCTGATATCTGATTCCACTGAATCAATGAGCTTAATAATTGGTAACCAACACTCTTAAAAATACACTATAAATGTTCAAACAGATCATTTGAATTATGTTTGCACATTTGATCTTAACAAGTACATTGTATATGTCCCACATATGCAATTTTCCATCCTTGTTTACAAGTTTTGGGGATCAGATTTTCACATTTAGTTGATGATATAGGATTTATTGGTACCTATAGTTGATCTGTGTGACCACATTTGGCTGTATTCACTTGCAATATGCAAAATTGTTATTTCCCTCATGAATAAGATTGCTTATAGTAATATATTCTAATTTAGTACATTGTCACTTGACTTTCCTGTATACTGGTATGTACTAATGTTTGCACCAATGATCAAACCTCACTGCCTCAACATTGCCTTAAACTTTATGATACATAGTCTACCTGATTAGTTATTTAAGCTGTAAATGGTTAAATATGCTTGATATATTTTTAGGATTAATTTATCACTTTAATGCATGGCCATTGCTTCACATTTCTGAGTGTAACTCTGTCAAGTTTAATATTTTCCCCCATGCTTGCAACCTTAATGTTATCTTGAAATCACCATATCTAACACATTTTAACTTAATTTACCTAAATCTTACTGTTTTCTAGAATTAAGTGAAACATATTGTATCTTTTCAGGTTTAGCCTGGTATCTGGAACAGTGTGTTAGAGTTGGAACAGCTTGGAAGCTCTCCAATAGTCCGGCGGTGATAGCAAGGTTTTATAAGGGCATGTGCAGTGTACTGCCATAAGTGGCCAAGACTAGTTTATATCACCACACTGATATATAGCACCTCAGAGACTTGGCTTAGGTCTTCACGAGAGAGATCAGCACCATTTTTTAGTAAGGTAGAGCCTCCCTAGAAACTATTTTCCTATCCCATTGTCACCTTTTGTAGTTATCGACATTGAAATGGAATGCATTTTTGCTATAAAACATGGTAGTGGTCCCATCAGAACTTTAAATCTGAATGTGCTATTAGTTATGGAAACAACTGCCTAAGTACCTGACACAATAAATGTGGAACATAGTACCTGGCTTTGTTTCTTTAGTGTGTACACCAATATGTATCTGGACAGGCATATAGCGGTTTACTGCCAAAATCACTATGAGCTATGTTGTTTCACTATCCCTGGGAAAAATGTTATCAGTTGTACAAACCCAGACTACCATTTGTTTTAAATACCATTCATTAGTCAACTTTTCTGTCTAAAATTTGTCAATCTGTGTTTTAAAACTTGTATAAAAATTTAAGTTTTCAATAACAATTTACTTTTTAAAATTTAAATGTTTATTTAAATTGCGATTAAAATTTAATTTATCAATATTGATACATTTCAAACATATTTTCAGACAGGGCTTGTCTTGTATTATAATTTGGTTTTTACTGCATTGAAAAATTTCTATAATTAAGGAAGATATAGCAAATTTAGTTTTGGCTTCTCAAGAGCACTTGGACTAGACCTTGCACCCTGTGGAACACCAGCACTACATACTTTCTGACAGGTGTCACATGTTTTGTTTGCAAGGAATTTCAAAAAGACTTCATGTATAAAGTTGAAATAGGTATAGCATGCAAATATAAAAGTTTGACTAAAATTGGCTTAAAACATGGAGCCTGTCAGGAATTACATCACAATTAATACTTCCAGTTCAGTACCCACGAATGTATTTCTAGTCTATTTTTAGAATATTTGTTCCTCTCTTATTTTGGTGGAGATAGAAGAGTTTTATTTATGCATTTTTGGTAGGGATTTAAAGGTAACCATTTATTCTTGATAATATGAGCTCAGGGTGTTGTTGTCTGTGTGTATTTTGGCAACAGCGCTCAGTGAGTAATAAGGCCTTGGTGATGATTCGGAAGTGAAATCTGTGTTCTGTTTAATTACTGCTATGTTGACAGTCCAGTATCTCAAAAAAGAGCAGGTCAACCTTTGACAAGAACTTCACCGTGAAGTCATCTTTGAAGGTATTTTAGATTAACATATGATTTGCATTGATTGTCACACAGTGGAAAGGTCAGTACTGAGAAACAAATGGAGAGAACATATAGTAAAATTAATTGTGTTCTATATCCTGTCAGTGCAGTATTGGAGTAAAGTTAAATTGGTATAAAATCTTTATTAGTAATGATAGACACATGAAATTTGAATATGTTAGGTATATTGACTTTGAAAATATAAGAATGAAATTAAAAGTAAAAAATTAATTTTTATTTAAAAATTTTAATAAAGTTTCCTCCCAAAATGCACATATATAATATTTTTTGGAATGATATTAAATGTTATCAGTATGTATATATTCCTACACCATATACAAGCTCCAATGTTGGATATTTGTCACATTTTGTCAGAGAAAATATTTTTGTAAGTCAAAATGAGACCTTCATTTTAAATACATGAAGACAAAATTATATTTTGTATTGGCCATTCAGACTATTTATTACGGCTCCAAGCAGTTAATTTATGTGTTTATGATGAGGTCACTTCCTGAGTAACACATATCTGCTTGTATAGCCTTTAGTAATTGTTTATAAACATAGTTATAAGGTATTTAGTTAGAGGACTTGATGAAAACTTTATAATAGAACCTACTCAAGTTCTCTACTTAATCATTTTACACTGTCTGTGAATGAAATACAGGTCCAAGGGATAAAATATGCTTTCCCCAGGTATATTTACCCTTGGATGTAAGAAAAGAGCAAAATGATGTTAAGTTGAACACAGAATGAATTCTATTTTATTGTTCAGTTTGGTTAAGATATTGATTGGCGTAGTGTGTCATTGTGGCCAATATGATGTTATGGGAATTCTAATGATCCATCTTGCTTTATCATGCATTATTAATTACTAATAATATTTGTTAACTGACACTTTAAAGATTACATAAGAAATATTCAAACAGATTATTTGTACTTAACTTTGTATAAGTGATCTTAACATGGTTACATATCCCACCTGAACAAATATCAATACATTTTAGAATGTTTGGGATCAAAAGTTCACATTCAGTACATCATATAGGCTGACAATTGTACCTATAGTGAATCTGTAAGGCACATTTCTGGCTGTGTGCACTGAAAATATCCCAAAATGTTATTTTCATCATGAATATGCCTATGTATGGTAACATATTTCAATTTGGTACTTTGAGAGAGTGCGGTATTGAAGCATCAGCTGATATCTGATTCCACTGAATCAATGAGCTTAATAATTGGTAACCAACACTCTTAAAAATACACTATAAATGTTCAAACAGATCATTTGAATTATGTTTGCACATTTGATCTTAACAAGTACATTGTATATGTCCCACATATGCAATTTACCATCCTTGTTTACAAGTTTTGGGGATCAGATTTTCACATTTAGTTGATGATATAGGATTTATTGGTACCTATAGTTGATCTGTGTGACCACATTTGGCTGTATTCACTTGCAATATGCAAAATTGTTATTTCCCTCATGAATAAGATTGCTTATAGTAATATATTCTAATTTAGTACATTGTCACTTGACTTTCCTGTATACTGGTGTGTACTAATGTTTGCACCAATGATCAAACCTCACTGCCTCAACATTGCCTTAAACTTTATGATACATAGTCTACCTGATTAGTTATTTAAGCTGTAAATGGTTAAATATGCTTCTAGAAACCTGATATATTTTTAGGATGAATTTATCACTTTAATGCATGGCCATTGCTTCACATTTCTGAGTGTCACTCTGTCAAGTTTAATATTTTCCCCCATGCTTGCAACCTTAATGTTATCTTGAAATCACCATATCTAACACATTTTAACTTAATTTACCTAAATCTTACTGTTTTCTAGAATTAAGCGAAACATATTGTATCTTTTCAGGTTTAGCCTGGTATCTGGAACAGTGTGTTAGAGTTGGAACAGCTTGGAAGCTCTCCAATAGTCCGGCGGTGATAGCAAGGTTTTATAAGGGCATGTGCAGTGTACTGCCATAAGTGGCCAAGACTAGTTTATATCACCACACTGATATATAGCACCTCAGAGACTTGGCTTAGGTCTTCACGAGAGAGATCAGCACCATTTTTTAGTAAGGTAGAGCCTCCCTAGAAACTATTTTCCTATCCCATTGTCACCTTTTGTAGTTATCGACATTGAAATGGAATGCATTTTTGCTATAAAACATGGTAGTGGTCCCATCAGAACTTTAAATCTGAATGTGCTATTAGTTATGGAAACAACTGCCTAAGTACCTGACACAATAAATGTGGAACATAGTACCTGGCTTTGTTTCTTTAGTGTGTACACCAATATGTATCTGGACAGGCATATAGCGGTTTACTGCCAAAATCACTATGAGCTATGTTGTTTCACTATCCCTGGGAAAAATGTTATCAGTTGTACAAACCCAGACTACCATTTGTTTTAAATACCATTCATTAGTCAACTTTTCTGTCTAAAATTTGTCAATCTGTGTTTTAAAACTTGTATAAAAATTTAAGTTTTCAATAACAATTTACTTTTTAAAATTTAAATGTTTATTTAAATTGCGATTAAAATTTAATTTATCAATATTGATAAATTTCAAACATATTTTCAGACAGGGCTTGTCTTGTATTATAATTTGGTTTTTACTGCATTGAAAAATTTCTATAATTAAGGAAGATATAGCAAATTTAGTTTTGGCTTCTCAAGAGCACTTGGACTAGACCTTGCACCCTGTGGAACACCAGCACTACATACTTTCTGACAGGTGTCACATGTTTTGTTTGCAAGGAATTTCAAAAAGACTTCATGTATAAAGTTGAAATAGGTATAGCATGCAAATATAAAAGTTTGACTAAAATTGGCTTAAAACATGGAGCCTGTCAGGAATTACATCACAATTAATACTTCCAGTTCAGTACCCACGAATGTATTTCTAGTCTATTTTTAGAATATTTGTTCCTCTCTTATTTTGGTGGAGATAGAAGAGTTTTATTTATGCATTTTTGGTAGGGATTTAAAGGTAATCATTTATTCTTGATAATATGAGCTCATGGTGTTGTTGTCTGTGTGTATTTTGGCGACAGCGCTCAGTGAGTAATAAGGCCTTGGTGATGATTCGGAAGTGAAATCTGTGCTCTGTTTACATGCTGCTATGTTGACAGTCCAGTATCTCAAAAAAGAGCAGGTCAACCTTTGACAAGAACTTCACCGTGAAGTCATCTTTGAAGGTATTTTAGATTAACATATGATTTGCATTGATTGTCACACAGTGGAAAGGGCAGTACTGAGAAACAAATGTAGAGAACATATAGTAAAATTAATTGTGTTCTATATCCTGTCAGTGCAGTATTGGAGTAAAGTTAAATTGGTATAAAATCTTTATTAGTAATGATAGACACATGAAATTTGAATATGTTAGGTATATTGACTTTGAAAATATAAGAATGAAATTAAAAGTAAAAAATTAATTTTTATTTAAAAATTTTAATAAAGTTTCCTCCCAAAATGCACATATATAATATTTTTTGGAATGATATTAAATGTTATCAGTATGTATATATTCCTACACCATATACAAGCTCCAATGTTGGATATTTGTCACATTTTGTCAGAGAAAATATTTTTGTAAGTCAAAATGAGACCTTCATTTTAAATACATGAAGACAAAATTATATTTTGTATTGGCCATTCAGACTATTTATTACGGCTCCAAGCAGTTAATTTATGTGTTTATGATGAGGTCACTTCCTGAGTAACACATATCTGCTTGTATAGCCTTTAGTAATTGTTTATAAACATAGTTATAAGGTATTTAGTTAGAGGACTTGATGAAAACTTTATAATAGAACCTACTCAAGTTCTCTACTTAATCATTTTACACTGTCTGTGAATGAAATACAGGTCCAAGGGATAAAATATGCTTTCCCCAGGTATATTTACCCTTGGATGTAAGAAAAGAGCAAAATGATGTTAAGTTGAACACAGAATGAATTCTATTTTATTGTTCAGTTTGGTTAAGATATTGATTGGCGTAGTGTGTCATTGTGGCCAATATGATGTTATGGGAATTCTAATGATCCATCTTGCTTTATCATGCATTATTAATTACTAATAATATTTGTTAACTGACACTTTAAAGATTACATAAGAAATATTCAAACAGATTATTTGTACTTAACTTTGTATAAGTGATCTTAACATGGTTACATATCCCACCTGAACAAATATCAATACATTTTAGAATGTTTGGGATCAAAAGTTCACATTCAGTACATCATATAGGCTGACAATTGTACCTATAGTGAATCTGTAAGGCACATTTCTGGCTGTGTGCACTGAAAATATCCCAAAATGTTATTTTCATCATGAATATGCCTATGTATGGTAACATATTTCAATTTGGTACTTTGAGAGAGTGCGGTATTGAAGCATCAGCTGATATCTGATTCCACTGAATCAATGAGCTTAATAATTGGTAACCAACACTCTTAAAAATACACTATAAATGTTCAAACAGATCATTTGAATTATGTTTGCACATTTGATCTTAACAAGTACATTGTATATGTCCCACATATGCAATTTACCATCCTTGTTTACAAGTTTTGGGGATCAGATTTTCACATTTAGTTGATGATATAGGATTTATTGGTACCTATAGTTGATCTGTGTGACCACATTTGGCTGTATTCACTTGCAATATGCAAAATTGTTATTTCCCTCATGAATAAGATTGCTTATAGTAATATATTCTAATTTAGTACATTGTCACTTGACTTTCCTGTATACTGGTGTGTACTAATGTTTGCACCAATGATCAAACCTCACTGCCTCAACATTGCCTTAAACTTTATGATACATAGTCTACCTGATTAGTTATTTAAGCTGTAAATGGTTAAATATGCTTCTAGAAACCTGATATATTTTTAGGATGAATTTATCACTTTAATGCATGGCCATTGCTTCACATTTCTGAGTGTCACTCTGTCAAGTTTAATATTTTCCCCCATGCTTGCAACCTTAATGTTATCTTGAAATCACCATATCTAACACATTTTAACTTCATTTACCTAAATCTTACTGTTTTCTAGAATTAAGTGAAACATATTGTATCTTTTCAGGTTTAGCCTGGTATCTGGAACAGTGTGTTAGAGTTGGAACAGCTTGGAAGCTCTCCAATAGTCCGGCGGTGATAGCAAGGTTTTATAAGGGCATGTGCAGTGTACTGCCATAAGTGGCCAAGACTAGTTTATATCACCACACTGATATATAGCACCTCAGAGACTTGGCTTAGGTCTTCACGAGAGAGATCAGCACCATTTTTTAGTAAGGTAGAGCCTCCCTAGAAACTATTTTCCTATCCCATTGTCACCTTTTGTAGTTATCGACATTGAAATGGAATGCATTTTTGCTATAAAACATGGTAGTGGTCCCATCAGAACTTTAAATCTGAATGTGCTATTAGTTATGGAAACAACTGCCTAAGTACCTGACACAATAAATCTGGAACATAGTACCTGGCTTTGTTTCTTTAGTGTGTACACCAATATGTATCTGGACAGGCATATAGCGGTTTACTGCCAAAATCACTATGAGCTATGTTGTTTCACTATCCCTGGGAAAAATGTTATCAGTTGTACAAACCCAGACTACCATTTGTTTTAAATACCATTCATTAGTCAACTTTTCTGTCTAAAATTTGTCAATCTGTGTTTTAAAACTTGTATAAAAATTTAAGTTTTCAATAACAATTTACTTTTTAAAATTTAAATGTTTATTTAAATTGCGATTAAAATTTAATTTATCAATATTGATAAATTTCAAACATATTTTCAGACAGGGCTTGTCTTGTATTATAATTTGGTTTTTACTGCATTGAAAAATTTCTATAATTAAGGAAGATATAGCAAATTTAGTTTTGGCTTCTCAAGAGCACTTGGACTAGACCTTGCACCCTGTGGAACACCAGCACTACATACTTTCTGACAGGTGTCATATGTTTTGTTTGCAAGGAATTTCAAAAAGACTTCATGTATAAAGTTGAAATAGGTATAGCATGCAAATATAAAAGTTTGACTAAAATTGGCTTAAAACATGGAGCCTGTCAGGAATTACATCACAATTAATACTTCCAGTTCAGTACCCACGAATGTATTTCTAGTCTATTTTTAGAATATTTGTTCCTCTCTTATTTTGGTGGAGATAGAAGAGTTTTATTTATGCATTTTTGGTAGGGATTTAAAGGTAATCATTTATTCTTGATAATATGAGCTCAGGGTGTTGTTGTCTGTGTGTATTTTGGCGACAGCGCTCAGTGAGTAATAAGGCCTTGGTGATGATTCGGAAGTGAAATCTGTGCTCTGTTTACATGCTGCTATGTTGACAGTCCAGTATCTCAAAAAAGAGCAGGTCAACCTTTGACAAGAACTTCACCGTGAAGTCATCTTTGAAGGTATTTTAGATTAACATATGATTTGCATTGATTGTCACACAGTGGAAAGGTCAGTACTGAGAAACAAATGTAGAGAACATATAGTAAAATTAATTGTGTTCTATATCCTGTCAGTGCAGTATTGGAGTAAAGTTAAATTGGTATAAAATCTTTATTAGTAATGATAGACACATGAAATTTGAATATGTTAGGTATATTGACTTTGAAAATATAAGAATGAAATTAAAAGTAAAAAATTAATTTTTATTTAAAAATTTTAATAAAGTTTCCTCCCAAAATGCACATATATAATATTTTTTGGAATGATATTAAATGTTATCAGTATGTATATATTCCTACACCATATACAAGCTCCAATGTTGGATATTTGTCACATTTTGTCAGAGAAAATATTTTTGTAAGTCAAAATGAGACCTTCATTTTAAATACATGAAGACAAAATTATATTTTGTATTGGCCATTCAGACTATTTATTACGGCTCCAAGCAGTTAATTTATGTGTTTATGATGAGGTCACTTCCTGAGTAACACATATCTGCTTGTATAGCCTTTAGTAATTGTTTATAAACATAGTTATAAGGTATTTAGTTAGAGGACTTGATGAAAACTTTATAATAGAACCTACTCAAGTTCTCTACTTAATCATTTTACACTGTCTGTGAATGAAATACAGGTCCAAGGGATAAAATATGCTTTCCCCAGGTATATTTACCCTTGGATGTAAGAAAAGAGCAAAATGATGTTAAGTTGAACACAGAATGAATTCTATTTTATTGTTCAGTTTGGTTAAGATATTGATTGGCGTAGTGTGTCATTGTGGCCAATATGATGTTATGGGAATTCTAATGATCCATCTTGCTTTATCATGCATTATTAATTACTAATAATATTTGTTAACTGACACTTTAAAGATTACATAAGAAATATTCAAACAGATTATTTGTACTTAACTTTGTATAAGTGATCTTAACATGGTTACATATCCCACCTGAACAAATATCAATACATTTTAGAATGTTTGGGATCAAAAGTTCACATTCAGTACATCATATAGGCTGACAATTGTACCTATAGTGAATCTGTAAGGCACATTTCTGGCTGTGTGCACTGAAAATATCCCAAAATGTTATTTTCATCATGAATATGCCTATGTATGGTAACATATTTCAATTTGGTACTTTGAGAGAGTGCGGTATTGAAGCATCAGCTGATATCTGATTCCACTGAATCAATGAGCTTAATAATTGGTAACCAACACTCTTAAAAATACACTATAAATGTTCAAACAGATCATTTGAATTATGTTTGCACATTTGATCTTAACAAGTACATTGTATATGTCCCACATATGCAATTTACCATCCTTGTTTACAAGTTTTGGGGATCAGATTTTCACATTTAGTTGATGATATAGGATTTATTGGTACCTATAGTTGATCTGTGTGACCACATTTGGCTGTATTCACTTGCAATATGCAAAATTGTTATTTCCCTCATGAATAAGATTGCTTATAGTAATATATTCTAATTTAGTACATTGTCACTTGACTTTCCTGTATACTGGTGTGTACTAATGTTTGCACCAATGATCAAACCTCACTGCCTCAACATTGCCTTAAACTTTATGATACATAGTCTACCTGATTAGTTATTTAAGCTGTAAATGGTTAAATATGCTTCTAGAAACCTGATATATTTTTAGGATGAATTTATCACTTTAATGCATGGCCATTGCTTCACATTTCTGAGTGTCACTCTGTCAAGTTTAATATTTTCCCCCATGCTTGCAACCTTAATGTTATCTTGAAATCACCATATCTAACACATTTTAACTTCATTTACCTAAATCTTACTGTTTTCTAGAATTAAGTGAAACATATTGTATCTTTTCAGGTTTAGCCTGGTATCTGGAACAGTGTGTTAGAGTTGGAACAGCTTGGAAGCTCTCCAATAGTCCGGCGGTGATAGCAAGGTTTTATAAGGGCATGTGCAGTGTACTGCCATAAGTGGCCAAGACTAGTTTATATCACCACACTGATATATAGCACCTCAGAGACTTGGCTTAGGTCTTCACGAGAGAGATCAGCACCATTTTTTAGTAAGGTAGAGCCTCCCTAGAAACTATTTTCCTATCCCATTGTCACCTTTTGTAGTTATCGACATTGAAATGGAATGCATTTTTGATATAAAACATGGTAGTGGTCCCATCAGAACTTTAAATCTGAATGTGCTATTAGTTATGGAAACAACTGCCTAAGTACCTGACACAATAAATCTGGAACATAGTACCTGGCTTTGTTTCTTTAGTGTGTACACCAATATGTATCTGGACAGGCATATAGCGGTTTACTGCCAAAATCACTATGAGCTATGTTGTTTCACTATCCCTGGGAAAAATGTTATCAGTTGTACAAACCCAGACTACCATTTGTTTTAAATACCATTCATTAGTCAACTTTTCTGTCTAAAATTTGTCAATCTGTGTTTTAAAACTTGTATAAAAATTTAAGTTTTCAATAACAATTTACTTTTTAAAATTTAAATGTTTATTTAAATTGCGATTAAAATTTAATTTATCAATATTGATAAATTTCAAACATATTTTCAGACAGGGCTTGTCTTGTATTATAATTTGGTTTTTACTGCATTGAAAAATTTCTATAATTAAGGAAGATATAGCAAATTTAGTTTTGGCTTCTCAAGAGCACTTGGACTAGACCTTGCACCCTGTGGAACACCAGCACTACATACTTTCTGACAGGTGTCACATGTTTTGTTTGCAAGGAATTTCAAAAAGACTTCATGTATAAAGTTGAAATAGGTATAGCATGCAAATATAAAAGTTTGACTAAAATTGGCTTAAAACATGGAGCCTGTCAGGAATTACATCACAATTAATACTTCCAGTTCAGTACCCACGAATGTATTTCTAGTCTATTTTTAGAATATTTGTTCCTCTCTTATTTTGGTGGAGATAGAAGAGTTTTATTTATGCATTTTTGGTAGGGATTTAAAGGTAATCATTTATTCTTGATAATATGAGCTCATGGTGTTGTTGTCTGTGTGTATTTTGGCGACAGCGCTCAGTGAGTAATAAGGCCTTGGTGATGATTCGGAAGTGAAATCTGTGCTCTGTTTACATGCTGCAATGTTGACAGTCCAGTATCTCAAAAAAGAGCAGGTCAACCTTTGACAAGAACTTCACCGTGAAGTCATCTTTGAAGGTATTTTAGATTAACATATGATTTGCATTGATTGTCACACAGTGGAAAGGTCAGTACTGAGAAACAAATGTAGAGAACATATAGTAAAATTAATTGTGTTCTATATCCTGTCAGTGCAGTATTGGAGTAAAGTTAAATTGGTATAAAATCTTTATTAGTAATGATAGACACATGAAATTTGAATATGTTAGGTATATTGACTTTGAAAATATAAGAATGAAATTAAAAGTAAAAAATTAATTTTTATTTAAAAATTTTAATAAAGTTTCCTCCCAAAATGCACATATATAATATTTTTTGGAATGATATTAAATGTTATCAGTATGTATATATTCCTACACCATATACAAGCTCCAATGTTGGATATTTGTCACATTTTGTCAGAGAAAATATTTTTGTAAGTCAAAATGAGACCTTCATTTTAAATACATGAAGACAAAATTATATTTTGTATTGGCCATTCAGACTATTTATTACGGCTCCAAGCAGTTAATTTATGTGTTTATGATGAGGTCACTTCCTGAGTAACACATATCTGCTTGTATAGCCTTTAGTAATTGTTTATAAACATAGTTATAAGGTATTTAGTTAGAGGACTTGATGAAAACTTTATAATAGAACCTACTCAAGTTCTCTACTTAATCATTTTACACTGTCTGTGAATGAAATACAGGTCCAAGGGATAAAATATGCTTTCCCCAGGTATATTTACCCTTGGATGTAAGAAAAGAGCAAAATGATGTTAAGTTGAACACAGAATGAATTCTATTTTATTGTTCAGTTTGGTTAAGATATTGATTGGCGTAGTGTGTCATTGTGGCCAATATGATGTTATGGGAATTCTAATGATCCATCTTGCTTTATCATGCATTATTAATTACTAATAATATTTGTTAACTGACACTTTAAAGATTACATAAGAAATATTCAAACAGATTATTTGTACTTAACTTTGTATAAGTGATCTTAACATGGTTACATATCCCACCTGAACAAATATCAATACATTTTAGAATGTTTGGGATCAAAAGTTCACATTCAGTACATCATATAGGCTGACAATTGTACCTATAGTGAATCTGTAAGGCACATTTCTGGCTGTGTGCACTGAAAATATCCCAAAATGTTATTTTCATCATGAATATGCCTATGTATGGTAACATATTTCAATTTGGTACTTTGAGAGAGTGCGGTATTGAAGCATCAGCTGATATCTGATTCCACTGAATCAATGAGCTTAATAATTGGTAACCAACACTCTTAAAAATACACTATAAATGTTCAAACAGATCATTTGAATTATGTTTGCACATTTGATCTTAACAAGTACATTGTATATGTCCCACATATGCAATTTACCATCCTTGTTTACAAGTTTTGGGGATCAGATTTTCACATTTAGTTGATGATATAGGATTTATTGGTACCTATAGTTGATCTGTGTGACCACATTTGGCTGTATTCACTTGCAATATGCAAAATTGTTATTTCCCTCATGAATAAGATTGCTTATAGTAATATATTCTAATTTAGTACATTGTCACTTGACTTTCCTGTATACTGGTGTGTACTAATGTTTGCACCAATGATCAAACCTCACTGCCTCAACATTGCCTTAAACTTTATGATACATAGTCTACCTGATTAGTTATTTAAGCTGTAAATGGTTAAATATGCTTCTAGAAACCTGATATATTTTTAGGATGAATTTATCACTTTAATGCATGGCCATTGCTTCACATTTCTGAGTGTCACTCTGTCAAGTTTAATATTTTCCCCCATGCTTGCAACCTTAATGTTATCTTGAAATCACCATATCTAACACATTTTAACTTCATTTACCTAAATCTTACTGTTTTCTAGAATTAAGTGAAACATATTGTATCTTTTCAGGTTTAGCCTGGTATCTGGAACAGTGTGTTAGAGTTGGAACAGCTTGGAAGCTCTCCAATAGTCCGGCGGTGATAGCAAGGTTTTATAAGGGCATGTGCAGTGTACTGCCATAAGTGGCCAAGACTAGTTTATATCACCACACTGATATATAGCACCTCAGAGACTTGGCTTAGGTCTTCACGAGAGAGATCAGCACCATTTTTTAGTAAGGTAGAGCCTCCCTAGAAACTATTTTCCTATCCCATTGTCACCTTTTGTAGTTATCGACATTGAAATGGAATGCATTTTTGCTATAAAACATGGTAGTGGTCCCATCAGAACTTTAAATCTGAATGTGCTATTAGTTATGGAAACAACTGCCTAAGTACCTGACACAATAAATGTGGAACATAGTACCTGGCTTTGTTTCTTTAGTGTGTACACCAATATGTATCTGGACAGGCATATAGCGGTTTACTGCCAAAATCACTATGAGCTATGTTGTTTCACTATCCCTGGGAAAAATGTTATCAGTTGTACAAACCCAGACTACCATTTGTTTTAAATACCATTCATTAGTCAACTTTTCTGTCTAAAATTTGTCAATCTGTGTTTTAAAACTTGTATAAAAATTTAAGTTTTCAATAACAATTTACTTTTTAAAATTTAAATGTTTATTTAAATTGCGATTAAAATTTAATTTATCAATATTGATAAATTTCAAACATATTTTCAGACAGGGCTTGTCTTGTATTATAATTTGGTTTTTACTGCATTGAAAAATTTCTATAATTAAGGAAGATATAGCAAATTTAGTTTTGGCTTCTCAAGAGCACTTGGACTAGACCTTGCACCCTGTGGAACACCAGCACTACATACTTTCTGACAGGTGTCATATGTTTTGTTTGCAAGGAATTTCAAAAAGACTTCATGTATAAAGTTGAAATAGGTATAGCATGCAAATATAAAAGTTTGACTAAAATTGGCTTAAAACATGGAGCCTGTCAGGAATTACATCACAATTAATACTTCCAGTTCAGTACTCACGAATGTATTTCTAGTCTATTTTTAGAATATTTGTTCCTCTCTTATTTTGGTGGAGATAGAAGAGTTTTATTTATGCATTTTTGGTAGGGATTTAAAGGTAATCATTTATTCTTGATAATATGAGCTCAGGGTGTTGTTGTCTGTGTGTATTTTGGCGACAGCGCTCAGTGAGTAATAAGGCCTTGGTGATGATTCGGAAGTGAAATCTGTGCTCTGTTTACATGCTGCTATGTTGACAGTCCAGTATCTCAAAAAAGAGCAGGTCAACCTTTGACAAGAACTTCACCGTGAAGTCATCTTTGAAGGTATTTTAGATTAACATATGATTTGCATTGATTGTCACACAGTGGAAAGGGCAGTACTGAGAAACAAATGTAGAGAACATATAGTAAAATTAATTGTGTTCTATATCCTGTCAGTGCAGTATTGGAGTAAAGTTAAATTGGTATAAAATCTTTATTAGTAATGATAGACACATGAAATTTGAATATGTTAGGTATATTGACTTTGAAAATATAAGAATGAAATTAAAAGTAAAAAATTAATTTTTATTTAAAAATTTGAATAAAGTTTCCTCCCAAAATGCACATATATAATATTTTTTGGAATGATATTAAATGTTATCAGTATGTATATATTCCTACACCATATACAAGCTCCAATGTTGGATATTTGTCACATTTTGTCAGAGAAAATATTTTTGTAAGTCAAAATGAGACCTTCATTTTAAATACATGAAGACAAAATTATATTTTGTATTGGCCATTCAGACTATTTATTACGGCTCCAAGCAGTTAATTTATGTGTTTATGATGAGGTCACTTCCTGAGTAACACATATCTGCTTGTATAGCCTTTAGTAATTGTTTATAAACATAGTTATAAGGTATTTAGTTAGAGGACTTGATGAAAACTTTATAATAGAACCTACTCAAGTTCTCTACTTAATCATTTTACACTGTCTGTGAATGAAATACAGGTCCAAGGGATAAAATATGCTTTCCCCAGGTATATTTACCCTTGGATGTAAGAAAAGAGCAAAATGATGTTAAGTTGAACACAGAATGAATTCTATTTTATTGTTCAGTTTGGTTAAGATATTGATTGGCGTAGTGTGTCATTGTGGCCAATATGATGTTATGGGAATTCTAATGATCCATCTTGCTTTATCATGCATTATTAATTACTAATAATATTTGTTAACTGACACTTTAAAGATTACATAAGAAATATTCAAACAGATTATTTGTACTTAACTTTGTATAAGTGATCTTAACATGGTTACATATCCCACCTGAACAAATATCAATACATTTTAGAATGTTTGGGATCAAAAGTTCACATTCAGTACATCATATTGGCTGACAATTGTACCTATAGTGAATCTGTAAGGCACATTTCTGGCTGTGTGCACTGAAAATATCCCAAAATGTTATTTTCATCATGAATATGCCTATGTATGGTAACATATTTCAATTTGGTACTTTGAGAGAGTGCGGTATTGAAGCATCAGCTGATATCTGATTCCACTGAATCAATGAGCTTAATAATTGGTAACCAACACTCTTAAAAATACACTATAAATGTTCAAACAGATCATTTGAATTATGTTTGCACATTTGATCTTAACAAGTACATTGTATATGTCCCACATATGCAATTTACCATCCTTGTTTACAAGTTTTGGGGATCAGATTTTCACATTTAGTTGATGATATAGGATTTATTGGTACCTATAGTTGATCTGTGTGACCACATTTGGCTGTATTCACTTGCAATATGCAAAATTGTTATTTCCCTCATGAATAAGATTGCTTATAGTAATATATTCTAATTTAGTACATTGTCACTTGACTTTCCTGTATACTGGTGTGTACTAATGTTTGCACCAATGATCAAACCTCACTGCCTCAACATTGCCTTAAACTTTATGATACATAGTCTACCTGATTAGTTATTTAAGCTGTAAATGGTTAAATATGCTTCTAGAAACCTGATATATTTTTAGGATGAATTTATCACTTTAATGCATGGCCATTGCTTCACATTTCTGAGTGTCACTCTGTCAAGTTTAATATTTTCCCCCATGCTTGCAACCTTAATGTTATCTTGAAATCACCATATCTAACACATTTTAACTTAATTTACCTAAATCTTACTGTTTTCTAGAATTAAGTGAAACATATTGTATCTTTTCAGGTTTAGCCTGGTATCTGGAACAGTGTGTTAGAGTTGGAACAGCTTGGAAGCTCTCCAATAGTCCGGCGGTGATAGCAAGGTTTTATAAGGGCATGTGCAGTGTACTGCCATAAGTGGCCAAGACTAGTTTATATCACCACACTGATATATAGCACCTCAGAGACTTGGCTTAGGTCTTCACGAGAGAGATCAGCACCATTTTTTAGTAAGGTAGAGCCTCCCTAGAAACTATTTTCCTATCCCATTGTCACCTTTTGTAGTTATCGACATTGAAATGGAATGCATTTTTGCTATAAAACATGGTAGTGGTCCCATCAGAACTTTAAATCTGAATGTGCTATTAGTTATGGAAACAACTGCCTAAGTACCTGACACAATAAATGTGGAACATAGTACCTGGCTTTGTTTCTTTAGTGTGTACACCAATATGTATCTGGACAGGCATATAGCGGTTTACTGCCAAAATCACTATGAGCTATGTTGTTTCACTATCCCTGGGAAAAATGTTATCAGTTGTACAAACCCAGACTACCATTTGTTTTAAATACCATTCATTAGTCAACTTTTCTGTCTAAAATTTGTCAATCTGTGTTTTAAAACTTGTATAAAAATTTAAGTTTTCAATAACAATTTACTTTTTAAAATTTAAATGTTTATTTAAATTGCGATTAAAATTTAATTTATCAATATTGATAAATTTCAAACATATTTTCAGACAGGGCTTGTCTTGTATTATAATTTGGTTTTTACTGCATTGAAAAATTTCTATAATTAAGGAAGATATAGCAAATTTAGTTTTGGCTTCTCAAGAGCACTTGGACTAGACCTTGCACCCTGTGGAACACCAGCACTACATGCTTTCTGACAGGTGTCACATGTTTTGTTTGCAAGGAATTTCAAAAAGACTTCATGTATAAAGTTGAAATAGGTATAGCATGCAAATATAAAAGTTTGACTAAAATTGGCTTAAAACATGGAGCCTGTCAGGAATTACATCACAATTAATACTTCCAGTTCAGTACCCACGAATGTATTTCTAGTCTATTTTTAGAATATTTGTTCCTCTCTTATTTTGGTGGAGATAGAAGAGTTTTATTTATGCATTTTTGGTAGGGATTTAAAGGTAATCATTTATTCTTGATAATATGAGCTCAGGGTGTTGTTGTCTGTGTGTATTTTGGCGACAGCGCTCAGTGAGTAATAAGGCCTTGGTGATGATTCGGAAGTGAAATCTGTGCTCTGTTTACATGCTGCTATGTTGACAGTCCAGTATCTCAAAAAAGAGCAGGTCAACCTTTGACAAGAACTTCACCGTGAAGTCATCTTTGAAGGTATTTTAGATTAACATATGATTTGCATTGATTGTCACACAGTGGAAAGGTCAGTACTGAGAAACAAATGTAGAGAACATATAGTAAAATTAATTGTGTTCTATATCCTGTCAGTGCAGTATTGGAGTAAAGTTAAATTGGTATAAAATCTTTATTAGTAATGATAGACACATGAAATTTGAATATGTTAGGTATATTGACTTTGAAAATATAAGAATGAAATTAAAAGTAAAAAATTAATTTTTATTTAAAAATTTTAATAAAGTTTCCTCCCAAAATGCACATATATAATATTTTTTGGAATGATATTAAATGTTATCAGTATGTATATATTCCTACACCATATACAAGCTCCAATGTTGGATATTTGTCACATTTTGTCAGAGAAAATATTTTTGTAAGTCAAAATGAGACCTTCATTTTAAATACATGAAGACAAAATTATATTTTGTATTGGCCATTCAGACTATTTATTACGGCTCCAAGCAGTTAATTTATGTGTTTATAATGAGGTCACTTCCTGAGTAACACATATCTGCTTGTATAGCCTTTAGTAATTGTTTATAAACATAGTTATAAGGTATTTAGTTAGAGGACTTGATGAAAACTTTATAATAGAACCTACTCAAGTTCTCTACTTAATCATTTTACACTGTCTGTGAATGAAATACAGGTCCAAGGGATAAAATATGCTTTCCCCAGGTATATTTACCCTTGGATGTAAGAAAAGAGCAAAATGATGTTAAGTTGAACACAGAATGAATTCTATTTTATTGTTCAGTTTGGTTAAGATATTGATTGGCGTAGTGTGTCATTGTGGCCAATATGATGTTATGGGAATTCTAATGATCCATCTTGCTTTATCATGCATTATTAATTACTAATAATATTTGTTAACTGACACTTTAAAGATTACATAAGAAATATTCAAACAGATTATTTGTACTTAACTTTGTATAAGTGATCTTAACATGGTTACATATCCCACCTGAACAAATATCAATACATTTTAGAATGTTTGGGATCAAAAGTTCACATTCAGTACATCATATAGGCTGACAATTGTACCTATAGTGAATCTGTAAGGCACATTTCTGGCTGTGTGCACTGAAAATATCCCAAAATGTTATTTTCATCATGAATATGCCTATGTATGGTAACATATTTCAATTTGGTACTTTGAGAGAGTGCGGTATTGAAGCATCAGCTGATATCTGATTCCACTGAATCAATGAGCTTAATAATTGGTAACCAACACTCTTAAAAATACACTATAAATGTTCAAACAGATCATTTGAATTATGTTTGCACATTTGATCTTAACAAGTACATTGTATATGTCCCACATATGCAATTTTCCGTCCTTGTTTACAAGTTTTGGGGATCAGATTTTCACATTTAGTTGATGATATAGGATTTATTGGTACCTATAGTTGATCTGTGTGACCACATTTGGCTGTATTCACTTGCAATATGCAAAATTGTTATTTCCCTCATGAATAAGATTGCTTATAGTAATATATTCTAATTTAGTACATTGTCACTTGACTTTCCTGTATACTGGTGTGTACTAATGTTTGCACCAATGATCAAACCTCACTGCCTCAACATTGCCTTAAACTTTATGATACATAGTCTACCTGATTAGTTATTTAAGCTGTAAATGGTTAAATATGCTTCTAGAAACCTGATATATTTTTAGGATGAATTTATCACTTTAATGCATGGCCATTGCTTCACATTTCTGAGTGTCACTCTGTCAAGTTTAATATTTTCCCCCATGCTTGCAACCTTAATGTTATCTTGAAATCACCATATCTAACACATTTTAACTTCATTTACCTAAATCTTACTGTTTTCTAGAATTAAGTGAAACATATTGTATCTTTTCAGGTTTAGCCTGGTATCTGGAACAGTGTGTTAGAGTTGGAACAGCTTGGAAGCTCTCCAATAGTCCGGCGGTGATAGCAAGGTTTTATAAGGGCATGTGCAGTGTACTGCCATAAGTGGCCAAGACTAGTTTATATCACCACACTGATATATAGCACCTCAGAGACTTGGCTTAGGTCTTCACGAGAGAGATCAGCACCATTTTTTAGTAAGGTAGAGCCTCCCTAGAAACTATTTTCCTATCCCATTGTCACCTTTTGTAGTTATCGACATTGAAATGGAATGCATTTTTGCTATAAAACATGGTAGTGGTCCCATCAGAACTTTAAATCTGAATGTGCTATTAGTTATGGAAACAACTGCCTAAGTACCTGACACAATAAATGTGGAACATAGTACCTGGCTTTGTTTCTTTAGTGTGTACACCAATATGTATCTGGACAGGCATATAGCGGTTTACTGCCAAAATCACTATGAGCTATGTTGTTTCACTATCCCTGGGAAAAATGTTATCAGTTGTACAAACCCAGACTACCATTTGTTTTAAATACCATTCATTAGTCAACTTTTCTGTCTAAAATTTGTCAATCTGTGTTTTAAAACTTGTATAAAAATTTAAGTTTTCAATAACAATTTACTTTTTAAAATTTAAATGTTTATTTAAATTGCGATTAAAATTTAATTTATCAATATTGATAAATTTCAAACATATTTTCAGACAGGGCTTGTCTTGTATTATAATTTGGTTTTTACTGCATTGAAAAATTTCTATAATTAAGGAAGATATAGCAAATTTAGTTTTGGCTTCTCAAGAGCACTTGGACTAGACCTTGTACCCTGTGGAACACCAGCACTACATACTTTCTGACAGGTGTCACATGTTTTGTTTGCAAGGAATTTCAAAAAGACTTCATGTATAAAGTTGAAATAGGTATAGCATGCAAATATAAAAGTTTGACTAAAATTGGCTTAAAACATGGAGCCTGTCAGGAATTACATCACAATTAATACTTCCAGTTCAGTACCCACGAATGTATTTCTAGTCTATTTTTAGAATATTTGTTCCTCTCTTATTTTGGTGGAGATAGAAGAGTTTTATTTATGCATTTTTGGTAGGGATTTAAAGGTAATCATTTATTCTTGATAATATGAGCTCAGGGTGTTGTTGTCTGTGTGTATTTTGGCGACAGCGCTCAGTGAGTAATAAGGCCTTGGTGATGATTCGGAAGTGAAATCTGTGCTCTGTTTACATGCTGCTATGTTGACAGTCCAGTATCTCAAAAAAGAGCAGGTCAACCTTTGACAAGAACTTCACCGTGAAGTCATCTTTGAAGGTATTTTAGATTAACATATGATTTGCATTGATTGTCACACAGTGGAAAGGTCAGTACTGAGAAACAAATGTAGAGAACATATAGTAAAATTAATTGTCTTCTATATCCTGTCAGTGCAGTATTGGAGTAAAGTTAAATTGGTATAAAATCTTTATTAGTAATGATAGACACATGAAATTTGAATATGTTAGGTATATTGACTTTGAAAATATAAGAATGAAATTAAAAGTAAAAAATTAATTTTTATTTAAAAATTTTAATAAAGTTTCCTCCCAAAATGCACATATATAATATTTTTTGGAATGATATTAAATGTTATCAGTATGTATATATTCCTACACCATATACAAGCTCCAATGTTGGATATTTGTCACATTTTGTCAGAGAAAATATTTTTGTAAGTCAAAATGAGACCTTCATTTTAAATACATGAAGACAAAATTATATTTTGTATTGGCCATTCAGACTATTTATTACGGCTCCAAGCAGTTAATTTATGTGTTTATAATGAGGTCACTTCCTGAGTAACACATATCTGCTTGTATAGCCTTTAGTAATTGTTTATAAACATAGTTATAAGGTATTTAGTTAGAGGACTTGATGAAAACTTTATAATAGAACCTACTCAAGTTCTCTACTTAATCATTTTACACTGTCTGTGAATGAAATACAGGTCCAAGGGATAAAATATGCTTTCCCCAGGTATATTTACCCTTGGATGTAAGAAAAGAGCAAAATGATGTTAAGTTGAACACAGAATGAATTCTATTTTATTGTTCAGTTTGGTCAAGATATTGATTGGCGTAGTGTGTCATTGTGGCCAATATGATGTTATGGGAATTCTAATGATCCATCTTGCTTTATCATGCATTATTAATTACTAATAATATTTGTTAACTGACACTTTAAAGATTACATAAGAAATATTCAAACAGATTATTTGTACTTAACTTTGTATAAGTGATCTTAACATGGTTACATATCCCACCTGAACAAATATCAATACATTTTAGAATGTTTGGGATCAAAAGTTCACATTCAGTACATCATATAGGCTGACAATTGTACCTATAGTGAATCTGTAAGGCACATTTCTGGCTGTGTGCACTGAAAATATCCCAAAATGTTATTTTCATCATGAATATGCCTATGTATGGTAACATATTTCAATTTGGTACTTTGAGAGAGTGCGGTATTGAAGCATCAGCTGATATCTGATTCCACTGAATCAATGAGCTTAATAATTGGTAACCAACACTCTTAAAAATACACTATAAATGTTCAAACAGATCATTTGAATTATGTTTGCACATTTGATCTTAACAAGTACATTGTATATGTCCCACATATGCAATTTTCCGTCCTTGTTTACAAGTTTTGGGGATCAGATTTTCACATTTAGTTGATGATATAGGATTTATTGGTACCTATAGTTGATCTGTGTGACCACATTTGGCTGTATTCACTTGCAATATGCAAAATTGTTATTTCCCTCATGAATAAGATTGCTTATAGTAATATATTCTAATTTAGTACATTGTCACTTGACTTTCCTGTATACTGGTGTGTACTAATGTTTGCACCAATGATCAAACCTCACTGCCTCAACATTGCCTTAAACTTTATGATACATAGTCTACCTGATTAGTTATTTAAGCTGTAAATGGTTAAATATGCTTCTAGAAACCTGATATATTTTTAGGATGAATTTATCACTTTAATGCATGGCCATTGCTTCACATTTCTGAGTGTCACTCTGTCAAGTTTAATATTTTCCCCCATGCTTGCAACCTTAATGTTATCTTGAAATCACCATATCTAACACATTTTAACTTCATTTACCTAAATCTTACTGTTTTCTAGAATTAAGTGAAACATATTGTATCTTTTCAGGTTTAGCCTGGTATCTGGAACAGTGTGTTAGAGTTGGAACAGCTTGGAAGCTCTCCAATAGTCCGGCGGTGATAGCAAGGTTTTATAAGGGCATGTGCAGTGTACTGCCATAAGTGGCCAAGACTAGTTTATATCACCACACTGATATATAGCACCTCAGAGACTTGGCTTAGGTCTTCACGAGAGAGATCAGCACCATTTTTTAGTAAGGTAGAGCCTCCCTAGAAACTATTTTCCTATCCCATTGTCACCTTTTGTAGTTATCGACATTGAAATGGAATGCATTTTTGCTATAAAACATGGTAGTGGTCCCATCAGAACTTTAAATCTGAATGTGCTATTAGTTATGGAAACAACTGCCTAAGTACCTGACACAATAAATGTGGAACATAGTACCTGGCTTTGTTTCTTTAGTGTGTACACCAATATGTATCTGGACAGGCATATAGCGGTTTACTGCCAAAATCACTATGAGCTATGTTGTTTCACTATCCCTGGGGATAATGTTATCAGTTGTACAAACCCAGACTACCATTTGTTTTAAATACCATTCATTAGTCAACTTTTCTGTCTAAAATTTGTCAATCTGTGTTTTAAAACTTGTATAAAAATTTAAGTTTTCAATAACAATTTACTTTTTAAAATTTAAATGTTTATTTAAATTGCGATTAAAATTTAATTTATCAATATTGATAAATTTCAAACATATTTTCAGACAGGGCTTGTCTTGTATTATAATTTGGTTTTTACTGCATTGAAAAATTTCTATAATTAAGGAAGATATAGCAAATTTAGTTTTGGCTTCTCAAGAGCACTTGGACTAGACCTTGCACCCTGTGGAACACCAGCACTACATACTTTCTGACAGGTGTCACATGTTTTGTTTGCAAGGAATTTCAAAAAGACTTCATGTATAAAGTTGAAATAGGTATAGCATGCAAATATAAAAGTTTGACTAAAATTGGCTTAAAACATGGAGCCTGTCAGGAATTACATCACAATTAATACTTCCAGTTCAGTACCCACGAATGTATTTCTAGTCTATTTTTAGAATATTTGTTCCTCTCTTATTTTGGTGGAGATAGAAGAGTTTTATTTATGCATTTTTGGTAGGGATTTAAAGGTAATCATTTATTCTTGATAATATGAGCTCATGGTGTTGTTGTCTGTGTGTATTTTGGCGACAGCGCTCAGTGAGTAATAAGGCCTTGGTGATGATTCGGAAGTGAAATCTGTGCTCTGTTTACATGCTGCTATGTTGACAGTCCAGTATCTCAAAAAAGAGCAGGTCAACCTTTGACAAGAACTTCACCGTGAAGTCATCTTTGAAGGTATTTTAGATTAACATATGATTTGCATTGATTGTCACACAGTGGAAAGGTCAGTACTGAGAAACAAATGTAGAGAACATATAGTAAAATTAATTGTGTTCTATATCCTGTCAGTGCAGTATTGGAGTAAAGTTAAATTGGTATAAAATCTTTATTAGTAATGATAGACACATGAAATTTGAATATGTTAGGTATATTGACTTTGAAAATATAAGAATGAAATTAAAAGTAAAAAATTAATTTTTATTTAAAAATTTTAATAAAGTTTCCTCCCAAAATGCACATATATAATATTTTTTGGAATGATATTAAATGTTATCAGTATGTATATATTCCTACACCATATACAAGCTCCAATGTTGGATATTTGTCACATTTTGTCAGAGAAAATATTTTTGTAAGTCAAAATGAGACCTTCATTTTAAATACATGAAGACAAAATTATATTTTGTATTGGCCATTCAGACTATTTATTACGGCTCCAAGCAGTTAATTTATGTGTTTATGATGAGGTCACTTCCTGAGTAACACATATCTGCTTGTATAGCCTTTAGTAATTGTTTATAAACATAGTTATAAGGTATTTAGTTAGAGGACTTGATGAAAACTTTATAATAGAACCTACTCAAGTTCTCTACTTAATCATTTTACACTGTCTGTGAATGAAATACAGGTCCAAGGGATAAAATATGCTTTCCCCAGGTATATTTACCCTTGGATGTAAGAAAAGAGCAAAATGATGTTAAGTTGAACACAGAATGAATTCTATTTTATTGTTCAGTTTGGTTAAGATATTGATTGGCGTAGTGTGTCATTGTGGCCAATATGATGTTATGGGAATTCTAATGATCCATCTTGCTTTATCATGCATTATTAATTACTAATAATATTTGTTAACTGACACTTTAAAGATTACATAAGAAATATTCAAACAGATTATTTGTACTTAACTTTGTATAAGTGATCTTAACATGGTTACATATCCCACCTGAACAAATATCAATACATTTTAGAATGTTTGGGATCAAAAGTTCACATTCAGTACATCATATAGGCTGACAATTGTACCTATAGTGAATCTGTAAGGCACATTTCTGGCTGTGTGCACTGAAAATATCCCAAAATGTTATTTTCATCATGAATATGCCTATGTATGGTAACATATTTCAATTTGGTACTTTGAGAGAGTGCGGTATTGAAGCATCAGCTGATATCTGATTCCACTGAATCAATGAGCTTAATAATTGGTAACCAACACTCTTAAAAATACACTATAAATGTTCAAACAGATCATTTGAATTATGTTTGCACATTTGATCTTAACAAGTACATTGTATATGTCCCACATATGCAATTTACCATCCTTGTTTACAAGTTTTGGGGATCAGATTTTCACATTTAGTTGATGATATAGGATTTATTGGTACCTATAGTTGATCTGTGTGACCACATTTGGCTGTATTCACTTGCAATATGCAAAATTGTTATTTCCCTCATGAATAAGATTGCTTATAGTAATATATTCTAATTTAGTACATTGTCACTTGACTTTCCTGTATACTGGTGTGTACTAATGTTTGCACCAATGATCAAACCTCACTGCCTCAACATTGCCTTAAACTTTATGATACATAGTCTACCTGATTAGTTATTTAAGCTGTAAATGGTTAAATATGCTTCTAGAAACCTGATATATTTTTAGGATGAATTTATCACTTTAATGCATGGCCATTGCTTCACATTTCTGAGTGTCACTCTGTCAAGTTTAATATTTTCCCCCATGCTTGCAACCTTAATGTTATCTTGAAATCACCATATCTAACACATTTTAACTTAATTTACCTAAATCTTACTGTTTTCTAGAATTAAGTGAAACATATTGTATCTTTTCAGGTTTAGCCTGGTATCTGGAACAGTGTGTTAGAGTTGGAACAGCTTGGAAGCTCTCCAATAGTCCGGCGGTGATAGCAAGGTTTTATAAGGGCATGTGCAGTGTACTGCCATAAGTGGCCAAGACTAGTTTATATCACCACACTGATATATAGCACCTCAGAGACTTGGCTTAGGTCTTCACGAGAGAGATCAGCACCATTTTTTAGTAAGGTAGAGCCTCCCTAGAAACTATTTTCCTATCCCATTGTCACCTTTTGTAGTTATCGACATTGAAATGGAATGCATTTTTGCTATAAAACATGGTAGTGGTCCCATCAGAACTTTAAATCTGAATGTGCTATTAGTTATGGAAACAACTGCCTAAGTACCTGACACAATAAATGTGGAACATAGTACCTGGCTTTGTTTCCTTAGTGTGTACACCAATATGTATCTGGACAGGCATATAGCGGTTTACTGCCAAAATCACTATGAGCTATGTTGTTTCACTATCCCTGGGAAAAATGTTATCAGTTGTACAAACCCAGACTACCATTTGTTTTAAATACCATTCATTAGTCAACTTTTCTGTCTAAAATTTGTCAATCTGTGTTTTAAAACTTGTATAAAAATTTAAGTTTTCAATAACAATTTACTTTTTAAAATTTAAATGTTTATTTAAATTGCGATTAAAATTTAATTTATCAATATTGATAAATTTCAAACATATTTTCAGACAGGGCTTGTCTTGTATTATAATTTGGTTTTTACTGCATTGAAAAATTTCTATAATTAAGGAAGATATAGCAAATTTAGTTTTGGCTTCTCAAGAGCACTTGGACTAGACCTTGCACCCTGTGGAACACCAGCACTACATACTTTCTGACAGGTGTCATATGTTTTGTTTGCAAGGAATTTCAAAAAGACTTCATGTATAAAGTTGAAATAGGTATAGCATGCAAATATAAAAGTTTGACTAAAATTGGCTTAAAACATGGAGCCTGTCAGGAATTACATCACAATTAATACTTCCAGTTCAGTACCCACGAATGTATTTCTAGTCTATTTTTAGAATATTTGTTCCTCTCTTATTTTGGTGGAGATAGAAGAGTTTTATTTATGCATTTTTGGTAGGGATTTAAAGGTAATCATTTATTCTTGATAATATGAGCTCAGGGTGTTGTTGTCTGTGTGTATTTTGGCGACAGCGCTCAGTGAGTAATAAGGCCTTGGTGATGATTCGGAAGTGAAATCTGTGCTCTGTTTACATGCTGCTATGTTGACAGTCCAGTATCTCAAAAAAGAGCAGGTCAACCTTTGACAAGAACTTCACCGTGAAGTCATCTTTGAAGGTATTTTAGATTAACATATGATTTGCATTGATTGTCACACAGTGGAAAGGTCAGTACTGAGAAACAAATGTAGAGAACATATAGTAAAATTAATTGTGTTCTATATCCTGTCAGTGCAGTATTGGAGTAAAGTTAAATTGGTATAAAATCTTTATTAGTAATGATAGACACATGAAATTTGAATATGTTAGGTATATTGACTTTGAAAATATAAGAATGAAATTAAAAGTAAAAAATTAATTTTTATTTAAAAATTTTAATAAAGTTTCCTCCCAAAATGCACATATATAATATTTTTTGGAATGATATTAAATGTTATCAGTATGTATATATTCCTACACCATATACAAGCTCCAATGTTGGATATTTGTCACATTTTGTCAGAGAAAATATTTTTGTAAGTCAAAATGAGACCTTCATTTTAAATACATGAAGACAAAATTATATTTTGTATTGGCCATTCAGACTATTTATTACGGCTCCAAGCAGTTAATTTATGTGTTTATAATGAGGTCACTTCCTGAGTAACACATATCTGCTTGTATAGCCTTTAGTAATTGTTTATAAACATAGTTATAAGGTATTTAGTTAGAGGACTTGATGAAAACTTTATAATAGAACCTACTCAAGTTCTCTACTTAATCATTTTACACTGTCTGTGAATGAAATACAGGTCCAAGGGATAAAATATGCTTTCCCCAGGTATATTTACCCTTGCATGTAAGAAAAGAGCAAAATGATGTTAAGTTGAACACAGAATGAATTCTATTTTATTGTTCAGTTTGGTTAAGATATTGATTGGCGTAGTGTGTCATTGTGGCCAATATGATGTTATGGGAATTCTAATGATCCATCTTGCTTTATCATGCATTATTAATTACTAATAATATTTGTTAACTGACACTTTAAAGATTACATAAGAAATATTCAAACAGATTATTTGTACTTAACTTTGTATAAGTGATCTTAACATGGTTACATATCCCACCTGAACAAATATCAATACATTTTAGAATGTTTGGGATCAAAAGTTCACATTCAGTACATCATATAGGCTGACAATTGTACCTATAGTGAATCTGTAAGGCACATTTCTGGCTGTGTGCACTGAAAATATCCCAAAATGTTATTTTCATCATGAATATGCCTATGTATGGTAACATATTTCAATTTGGTACTTTGAGAGAGTGCGGTATTGAAGCATCAGCTGATATCTGATTCCACTGAATCAATGAGCTTAATAATTGGTAACCAACACTCTTAAAAATACACTATAAATGTTCAAACAGATCATTTGAATTATGTTTGCACATTTGATCTTAACAAGTACATTGTATATGTCCCACATATGCAATTTTCCGTCCTTGTTTACAAGTTTTGGGGATCAGATTTTCACATTTAGTTGATGATATAGGATTTATTGGTACCTATAGTTGATCTGTGTGACCACATTTGGCTGTATTCACTTGCAATATGCAAAATTGTTATTTCCCTCATGAATAAGATTGCTTATAGTAATATATTCTAATTTAGTACATTGTCACTTGACTTTCCTGTATACTGGTGTGTACTAATGTTTGCACCAATGATCAAACCTCACTGCCTCAACATTGCCTTAAACTTTATGATACATAGTCTACCTGATTAGTTATTTAAGCTGTAAATGGTTAAATATGCTTCTAGAAACCTGATATATTTTTAGGATGAATTTATCACTTTAATGCATGGCCATTGCTTCACATTTCTGAGTGTCACTCTGTCAAGTTTAATATTTTCCCCCATGCTTGCAACCTTAATGTTATCTTGAAATCACCATATCTAACACATTTTAACTTCATTTACCTAAATCTTACTGTTTTCTAGAATTAAGTGAAACATATTGTATCTTTTCAGGTTTAGCCTGGTATCTGGAACAGTGTGTTAGAGTTGGAACAGCTTGGAAGCTCTCCAATAGTCCGGCGGTGATAGCAAGGTTTTATAAGGGCATGTGCAGTGTACTGCCATAAGTGGCCAAGACTAGTTTATATCACCACACTGATATATAGCACCTCAGAGACTTGGCTTAGGTCTTCACGAGAGAGATCAGCACCATTTTTTAGTAAGGTAGAGCCTCCCTAGAAACTATTTTCCTATCCCATTGTCACCTTTTGTAGTTATCGACATTGAAATGGAATGCATTTTTGCTATAAAACATGGTAGTGGTCCCATCAGAACTTTAAATCTGAATGTGCTATTAGTTATGGAAACAACTGCCTAAGTACCTGACACAATAAATGTGGAACATAGTACCTGGCTTTGTTTCTTTAGTGTGTACACCAATATGTATCTGGACAGGCATATAGCGGTTTACTGCCAAAATCACTATGAGCTATGTTGTTTCACTATCCCTGGGAAAAATGTTATCAGTTGTACAAACCCAGACTACCATTTGTTTTAAATACCATTCATTAGTCAACTTTTCTGTCTAAAATTTGTCAATCTGTGTTTTAAAACTTGTATAACAATTTAAGTTTTCAATAACAATTTACTTTTTAAAATTTAAATGTTTATTTAAATTGCGATTAAAATTTAATTTATCAATATTGATAAATTTCAAACATATTTTCAGACAGGGCTTGTCTTGTATTATAATTTGGTTTTTACTGCATTGAAAAATTTCTATAATTAAGGAAGATATAGCAAATTTAGTTTTGGCTTCTCAAGAGCACTTGGACTAGACCTTGTACCCTGTGGAACACCAGCACTACATACTTTCTGACAGGTGTCACATGTTTTGTTTGCAAGGAATTTCAAAAAGACTTCATGTATAAAGTTGAAATAGGTATAGCATGCAAATATAAAAGTTTGACTAAAATTGGCTTAAAACATGGAGCCTGTCAGGAATTACATCACAATTAATACTTCCAGTTCAGTACCCACGAATGTATTTCTAGTCTATTTTTAGAATATTTGTTCCTCTCTTATTTTGGTGGAGATAGAAGAGTTTTATTTATGCATTTTTGGTAGGGATTTAAAGGTAATCATTTATTCTTGATAATATGAGCTCAGGGTGTTGTTGTCTGTGTGTATTTTGGCGACAGCGCTCAGTGAGTAATAAGGCCTTGGTGATGATTCGGAAGTGAAATCTGTGCTCTGTTTACATGCTGCTATGTTGACAGTCCAGTATCTCAAAAAAGAGCAGGTCAACCTTTGACAAGAACTTCACCGTGAAGTCATCTTTGAAGGTATTTTAGATTAACATATGATTTGCATTGATTGTCACACAGTGGAAAGGTCAGTACTGAGAAACAAATGTAGAGAACATATAGTAAAATTAATTGTCTTCTATATCCTGTCAGTGCAGTATTGGAGTAAAGTTAAATTGGTATAAAATCTTTATTAGTAATGATAGACACATGAAATTTGAATATGTTAGGTATATTGACTTTGAAAATATAAGAATGAAATTAAAAGTAAAAAATTAATTTTTATTTAAAAATTTTAATAAAGTTTCCTCCCAAAATGCACATATATAATATTTTTTGGAATGATATTAAATGTTATCAGTATGTATATATTCCTACACCATATACAAGCTCCAATGTTGGATATTTGTCACATTTTGTCAGAGAAAATATTTTTGTAAGTCAAAATGAGACCTTCATTTTAAATACATGAAGACAAAATTATATTTTGTATTGGCCATTCAGACTATTTATTACGGCTCCAAGCAGTTAATTTATGTGTTTATAATGAGGTCACTTCCTGAGTAACACATATCTGCTTGTATAGCCTTTAGTAATTGTTTATAAACATAGTTATAAGGTATTTAGTTAGAGGACTTGATGAAAACTTTATAATAGAACCTACTCAAGTTCTCTACTTAATCATTTTACACTGTCTGTGAATGAAATACAGGTCCAAGGGATAAAATATGCTTTCCCCAGGTATATTTACCCTTGGATGTAAGAAAAGAGCAAAATGATGTTAAGTTGAACACAGAATGAATTCTATTTTATTGTTCAGTTTGGTCAAGATATTGATTGGCGTAGTGTGTCATTGTGGCCAATATGATGTTATGGGAATTCTAATGATCCATCTTGCTTTATCATGCATTATTAATTACTAATAATATTTGTTAACTGACACTTTAAAGATTACATAAGAAATATTCAAACAGATTATTTGTACTTAACTTTGTATAAGTGATCTTAACATGGTTACATATCCCACCTGAACAAATATCAATACATTTTAGAATGTTTGGGATCAAAAGTTCACATTCAGTACATCATATAGGCTGACAATTGTACCTATAGTGAATATGTAAGGCACATTTCTGGCTGTGTGCACTGAAAATATCCCAAAATGTTATTTTCATCATGAATATGCCTATGTATGGTAACATATTTCAATTTGGTACTTTGAGAGAGTGCGGTATTGAAGCATCAGCTGATATCTGATTCCACTGAATCAATGAGCTTAATAATTGGTAACCAACACTCTTAAAAATACACTATAAATGTTCAAACAGATCATTTGAATTATGTTTGCACATTTGATCTTAACAAGTACATTGTATATGTCCCACATATGCAATTTTCCGTCCTTGTTTACAAGTTTTGGGGATCAGATTTTCACATTTAGTTGATGATATAGGATTTATTGGTACCTATAGTTGATCTGTGTGACCACATTTGGCTGTATTCACTTGCAATATGCAAAATTGTTATTTCCCTCATGAATAAGATTGCTTATAGTAATATATTCTAATTTAGTACATTGTCACTTGACTTTCCTGTATACTGGTGTGTACTAATGTTTGCACCAATGATCAAACCTCACTGCCTCAACATTGCCTTAAACTTTATGATACATAGTCTACCTGATTAGTTATTTAAGCTGTAAATGGTTAAATATGCTTCTAGAAACCTGATATATTTTTAGGATGAATTTATCACTTTAATGCATGGCCATTGCTTCACATTTCTGAGTGTCACTCTGTCAAGTTTAATATTTTCCCCCATGCTTGCAACCTTAATGTTATCTTGAAATCACCATATCTAACACATTTTAACTTCATTTACCTAAATCTTACTGTTTTCTAGAATTAAGTGAAACATATTGTATCTTTTCAGGTTTAGCCTGGTATCTGCAACAGTGTGTTAGAGTTGGAACAGCTTGGAAGCTCTCCAATAGTCCGGCGGTGATAGCAAGGTTTTATAAGGGCATGTGCAGTGTACTGCCATAAGTGGCCAAGACTAGTTTATATCACCACACTGATATATAGCACCTCAGAGACTTGGCTTAGGTCTTCACGAGAGAGATCAGCACCATTTTTTAGTAAGGTAGAGCCTCCCTAGAAACTATTTTCCTATCCCATTGTCACCTTTTGTAGTTATCGACATTGAAATGGAATGCATTTTTGCTATAAAACATGGTAGTGGTCCCATCAGAACTTTAAATCTGAATGTGCTATTAGTTATGGAAACAACTGCCTAAGTACCTGACACAATAAATGTGGAACATAGTACCTGGCTTTGTTTCTTTAGTGTGTACACCAATATGTATCTGGACAGGCATATAGCGGTTTACTGCCAAAATCACTATGAGCTATGTTGTTTCACTATCCCTGGGAAAAATGTTATCAGTTGTACAAACCCAGACTACCATTTGTTTTAAATACCATTCATTAGTCAACTTTTCTGTCTAAAATTTGTCAATCTGTGTTTTAAAACTTGTATAACAATTTAAGTTTTCAATAACAATTTACTTTTTAAAATTTAAATGTTTATTTAAATTGCGATTAAAATTTAATTTATCAATATTGATAAATTTCAAACATATTTTCAGACAGGGCTTGTCTTGTATTATAATTTGGTTTTTACTGCATTGAAAAATTTCTATAATTAAGGAAGATATAGCAAATTTAGTTTTGGCTTCTCAAGAGCACTTGGACTAGACCTTGCACCCTGTGGAACACCAGCACTACATACTTTCTGACAGGTGTCACATGTTTTGTTTGCAAGGAATTTCAAAAAGACTTCATGTATAAGGTTGAAATAGGTATAGCATGCAAATATAAAAGTTTGACTAAAATTGGCTTAAAACATGGAGCCTGTCAGGAATTACATCACAATTAATACTTCCAGTTCAGTACCCACGAATGTATTTCTAGTCTATTTTTAGAATATTTGTTCCTCTCTTATTTTGGTGGAGATAGAAGAGTTTTATTTATGCATTTTTGGTAGGGATTTAAAGGTAATCATTTATTCTTGATAATATGAGCTCAGGGTGTTGTTGTCTGTGTGTATTTTGGCGACAGCGCTCAGTGAGTAATAAGGCCTTGGTGATGATTCGGAAGTGAAATCTGTGCTCTGTTTACATGCTGCTATGTTGACAGTCCAGTATCTCAAAAAAGAGCAGGTCAACCTTTGACAAGAACTTCACCGTGAAGTCATCTTTGAAGGTATTTTAGATTAACATATGATTTGCATTGATTGTCACACAGTGGAAAGGTCAGTACTGAGAAACAAATGTAGAGAACATATAGTAAAATTAATTGTCTTCTATATCCTGTCAGTGCAGTATTGGAGTAAAGTTAAATTGGTATAAAATCTTTATTAGTAATGATAGACACATGAAATTTGAATATGTTAGGTATATTGACTTTGAAAATATAAGAATGAAATTAAAAGTAAAAAATTAATTTTTATTTAAAAATTTTAATAAAGTTTCCTCCCAAAATGCACATATATAATATTTTTTGGAATGATATTAAATGTTATCAGTATGTATATATTCCTACACCATATACAAGCTCCAATGTTGGATATTTGTCACATTTTGTCAGAGAAAATATTTTTGTAAGTCAAAATGAGACCTTCATTTTAAATACATGAAGACAAAATTATATTTTGTATTGGCCATTCAGACTATTTATTACGGCTCCAAGCAGTTAATTTATGTGTTTATAATGAGGTCACTTCCTGAGTAACACATATCTGCTTGTATAGCCTTTAGTAATTGTTTATAAACATAGTTATAAGGTATTTAGTTAGAGGACTTGATGAAAACTTTATAATAGAACCTACTCAAGTTCTCTACTTAATCATTTTACACTGTCTGTGAATGAAATACAGGTCCAAGGGATAAAATATGCTTTCCCCAGGTATATTTACCCTTGCATGTAAGAAAAGAGCAAAATGATGTTAAGTTGAACACAGAATGAATTCTATTTTATTGTTCAGTTTGGTTAAGATATTGATTGGCGTAGTGTGTCATTGTGGCCAATATGATGTTATGGGAATTCTAATGATCCATCTTGCTTTATCATGCATTATTAATTACTAATAATATTTGTTAACTGACACTTTAAAGATTACATAAGAAATATTCAAACAGATTATTTGTACTTAACTTTGTATAAGTGATCTTAACATGGTTACATATCCCACCTGAACAAATATCAATACATTTTAGAATGTTTGGGATCAAAAGTTCACATTCAGTACATCATATAGGCTGACAATTGTACCTATAGTGAATCTGTAAGGCACATTTCTGGCTGTGTGCACTGAAAATATCCCAAAATGTTATTTTCATCATGAATATGCCTATGTATGGTAACATATTTCAATTTGGTACTTTGAGAGAGTGCGGTATTGAAGCATCAGCTGATATCTGATTCCACTGAATCAATGAGCTTAATAATTGGTAACCAACACTCTTAAAAATACACTATAAATGTTCAAACAGATCATTTGAATTATGTTTGCACATTTGATCTTAACAAGTACATTGTATATGTCCCACATATGCAATTTTCCGTCCTTGTTTACAAGTTTTGGGGATCAGATTTTCACATTTAGTTGATGATATAGGATTTATTGGTACCTATAGTTGATCTGTGTGACCACATTTGGCTGTATTCACTTGCAATATGCAAAATTGTTATTTCCCTCATGAATAAGATTGCTTATAGTAATATATTCTAATTTAGTACATTGTCACTTGACTTTCCTGTATACTGGTGTGTACTAATGTTTGCACCAATGATCAAACCTCACTGCCTCAACATTGCCTTAAACTTTATGATACATAGTCTACCTGATTAGTTATTTAAGCTGTAAATGGTTAAATATGCTTCTAGAAACCTGATATATTTTTAGGATGAATTTATCACTTTAATGCATGGCCATTGCTTCACATTTCTGAGTGTCACTCTGTCAAGTTTAATATTTTCCCCCATGCTTGCAACCTTAATGTTATCTTGAAATCACCATATCTAACACATTTTAACTTCATTTACCTAAATCTTACTGTTTTCTAGAATTAAGTGAAACATATTGTATCTTTTCAGGTTTAGCCTGGTATCTGGAACAGTGTGTTAGAGTTGGAACAGCTTGGAAGCTCTCCAATAGTCCGGCGGTGATAGCAAGGTTTTATAAGGGCATGTGCAGTGTACTGCCATAAGTGGCCAAGACTAGTTTATATCACCACACTGATATATAGCACCTCAGAGACTTGGCTTAGGTCTTCACGAGAGAGATCAGCACCATTTTTTAGTAAGGTAGAGCCTCCCTAGAAACTATTTTCCTATCCCATTGTCACCTTTTGTAGTTATCGACATTGAAATGGAATGCATTTTTGCTATAAAACATGGTAGTGGTCCCATCAGAACTTTAAATCTGAATGTGCTATTAGTTATGGAAACAACTGCCTAAGTACCTGACACAATAAATGTGGAACATAGTACCTGGCTTTGTTTCTTTAGTGTGTACACCAATATGTATCTGGACAGGCATATAGCGGTTTACTGCCAAAATCACTATGAGCTATGTTGTTTCACTATCCCTGGGAAAAATGTTATCAGTTGTACAAACCCAGACTACCATTTGTTTTAAATACCATTCATTAGTCAACTTTTCTGTCTAAAATTTGTCAATCTGTGTTTTAAAACTTGTATAAAAATTTAAGTTTTCAATAACAATTTACTTTTTAAAATTTAAATGTTTATTTAAATTGCGATTAAAATTTAATTTATCAATATTGATAAATTTCAAACATATTTTCAGACAGGGCTTGTCTTGTATTATAATTTGGTTTTTACTGCATTGAAAAATTTCTATAATTAAGGAAGATATAGCAAATTTAGTTTTGGCTTCTCAAGAGCACTTGGACTAGACCTTGCACCCTGTGGAACACCAGCACTACATACTTTCTGACAGGTGTCACATGTTTTGTTTGCAAGGAATTTCAAAAAGACTTCATGTATAAAGTTGAAATAGGTATAGCATGCAAATATAAAAGTTTGACTAAAATTGGCTTAAAACATGGAGCCTGCCAGGAATTACATCACAATTAATACTTCCAGTTCAGTACCCACGAATGTATTTCTAGTCTATTTTTAGAATATTTGTTCCTCTCTTATTTTGGTGGAGATAGAAGAGTTTTATTTATGCATTTTTGGTAGGGATTTAAAGGTAATCATTTATTCTTGATAATATGAGCTCAGGGTGTTGTTGTCTGTGTGTATTTTGGCGACAGCGCTCAGTGAGTAATAAGGCCTTGGTGATGATTCGGAAGTGAAATCTGTGCTCTGTTTACATGCTGCTATGTTGACAGTCCAGTATCTCAAAAAAGAGCAGGTCAACCTTTGACAAGAACTTCACCGTGAAGTCATCTTTGAAGGTATTTTAGATTAACATATGATTTGCATTGATTGTCACACAGTGGAAAGGTCAGTACTGAGAAACAAATGTAGAGAACATATAGTAAAATTAATTGTCTTCTATATCCTGTCAGTGCAGTATTGGAGTAAAGTTAAATTGGTATAAAATCTTTATTAGTAATGATAGACACATGAAATTTGAATATGTTAGGTATATTGACTTTGAAAATATAAGAATGAAATTAAAAGTAAAAAATTAATTTTTATTTAAAAATTTTAATAAAGTTTCCTCCCAAAATGCACATATATAATATTTTTTGGAATGATATTAAATGTTATCAGTATGTATATATTCCTACACCATATACAAGCTCCAATGTTGGATATTTGTCACATTTTGTCAGAGAAAATATTTTTGTAAGTCAAAATGAGACCTTCATTTTAAATACATGAAGACAAAATTATATTTTGTATTGGCCATTCAGACTATTTATTACGGCTCCAAGCAGTTAATTTATGTGTTTATAATGAGGTCACTTCCTGAGTAACACATATCTGCTTGTATAGCCTTTAGTAATTGTTTATAAACATAGTTATAAGGTATTTAGTTAGAGGACTTGATGAAAACTTTATAATAGAACCTACTCAAGTTCTCTACTTAATCATTTTACACTGTCTGTGAATGAAATACAGGTCCAAGGGATAAAATATGCTTTCCCCAGGTATATTTACCCTTGGATGTAAGAAAAGAGCAAAATGATGTTAAGTTGAACACAGAATGAATTCTATTTTATTGTTCAGTTTGGTTAAGATATTGATTGGCGTAGTGTGTCATTGTGGCCAATATGATGTTATGGGAATTCTAATGATCCATCTTGCTTTATCATGCATTATTAATTACTAATAATATTTGTTAACTGACACTTTAAAGATTACATAAGAAATATTCAAACAGATTATTTGTACTTAACTTTGTATAAGTGATCTTAACATGGTTACATATCCCACCTGAACAAATATCAATACATTTTAGAATGTTTGGGATCAAAAGTTCACATTCAGTACATCATATAGGCTGACAATTGTACCTATAGTGAATCTGTAAGGCACATTTCTGGCTGTGTGCACTGAAAATATCCCAAAATGTTATTTTCATCATGAATATGCCTATGTATGGTAACATATTTCAATTTGGTACTTTGAGAGAGTGCGGTATTGAAGCATCAGCTGATATCTGATTCCACTGAATCAATGAGCTTAATAATTGGTAACCAACACTCTTAAAAATACACTATAAATGTTCAAACAGATCATTTGAATTATGTTTGCACATTTGATCTTAACAAGTACATTGTATATGTCCCACATATGCAATTTTCCGTCCTTGTTTACAAGTTTTGGGGATCAGATTTTCACATTTAGTTGATGATATAGGATTTATTGGTACCTATAGTTGATCTGTGTGACCACATTTGGCTGTATTCACTTGCAATATGCAAAATTGTTATTTCCCTCATGAATAAGATTGCTTATAGTAATATATTCTAATTTAGTACATTGTCACTTGACTTTCCTGTATACTGGTGTGTACTAATGTTTGCACCAATGATCAAACCTCACTGCCTCAACATTGCCTTAAACTTTATGATACATAGTCTACCTGATTAGTTATTTAAGCTGTAAATGGTTAAATATGCTTCTAGAAACCTGATATATTTTTAGGATGAATTTATCACTTTAATGCATGGCCATTGCTTCACATTTCTGAGTGTCACTCTGTCAAGTTTAATATTTTCCCCCATGCTTGCAACCTTAATGTTATCTTGAAATCACCATATCTAACACATTTTAACTTCATTTACCTAAATCTTACTGTTTTCTAGAATTAAGTGAAACATATTGTATCTTTTCAGGTTTAGCCTGGTATCTGCAACAGTGTGTTAGAGTTGGAACAGCTTGGAAGCTCTCCAATAGTCCGGCGGTGATAGCAAGGTTTTATAAGGGCATGTGCAGTGTACTGCCATAAGTGGCCAAGACTAGTTTATATCACCACACTGATATATAGCACCTCAGAGACTTGGCTTAGGTCTTCACGAGAGAGATCAGCACCATTTTTTAGTAAGGTAGAGCCTCCCTAGAAACTATTTTCCTATCCCATTGTCACCTTTTGTAGTTATCGACATTGAAATGGAATGCATTTTTGCTATAAAACATGGTAGTGGTCCCATCAGAACTTTAAATCTGAATGTGCTATTAGTTATGGAAACAACTGCCTAAGTACCTGACACAATAAATCTGGAACATAGTACCTGGCTTTGTTTCTTTAGTGTGTACACCAATATGTATCTGGACAGGCATATAGCGGTTTACTGCCAAAATCACTATGAGCTATGTTGTTTCACTATCCCTGGGAAAAATGTTATCAGTTGTACAAACCCAGACTACCATTTGTTTTAAATACCATTCATTAGTCAACTTTTCTGTCTAAAATTTGTCAATCTGTGTTTTAAAACTTGTATAAAAATTTAAGTTTTCAATAACAATTTACTTTTTAAAATTTAAATGTTTATTTAAATTGCGATTAAAATTTAATTTATCAATATTGATAAATTTCAAACATATTTTCAGACAGGGCTTGTCTTGTATTATAATTTGGTTTTTACTGCATTGAAAAATTTCTATAATTAAGGAAGATATAGCAAATTTAGTTTTGGCTTCTCAAGAGCACTTGGACTAGACCTTGCACCCTGTGGAACACCAGCACTACATACTTTCTGACAGGTGTCACATGTTTTGTTTGCAAGGAATTTCAAAAAGACTTCATGTATAAAGTTGAAATAGGTATAGCATGCAAATATAAAAGTTTGACTAAAATTGGCTTAAAACATGGAGCCTGTCAGGAATTACATCACAATTAATACTTCCAGTTCAGTACCCACGAATGTATTCCTAGTCTATTTTTAGAATATTTGTTCCTCTCTTATTTTGGTGGAGATAGAAGAGTTTTATTTATGCATTTTTGGTAGGGATTTAAAGGTAATCATTTATTCTTGATAATATGAGCTCAGGGTGTTGTTGTCTGTGTGTATTTTGGCGACAGCGCTCAGTGAGTAATAAGGCCTTGGTGATGATTCGGAAGTGAAATATGTGCTCTGTTTACATGCTGCTATGTTGACAGTCCAGTATCTCAAAAAAGAGCAGGTCAACCTTTGACAAGAACTTCACCGTGAAGTCATCTTTGAAGGTATTTTAGATTAACATATGATTTGCATTGATTGTCACACAGTGGAAAGGTCAGTACTGAGAAACAAATGTAGAGAACATATAGTAAAATTAATTGTGTTCTATATCCTGTCAGTGCAGTATTGGAGTAAAGTTAAATTGGTATAAAATCTTTATTAGTAATGATAGACACATGAAATTTGAATATGTTAGGTATATTGACTTTGAAAATATAAGAATGAAATTAAAAGTAAAAAATTAATTTTTATTTAAAAAATTTAATAAAGTTTCCTCCCAAAATGCACATATATAATATTTTTTGGAATGATATTAAATGTTATCAGTATGTATATATTCCTACACCATATACAAGCTCCAATGTTGGATGTTTGTCACATTTTGTCAGAGAAAATATTTTTGTAAGTCAAAATGAGACCTTCATTTTAAATACATGAAGACAAAATTATATTTTGTATTGGCCATTCAGACTATTTATTACGGCTCCAAGCAGTTAATTTATGTGTTTATAATGAGGTCACTTCCTGAGTAACACATATCTGCTTGTATAGCCTTTAGTAATTGTTTATAAACATAGTTATAAGGTATTTAGTTAGAGGACTTGATGAAAACTTTATAATAGAACCTACTCAAGTTCTCTACTTAATCATTTTACACTGTCTGTGAATGAAATACAGGTCCAAGGGATAAAATATGCTTTCCCCAGGTATATTTACCCTTGGATGTACGAAAAGAGCAAAATGATGTTAAGTTGAACACAGAATGAATTCTATTTTATTGTTCAGTTTGGTAAAGATATTGATTGACGTAGTGTGTCATTGTGGCCAATATGATGTTATGGGAATTCTAATGATCCATCTTGCTTTATCATGCATTATTAATTACTAATAATATTTGTTAACTGACACTTTAAAGATTACATAAGAAATATTCAAACAGATTATTTGTACTTAACTTTGTATAAGTGATCTTAACATGGTTACATATCCCACCTGAACAAATATCAATACATTTTAGAATGTTTGGGATCAAAAGTTCACATTCAGTACATCATATAGGCTGACAATTGTACCTATAGTGAATCTGTAAGGCACATTTCTGGCTGTGTGCACTGAAAATATCCCAAAATGTTATTTTCATCATGAATATGCCTATGTATGGTAACATATTTCAATTTGGTACTTTGAGAGAGTGCGGTATTGAAGCATCAGCTGATATCTGATTCCACTGAATCAATGAGCTTAATAATTGGTAACCAACACTCTTAAAAATACACTATAAATGTTCAAACAGATCATTTGAATTATGTTTGCACATTTGATCTTAACAAGTACATTGTATATGTCCCACATATGCAATTTTCCGTCCTTGTTTACAAGTTTTGGGGATCAGATTTTCACATTTAGTTGATGATATAGGATTTATTGGTACCTATAGTTGATCTGTGTGACCACATTTGGCTGTATTCACTTGCAATATGCAAAATTGTTATTTCCCTCATGAATAAGATTGCTTATAGTAATATATTCTAATTTAGTACATTGTCACTTGACTTTCCTGTATACTGGTGTGTACTAATGTTTGCACCAATGATCAAACCTCACTGCCTCAACATTGCCTTAAACTTTATGATACATAGTCTACCTGATTAGTTATTTAAGCTGTAAATGGTTAAATATGCTTCTAGAAACCTGATATATTTTTAGGATGAATTTATCACTTTAATGCATGGCCATTGCTTCACATTTCTGAGTGTCACTCTGTCAAGTTTAATATTTTCCCCCATGCTTGCAACCTTAATGTTATCTTGAAATCACCATATCTAACACATTTTAACTTCATTTACCTAAATCTTACTGTTTTCTAGAATTAAGTGAAACATATTGTATCTTTTCAGGTTTAGCCTGGTATCTGGAACAGTGTGTTAGAGTTGGAACAGCTTGGAAGCTCTCCAATAGTCCGGCGGTGATAGCAAGGTTTTATAAGGGCATGTGCAGTGTACTGCCATAAGTGGCCAAGACTAGTTTATATCACCACACTGATATATAGCACCTCAGAGACTTGGCTTAGGTCTTCACGAGAGAGATCAGCACCATTTTTTAGTAAGGTAGAGCCTCCCTAGAAACTATTTTCCTATCCCATTGTCACCTTTTGTAGTTATCGACATTGAAATGGAATGCATTTTTGCTATAAAACATGGTAGTGGTCCCATCAGAACTTTAAATCTGAATGTGCTATTAGTTATGGAAACAACTGCCTAAGTACCTGACACAATAAATGTGGAACATAGTACCTGGCTTTGTTTCTTTAGTGTGTACACCAATATGTATCTGGACAGGCATATAGCGGTTTACTGCCAAAATCACTATGAGCTATGTTGTTTCACTATCCCTGGGGATAATGTTATCAGTTGTACAAACCCAGACTACCATTTGTTTTAAATACCATTCATTAGTCAACTTTTCTGTCTAAAATTTGTCAATCTGTGTTTTAAAACTTGTATAAAAATTTAAGTTTTCAATAACAATTTACTTTTTAAAATTTAAATGTTTATTTAAATTGCGATTAAAATTTAATTTATCAATATTGATAAATTTCAAACATATTTTCAGACAGGGCTTGTCTTGTATTATAATTTGGTTTTTACTGCATTGAAAAATTTCTATAATTAAGGAAGATATAGCAAATTTAGTTTTGGCTTCTCAAGAGCACTTGGACTAGACCTTGCACCCTGTGGAACACCAGCACTACATACTTTCTGACAGGTGTCACATGTTTTGTTTGCAAGGAATTTCAAAAAGACTTCATGTATAAAGTTGAAATAGGTATAGCATGCAAATATAAAAGTTTGACTAAAATTGGCTTAAAACATGGAGCCTGTCAGGAATTACATCACAATTAATACTTCCAGTTCAGTACCCACGAATGTATTCCTAGTCTATTTTTAGAATATTTGTTCCTCTCTTATTTTGGTGGAGATAGAAGAGTTTTATTTATGCATTTTTGGTAGGGATTTAAAGGTAATCATTTATTCTTGATAATATGAGCTCAGGGTGTTGTTGTCTGTGTGTATTTTGGCGACAGCGCTCAGTGAGTAATAAGGCCTTGGTGATGATTCGGAAGTGAAATATGTGCTCTGTTTACATGCTGCTATGTTGACAGTCCAGTATCTCAAAAAAGAGCAGGTCAACCTTTGACAAGAACTTCACCGTGAAGTCATCTTTGAAGGTATTTTAGATTAACATATGATTTGCATTGATTGTCACACAGTGGAAAGGTCAGTACTGAGAAACAAATGTAGAGAACATATAGTAAAATTAATTGTGTTCTATATCCTGTCAGTGCAGTATTGGAGTAAAGTTAAATTGGTATAAAATCTTTATTAGTAATGATAGACACATGAAATTTGAATATGTTAGGTATATTGACTTTGAAAATATAAGAATGAAATTAAAAGTAAAAAATTAATTTTTATTTAAAAAATTTAATAAAGTTTCCTCCCAAAATGCACATATATAATATTTTTTGGAATGATATTAAATGTTATCAGTATGTATATATTCCTACACCATATACAAGCTCCAATGTTGGATGTTTGTCACATTTTGTCAGAGAAAATATTTTTGTAAGTCAAAATGAGACCTTCATTTTAAATACATGAAGACAAAATTATATTTTGTATTGGCCATTCAGACTATTTATTACGGCTCCAAGCAGTTAATTTATGTGTTTATAATGAGGTCACTTCCTGAGTAACACATATCTGCTTGTATAGCCTTTAGTAATTGTTTATAAACATAGTTATAAGGTATTTAGTTAGAGGACTTGATGAAAACTTTATAATAGAACCTACTCAAGTTCTCTACTTAATCATTTTACACTGTCTGTGAATGAAATACAGGTCCAAGGGATAAAATATGCTTTCCCCAGGTATATTTACCCTTGGATGTACGAAAAGAGCAAAATGATGTTAAGTTGAACACAGAATGAATTCTATTTTATTGTTCAGTTTGGTAAAGATATTGATTGACGTAGTGTGTCATTGTGGCCAATATGATGTTATGGGAATTCTAATGATCCATCTTGCTTTATCATGCATTATTAATTACTAATAATATTTGTTAACTGACACTTTAAAGATTACATAAGAAATATTCAAACAGATTATTTGTACTTAACTTTGTATAAGTGATCTTAACATGGTTACATATCCCACCTGAACAAATATCAATACATTTTAGAATGTTTGGGATCAAAAGTTCACATTCAGTACATCATATAGGCTGACAATTGTACCTATAGTGAATCTGTAAGGCACATTTCTGGCTGTGTGCACTGAAAATATCCCAAAATGTTATTTTCATCATGAATATGCCTATGTATGGTAACATATTTCAATTTGGTACTTTGAGAGAGTGCGGTATTGAAGCATCAGCTGATATCTGATTCCACTGAATCAATGAGCTTAATAATTGGTAACCAACACTCTTAAAAATACACTATAAATGTTCAAACAGATCATTTGAATTATGTTTGCACATTTGATCTTAACAAGTACATTGTATATGTCCCACATATGCAATTTTCCGTCCTTGTTTACAAGTTTTGGGGATCAGATTTTCACATTTAGTTGATGATATAGGATTTATTGGTACCTATAGTTGATCTGTGTGACCACATTTGGCTGTATTCACTTGCAATATGCAAAATTGTTATTTCCCTCATGAATAAGATTGCTTATAGTAATATATTCTAATTTAGTACATTGTCACTTGACTTTCCTGTATACTGGTGTGTACTAATGTTTGCACCAATGATCAAACCTCACTGCCTCAACATTGCCTTAAACTTTATGATACATAGTCTACCTGATTAGTTATTTAAGCTGTAAATGGTTAAATATGCTTCTAGAAACCTGATATATTTTTAGGATGAATTTATCACTTTAATGCATGGCCATTGCTTCACATTTCTGAGTGTCACTCTGTCAAGTTTAATATTTTCCCCCATGCTTGCAACCTTAATGTTATCTTGAAATCACCATATCTAACACATTTTAACTTCATTTACCTAAATCTTACTGTTTTCTAGAATTAAGTGAAACATATTGTATCTTTTCAGGTTTAGCCTGGTATCTGGAACAGTGTGTTAGAGTTGGAACAGCTTGGAAGCTCTCCAATAGTCCGGCGGTGATAGCAAGGTTTTATAAGGGCATGTGCAGTGTACTGCCATAAGTGGCCAAGACTAGTTTATATCACCACACTGATATATAGCACCTCAGAGACTTGGCTTAGGTCTTCACGAGAGAGATCAGCACCATTTTTTAGTAAGGTAGAGCCTCCCTAGAAACTATTTTCCTATCCCATTGTCACCTTTTGTAGTTATCGACATTGAAATGGAATGCATTTTTGCTATAAAACATGGTAGTGGTCCCATCAGAACTTTAAATCTGAATGTGCTATTAGTTATGGAAACAACTGCCTAAGTACCTGACACAATAAATGTGGAACATAGTACCTGGCTTTGTTTCTTTAGTGTGTACACCAATATGTATCTGGACAGGCATATAGCGGTTTACTGCCAAAATCACTATGAGCTATGTTGTTTCACTATCCCTGGGAAAAATGTTATCAGTTGTACAAACCCAGACTACCATTTGTTTTAAATACCATTCATTAGTCAACTTTTCTGTCTAAAATTTGTCAATCTGTGTTTTAAAACTTGTATAAAAATTTAAGTTTTCAATAACAATTTACTTTTTAAAATTTAAATGTTTATTTAAATTGCGATTAAAATTTAATTTATCAATATTGATAAATTTCAAACATATTTTCAGACAGGGCTTGTCTTGTATTATAATTTGGTTTTTACTGCATTGAAAAATTTCTATAATTAAGGAAGATATAGCAAATTTAGTTTTGGCTTCTCAAGAGCACTTGGACTAGACCTTGCACCCTGTGGAACACCAGCACTACATACTTTCTGACAGGTGTCACATGTTTTGTTTGCAAGGAATTTCAAAAAGACTTCATGTATAAAGTTGAAATAGGTATAGCATGCAAATATAAAAGTTTGACTAAAATTGGCTTAAAACATGGAGCCTGTCAGGAATTACATCGCAATTAATACTTCCAGTTCAGTACCCACGAATGTATTTCTAGTCTATTTTTAGAATATTTGTTCCTCTCTTATTTTGGTGGAGATAGAAGAGTTTTATTTATGCATTTTTGGTAGGGATTTAAAGGTAATCATTTATTCTTGATAATATGAGCTCAGGGTGTTGTTGTCTGTGTGTATTTTGGCGACAGCGCTCAGTGAGTAATAAGGCCTTGGTGATGATTCGGAAGTGAAATCTGTGCTCTGTTTACATGCTGCTATGTTGACAGTCCAGTATCTCAAAAAAGAGCAGGTCAACCTTTGACAAGAACTTCACCGTGAAGTCATCTTTGAAGGTATTTTAGATTAACATATGATTTGCATTGATTGTCACACAGTGGAAAGGTCAGTACTGAGAAACAAATGTAGAGAACATATAGTAAAATGAATTGTGTTCTATATCCTGTCAGTGCAGTATTGGAGTAAAGTTAAATTGGTATAAAATCTTTATTAGTAATGATAGACACATGAAATTTGAATATGTTAGGTATATTGACTTTGAAAATATAAGAATGAAATTAAAAGTAAAAAATTAATTTTTATTTAAAAATTTTAATAAAGTTTCCTCCCAAAATGCACATATATAATATTTTTTGGAATGATATTAAATGTTATCAGTATGTATATATTCCTACACCATATACAAGCTCCAATGTTGGATATTTGTCACATTTTGTCAGAGAAAATATTTTTGTAAGTCAAAATGAGACCTTCATTTTAAATACATGAAGACAAAATTATATTTTGTATTGGCCATTCAGACTATTTATTACGGCTCCAAGCAGTTAATTTATGTGTTTATAATGAGGTCACTTCCTGAGTAACACATATCTGCTTGTATAGCCTTTAGTAATTGTTTATAAACATAGTTATAAGGTATTTAGTTAGAGGACTTGATGAAAACTTTATAATAGAACCTACTCAAGTTCTCTACTTAATCATTTTACACTGTCTGTGAATGAAATACAGGTCCAAGGGATAAAATATGCTTTCCCCAGGTATATTTACCCTTGGATGTAAGAAAAGAGCAAAATGATGTTAAGTTGAACACAGAATGAATTCTATTTTATTGTTCAGTTTGGTTAAGATATTGATTGGCGTAGTGTGTCATTGTGGCCAATATGATGTTATGGGAATTCTAATGATCCATCTTGCTTTATCATGCATTATTAATTACTAATAATATTTGTTAACTGACACTTTAAAGATTACATAAGAAATATTCAAACAGATTATTTGTACTTAACTTTGTATAAGTGATCTTAACATGGTTACATATCCCACCTGAACAAATATCAATACATTTTAGAATGTTTGGGATCAAAAGTTCACATTCAGTACATCATATAGGCTGACAATTGTACCTATAGTGAATCTGTAAGGCACATTTCTGGCTGTGTGCACTGAAAATATCCCAAAATGTTATTTTCATCATGAATATGCCTATGTATGGTAACATATTTCAATTTGGTACTTTGAGAGAGTGCGGTATTGAAGCATCAGCTGATATCTGATTCCACTGAATCAATGAGCTTAATAATTGGTAACCAACACTCTTAAAAATACACTATAAATGTTCAAACAGATCATTTGAATTATGTTTGCACATTTGATCTTAACAAGTACATTGTATATGTCCCACATATGCAATTTTCCGTCCTTGTTTACAAGTTTTGGGGATCAGATTTTCACATTTAGTTGATGATATAGGATTTATTGGTACCTATAGTTGATCTGTGTGACCACATTTGGCTGTATTCACTTGCAATATGCAAAATTGTTATTTCCCTCATGAATAAGATTGCTTATAGTAATATATTCTAATTTAGTACATTGTCACTTGACTTTCCTGTATACTGGTGTGTACTAATGTTTGCACCAATGATCAAACCTCACTGCCTCAACATTGCCTTAAACTTTATGATACATAGTCTACCTGATTAGTTATTTAAGCTGTAAATGGTTAAATATGCTTCTAGAAACCTGATATATTTTTAGGATGAATTTATCACTTTAATGCATGGCCATTGCTTCACATTTCTGAGTGTCACTCTGTCAAGTTTAATATTTTCCCCCATGCTTGCAACCTTAATGTTATCTTGAAATCACCATATCTAACACATTTTAACTTCATTTACCTAAATCTTACTGTTTTCTAGAATTAAGTGAAACATATTGTATCTTTTCAGGTTTAGCCTGGTATCTGGAACAGTGTGTTAGAGTTGGAACAGCTTGGAAGCTCTCCAATAGTCCGGCGGTGATAGCAAGGTTTTATAAGGGCATGTGCAGTGTACTGCCATAAGTGGCCAAGACTAGTTTATATCACCACACTGATATATAGCACCTCAGAGACTTGGCTTAGGTCTTCACGAGAGAGATCAGCACCATTTTTTAGTAAGGTAGAGCCTCCCTAGAAACTATTTTCCTATCCCATTGTCACCTTTTGTAGTTATCGACATTGAAATGGAATGCATTTTTGCTATAAAACATGGTAGTGGTCCCATCAGAACTTTAAATCTGAATGTGCTATTAGTTATGGAAACAACTGCCTAAGTACCTGACACAATAAATCTGGAACATAGTACCTGGCTTTGTTTCTTTAGTGTGTACACCAATATGTATCTGGACAGGCATATAGCGGTTTACTGCCAAAATCACTATGAGCTATGTTGTTTCACTATCCCTGGGAAAAATGTTATCAGTTGTACAAACCCAGACTACCATTTGTTTTAAATACCATTCATTAGTCAACTTTTCTGTCTAAAATTTGTCAATCTGTGTTTTAAAACTTGTATAAAAATTTAAGTTTTCAATAACAATTTACTTTTTAAAATTTAAATGTTTATTTAAATTGCGATTAAAATTTAATTTATCAATATTGATAAATTTCAAACATATTTTCAGACAGGGCTTGTCTTGTATTATAATTTGGTTTTTACTGCATTAAAAAATTTCTATAATTAAGGAAGATATAGCAAATTTAGTTTTGGCTTCTCAAGAGCACTTGGACTAGACCTTGCACCCTGTGGAACACCAGCACTACATACTTTCTGACAGGTGTCACATGTTTTGTTTGCAAGGAATTTCAAAAAGACTTCATGTATAAAGTTGAAATAGGTATAGCATGCAAATATAAAAGTTTGACTAAAATTGGCTTAAAACATGGAGCCTGTCAGGAATTACATCACAATTAATACTTCCAGTTCAGTACCCACGAATGTATTTCTAGTCTATTTTTAGAATATTTGTTCCTCTCTTATTTTGGTGGAGATAGAAGAGTTTTATTTATGCATTTTTGGTAGGGATTTAAAGGTAATCATTTATTCTTGATAATATGAGCTCAGGGTGTTGTTGTCTGTGTGTATTTTGGCGACAGCGCTCAGTGAGTAATAAGGCCTTGGTGATGATTCGGAAGTGAAATCTGTGCTCTGTTTACATGCTGCTATGTTGACAGTCCAGTATCTCAAAAAAGAGCAGGTCAACCTTTGACAAGAACTTCACCGTGAAGTCATCTTTGAAGGTATTTTAGATTAACATATGATTTGCATTGATTGTCACACAGTGGAAAGGTCAGTACTGAGAAACAAATGTAGAGAACATATAGTAAAATTAATTGTGTTCTATATCCTGTCAGTGCAGTATTGGAGTAAAGTTAAATTGGTATAAAATCTTTATTAGTAATGATAGACACATGAAATTTGAATATGTTAGGTATATTGACTTTGAAAATATAAGAATGAAATTAAAAGTAAAAAATTAATTTTTATTTAAAAATTTGAATAAAGTTTCCTCCCAAAATGCACATATATAATATTTTTTGGAATGATATTAAATGTTATCAGTATGTATATATTCCTACACCATATACAAGCTCCAATGTTGGATATTTGTCACATTTTGTCAGAGAAAATATTTTTGTAAGTCAAAATGAGACCTTCATTTTAAATACATGAAGACAAAATTATATTTTGTATTGGCCATTCAGACTATTTATTACGGCTCCAAGCAGTTAATTTATGTGTTTATAATGAGGTCACTTCCTGAGTAACACATATCTGCTTGTATAGCCTTTAGTAATTGTTTATAAACATAGTTATAAGGTATTTAGTTAGAGGACTTGATGAAAACTTTATAATAGAACCTACTCAAGTTCTCTACTTAATCATTTTACACTGTCTGTGAATGAAATACAGGTCCAAGGGATAAAATATGCTTTCCCCAGGTATATTTACCCTTGGATGTAAGAAAAGAGCAAAATGATGTTAAGTTGAACACAGAATGAATTCTATTTTATTGTTCAGTTTGGTTAAGATATTGATTGGCGTAGTGTGTCATTGTGGCCAATATGATGTTATGGGAATTCTAATGATCCATCTTGCTTTATCATGCATTATTAATTACTAATAATATTTGTTAACTGACACTTTAAAGATTACATAAGAAATATTCAAACAGATTATTTGTACTTAACTTTGTATAAGTGATCTTAACATGGTTACATATCCCACCTGAACAAATATCAATACATTTTAGAATGTTTGGGATCAAAAGTTCACATTCAGTACATCATATAGGCTGACAATTGTACCTATAGTGAATCTGTAAGGCACATTTCTGGCTGTGTGCACTGAAAATATCCCAAAATGTTATTTTCATCATGAATATGCCTATGTATGGTAACATATTTCAATTTGGTACTTTGAGAGAGTGCGGTATTGAAGCATCAGCTGATATCTGATTCCACTGAATCAATGAGCTTAATAATTGGTAACCAACACTCTTAAAAATACACTATAAATGTTCAAACAGATCATTTGAATTATGTTTGCACATTTGATCTTAACAAGTACATTGTATATGTCCCACATATGCAATTTTCCGTCCTTGTTTACAAGTTTTGGGGATCAGATTTTCACATTTAGTTGATGATATAGGATTTATTGGTACCTATAGTTGATCTGTGTGACCACATTTGGCTGTATTCACTTGCAATATGCAAAATTGTTATTTCCCTCATGAATAAGATTGCTTATAGTAATATATTCTAATTTAGTACATTGTCACTTGACTTTCCTGTATACTGGTGTGTACTAATGTTTGCACCAATGATCAAACCTCACTGCCTCAACATTGCCTTAAACTTTATGATACATAGTCTACCTGATTAGTTATTTAAGCTGTAAATGGTTAAATATGCTTCTAGAAACCTGATATATTTTTAGGATGAATTTATCACTTTAATGCATGGCCATTGCTTCACATTTCTGAGTGTCACTCTGTCAAGTTTAATATTTTCCCCCATGCTTGCAACCTTAATGTTATCTTGAAATCACCATATCTAACACATTTTAACTTCATTTACCTAAATCTTACTGTTTTCTAGAATTAAGTGAAACATATTGTATCTTTTCAGGTTTAGCCTGGTATCTGGAACAGTGTGTTAGAGTTGGAACAGCTTGGAAGCTCTCCAATAGTCCGGCGGTGATAGCAAGGTTTTATAAGGGCATGTGCAGTGTACTGCCATAAGTGGCCAAGACTAGTTTATATCACCACACTGATATATAGCACCTCAGAGACTTGGCTTAGGTCTTCACGAGAGAGATCAGCACCATTTTTTAGTAAGGTAGAGCCTCCCTAGAAACTATTTTCCTATCCCATTGTCACCTTTTGTAGTTATCGACATTGAAATGGAATGCATTTTTGCTATAAAACATGGTAGTGGTCCCATCAGAACTTTAAATCTGAATGTGCTATTAGTTATGGAAACAACTGCCTAAGTACCTGACACAATAAATGTGGAACATAGTACCTGGCTTTGTTTCTTTAGTGTGTACACCAATATGTATCTGGACAGGCATATAGCGGTTTACTGCCAAAATCACTATGAGCTATGTTGTTTCACTATCCCTGGGAAAAATGTTATCAGTTGTACAAACCCAGACTACCATTTGTTTTAAATACCATTCATTAGTCAACTTTTCTGTCTAAAATTTGTCAATCTGTGTTTTAAAACTTGTATAAAAATTTAAGTTTTCAATAACAATTTACTTTTTAAAATTTAAATGTTTATTTAAATTGCGATTAAAATTTAATTTATCAATATTGATAAATTTCAAACATATTTTCAGACAGGGCTTGTCTTGTATTATAATTTGGTTTTTACTGCATTGAAAAATTTCTATAATTAAGGAAGATATAGCAAATTTAGTTTTGGCTTCTCAAGAGCACTTGGACTAGACCTTGCACCCTGTGGAACACCAGCACTACATACTTTCTGACAGGTGTCACATGTTTTGTTTGCAAGGAATTTCAAAAAGACTTCATGTATAAAGTTGAAATAGGTATAGCATGCAAATATAAAAGTTTGACTAAAATTGGCTTAAAACATGGAGCCTGTCAGGAATTACATCACAATTAATACTTCCAGTTCAGTACCCACGAATGTATTTCTAGTCTATTTTTAGAATATTTGTTCCTCTCTTATTTTGGTGGAGATAGAAGAGTTTTATTTATGCATTTTTGGTAGGGATTTAAAGGTAATCATTTATTCTTGATAATATGAGCTCAGGGTGTTGTTGTCTGTGTGTATTTTGGCGACAGCGCTCAGTGAGTAATAAGGCCTTGGTGATGATTCGGAAGTGAAATCTGTGCTCTGTTTACATGCTGCTATGTTGACAGTCCAGTATCTCAAAAAAGAGCAGGTCAACCTTTGACAAGAACTTCACCGTGAAGTCATCTTTGAAGGTATTTTAGATTAACATATGATTTGCATTGATTGTCACACAGTGGAAAGGTCAGTACTGAGAAACAAATGTAGAGAACATATAGTAAAATTAATTGTGTTCTATATCCTGTCAGTGCAGTATTGGAGTAAAGTTAAATTGGTATAAAATCTTTATTAGTAATGATAGACACATGAAATTTGAATATGTTAGGTATATTGACTTTGAAAATATAAGAATGAAATTAAAAGTAAAAAATTAATTTTTATTTAAAAATTTGAATAAAGTTTCCTCCCAAAATGCACATATATAATATTTTTTGGAATGATATTAAATGTTATCAGTATGTATATATTCCTACACCATATACAAGCTCCAATGTTGGATATTTGTCACATTTTGTCAGAGAAAATATTTTTGTAAGTCAAAATGAGACCTTCATTTTAAATACATGAAGACAAAATTATATTTTGTATTGGCCATTCAGACTATTTATTACGGCTCCAAGCAGTTAATTTATGTGTTTATGATGAGGTCACTTCCTGAGTAACACATATCTGCTTGTATAGCCTTTAGTAATTGTTTATAAACATAGTTATAAGGTATTTAGTTAGAGGACTTGATGAAAACTTTATAATAGAACCTACTCAAGTTCTCTACTTAATCATTTTACACTGTCTGTGAATGAAATACAGGTCCAAGGGATAAAATATGCTTTCCCCAGGTATATTTACCCTTGGATGTAAGAAAAGAGCAAAATGATGTTAAGTTGAACACAGAATGAATTCTATTTTATTGTTCAGTTTGGTTAAGATATTGATTGGCGTAGTGTGTCATTGTGGCCAATATGATGTTATGGGAATTCTAATGATCCATCTTGCTTTATCATGCATTATTAATTACTAATAATATTTGTTAACTGACACTTTAAAGATTACATAAGAAATATTCAAACAGGTTATTTGTACTTAACTTTGTATAAGTGATCTTAACATGGTTACATATCCCACCTGAACAAATATCAATACATTTTAGAATGTTTGGGATCAAAAGTTCACATTCAGTACATCATATAGGCTGACAATTGTACCTATAGTGAATCTGTAAGGCACATTTCTGGCTGTGTGCACTGAAAATATCCCAAAATGTTATTTTCATCATGAATATGCCTATGTATGGTAACATATTTCAATTTGGTACTTTGAGAGAGTGCGGTATTGAAGCATCAGCTGATATCTGATTCCACTGAATCAATGAGCTTAATAATTGGTAACCAACACTCTTAAAAATACACTATAAATGTTCAAACAGATCATTTGAATTATGTTTGCACATTTGATCTTAACAAGTACATTGTATATGTCCCACATATGCAATTTTCCGTCCTTGTTTACAAGTTTTGGGGATCAGATTTTCACATTTAGTTGATGATATAGGATTTATTGGTACCTATAGTTGATCTGTGTGACCACATTTGGCTGTATTCACTTGCAATATGCAAAATTGTTATTTCCCTCATGAATAAGATTGCTTATAGTAATATATTCTAATTTAGTACATTGTCACTTGACTTTCCTGTATACTGGTGTGTACTAATGTTTGCACCAATGATCAAACCTCACTGCCTCAACATTGCCTTAAACTTTATGATACATAGTCTACCTGATTAGTTATTTAAGCTGTAAATGGTTAAATATGCTTCTAGAAACCTGATATATTTTTAGGATGAATTTATCACTTTAATGCATGGCCATTGCTTCACATTTCTGAGTGTCACTCTGTCAAGTTTAATATTTTCCCCCATGCTTGCAACCTTAATGTTATCTTGAAATCACCATATCTAACACATTTTAACTTCATTTACCTAAATCTTACTGTTTTCTAGAATTAAGTGAAACATATTGTATCTTTTCAGGTTTAGCCTGGTATCTGGAACAGTGTGTTAGAGTTGGAACAGCTTGGAAGCTCTCCAATAGTCCGGCGGTGATAGCAAGGTTTTATAAGGGCATGTGCAGTGTACTGCCATAAGTGGCCAAGACTAGTTTATATCACCACACTGATATATAGCACCTCAGAGACTTGGCTTAGGTCTTCACGAGAGAGATCAGCACCATTTTTTAGTAAGGTAGAGCCTCCCTAGAAACTATTTTCCTATCCCATTGTCACCTTTTGTAGTTATCGACATTGAAATGGAATGCATTTTTGCTATAAAACATGGTAGTGGTCCCATCAGAACTTTAAATCTGAATGTGCTATTAGTTATGGAAACAACTGCCTAAGTACCTGACACAATAAATCTGGAACATAGTACCTGGCTTTGTTTCTTTAGTGTGTACACCAATATGTATCTGGACAGGCATATAGCGGTTTACTGCCAAAATCACTATGAGCTATGTTGTTTCACTATCCCTGGGAAAAATGTTATCAGTTGTACAAACCCAGACTACCATTTGTTTTAAATACCATTCATTAGTCAACTTTTCTGTCTAAAATTTGTCAATCTGTGTTTTAAAACTTGTATAAAAATTTAAGTTTTCAATAACAATTTACTTTTTAAAATTTAAATGTTTATTTAAATTGCGATTAAAATTTAATTTATCAATATTGATAAATTTCAAACATATTTTCAGACAGGGCTTGTCTTGTATTATAATTTGGTTTTTACTGCATTGAAAAATTTCTATAATTAAGGAAGATATAGCAAATTTAGTTTTGGCTTCTCAAGAGCACTTGGACTAGACCTTGCACCCTGTGGAACACCAGCACTACATACTTTCTGACAGGTGTCACATGTTTTGTTTGCAAGGAATTTCAAAAAGACTTCATGTATAAAGTTGAAATAGGTATAGCATGCAAATATAAAAGTTTGACTAAAATTGGCTTAAAACATGGAGCCTGTCAGGAATTACATCGCAATTAATACTTCCAGTTCAGTACCCACGAATGTATTTCTAGTCTATTTTTAGAATATTTGTTCCTCTCTTATTTTGGTGGAGATAGAAGAGTTTTATTTATGCATTTTTGGTAGGGATTTAAAGGTAATCATTTATTCTTGATAATATGAGCTCAGGGTGTTGTTGTCTGTGTGTATTTTGGCGACAGCGCTCAGTGAGTAATAAGGCCTTGGTGATGATTCGGAAGTGAAATCTGTGCTCTGTTTACATGCTGCTATGTTGACAGTCCAGTATCTCAAAAAAGAGCAGGTCAACCTTTGACAAGAACTTCACCGTGAAGTCATCTTTGAAGGTATTTTAGATTAACATATGATTTGCATTGATTGTCACACAGTGGAAAGGTCAGTACTGAGAAACAAATGTAGAGAACATATAGTAAAATGAATTGTGTTCTATATCCTGTCAGTGCAGTATTGGAGTAAAGTTAAATTGGTATAAAATCTTTATTAGTAATGATAGACACATGAAATTTGAATATGTTAGGTATATTGACTTTGAAAATATAAGAATGAAATTAAAAGTAAAAAATTAATTTTTATTTAAAAATTTTAATAAAGTTTCCTCCCAAAATGCACATATATAATATTTTTTGGAATGATATTAAATGTTATCAGTATGTATATATTCCTACACCATATACAAGCTCCAATGTTGGATATTTGTCACATTTTGTCAGAGAAAATATTTTTGTAAGTCAAAATGAGACCTTCATTTTAAATACATGAAGACAAAATTATATTTTGTATTGGCCATTCAGACTATTTATTACGGCTCCAAGCAGTTAATTTATGTGTTTATAATGAGGTCACTTCCTGAGTAACACATATCTGCTTGTATAGCCTTTAGTAATTGTTTATAAACATAGTTATAAGGTATTTAGTTAGAGGACTTGATGAAAACTTTATAATAGAACCTACTCAAGTTCTCTACTTAATCATTTTACACTGTCTGTGAATGAAATACAGGTCCAAGGGATAAAATATGCTTTCCCCAGGTATATTTACCCTTGGATGTAAGAAAAGAGCAAAATGATGTTAAGTTGAACACAGAATGAATTCTATTTTATTGTTCAGTTTGGTTAAGATATTGATTGGCGTAGTGTGTCATTGTGGCCAATATGATGTTATGGGAATTCTAATGATCCATCTTGCTTTATCATGCATTATTAATTACTAATAATATTTGTTAACTGACACTTTAAAGATTACATAAGAAATATTCAAACAGATTATTTGTACTTAACTTTGTATAAGTGATCTTAACATGGTTACATATCCCACCTGAACAAATATCAATACATTTTAGAATGTTTGGGATCAAAAGTTCACATTCAGTACATCATATAGGCTGACAATTGTACCTATAGTGAATCTGTAAGGCACATTTCTGGCTGTGTGCACTGAAAATATCCCAAAATGTTATTTTCATCATGAATATGCCTATGTATGGTAACATATTTCAATTTGGTACTTTGAGAGAGTGCGGTATTGAAGCATCAGCTGATATCTGATTCCACTGAATCAATGAGCTTAATAATTGGTAACCAACACTCTTAAAAATACACTATAAATGTTCAAACAGATCATTTGAATTATGTTTGCACATTTGATCTTAACAAGTACATTGTATATGTCCCACATATGCAATTTTCCGTCCTTGTTTACAAGTTTTGGGGATCAGATTTTCACATTTAGTTGATGATATAGGATTTATTGGTACCTATAGTTGATCTGTGTGACCACATTTGGCTGTATTCACTTGCAATATGCAAAATTGTTATTTCCCTCATGAATAAGATTGCTTATAGTAATATATTCTAATTTAGTACATTGTCACTTGACTTTCCTGTATACTGGTGTGTACTAATGTTTGCACCAATGATCAAACCTCACTGCCTCAACATTGCCTTAAACTTTATGATACATAGTCTACCTGATTAGTTATTTAAGCTGTAAATGGTTAAATATGCTTCTAGAAACCTGATATATTTTTAGGATGAATTTATCACTTTAATGCATGGCCATTGCTTCACATTTCTGAGTGTCACTCTGTCAAGTTTAATATTTTCCCCCATGCTTGCAACCTTAATGTTATCTTGAAATCACCATATCTAACACATTTTAACTTCATTTACCTAAATCTTACTGTTTTCTAGAATTAAGTGAAACATATTGTATCTTTTCAGGTTTAGCCTGGTATCTGGAACAGTGTGTTAGAGTTGGAACAGCTTGGAAGCTCTCCAATAGTCCGGCGGTGATAGCAAGGTTTTATAAGGGCATGTGCAGTGTACTGCCATAAGTGGCCAAGACTAGTTTATATCACCACACTGATATATAGCACCTCAGAGACTTGGCTTAGGTCTTCACGAGAGAGATCAGCACCATTTTTTAGTAAGGTAGAGCCTCCCTAGAAACTATTTTCCTATCCCATTGTCACCTTTTGTAGTTATCGACATTGAAATGGAATGCATTTTTGCTATAAAACATGGTAGTGGTCCCATCAGAACTTTAAATCTGAATGTGCTATTAGTTATGGAAACAACTGCCTAAGTACCTGACACAATAAATGTGGAACATAGTACCTGGCTTTGTTTCTTTAGTGTGTACACCAATATGTATCTGGACAGGCATATAGCGGTTTACTGCCAAAATCACTATGAGCTATGTTGTTTCACTATCCCTGGGAAAAATGTTATCAGTTGTACAAACCCAGACTACCATTTGTTTTAAATACCATTCATTAGTCAACTTTTCTGTCTAAAATTTGTCAATCTGTGTTTTAAAACTTGTATAAAAATTTAAGTTTTCAATAACAATTTACTTTTTAAAATTTAAATGTTTATTTAAATTGCGATTAAAATTTAATTTATCAATATTGATAAATTTCAAACATATTTTCAGACAGGGCTTGTCTTGTATTATAATTTGGTTTTTACTGCATTGAAAAATTTCTATAATTAAGGAAGATATAGCAAATTTAGTTTTGGCTTCTCAAGAGCACTTGGACTAGACCTTGCACCCTGTGGAACACCAGCACTACATACTTTCTGACAGGTGTCACATGTTTTGTTTGCAAGGAATTTCAAAAAGACTTCATGTATAAAGTTGAAATAGGTATAGCATGCAAATATAAAAGTTTGACTAAAATTGGCTTAAAACATGGAGCCTGTCAGGAATTACATCGCAATTAATACTTCCAGTTCAGTACCCACGAATGTATTTCTAGTCTATTTTTAGAATATTTGTTCCTCTCTTATTTTGGTGGAGATAGAAGAGTTTTATTTATGCATTTTTGGTAGGGATTTAAAGGTAATCATTTATTCTTGATAATATGAGCTCAGGGTGTTGTTGTCTGTGTGTATTTTGGCGACAGCGCTCAGTGAGTAATAAGGCCTTGGTGATGATTCGGAAGTGAAATCTGTGCTCTGTTTACATGCTGCTATGTTGACAGTCCAGTATCTCAAAAAAGAGCAGGTCAACCTTTGACAAGAACTTCACCGTGAAGTCATCTTTGAAGGTATTTTAGATTAACATATGATTTGCATTGATTGTCACACAGTGGAAAGGTCAGTACTGAGAAACAAATGTAGAGAACATATAGTAAAATGAATTGTGTTCTATATCCTGTCAGTGCAGTATTGGAGTAAAGTTAAATTGGTATAAAATCTTTATTAGTAATGATAGACACATGAAATTTGAATATGTTAGGTATATTGACTTTGAAAATATAAGAATGAAATTAAAAGTAAAAAATTAATTTTTATTTAAAAATTTGAATAAAGTTTCCTCCCAAAATGCACATATATAATATTTTTTGGAATGATATTAAATGTTATCAGTATGTATATATTCCTACACCATATACAAGCTCCAATGTTGGATATTTGTCACATTTTGTCAGAGAAAATATTTTTGTAAGTCAAAATGAGACCTTCATTTTAAATACATGAAGACAAAATTATATTTTGTATTGGCCATTCAGACTATTTATTACGGCTCCAAGCAGTTAATTTATGTGTTTATGATGAGGTCACTTCCTGAGTAACACATATCTGCTTGTATAGCCTTTAGTAATTGTTTATAAACATAGTTATAAGGTATTTAGTTAGAGGACTTGATGAAAACTTTATAATAGAACCTACTCAAGTTCTCTACTTAATCATTTTACACTGTCTGTGAATGAAATACAGGTCCAAGGGATAAAATATGCTTTCCCCAGGTATATTTACCCTTGGATGTAAGAAAAGAGCAAAATGATGTTAAGTTGAACACAGAATGAATTCTATTTTATTGTTCAGTTTGGTTAAGATATTGATTGGCGTAGTGTGTCATTGTGGCCAATATGATGTTATGGGAATTCTAATGATCCATCTTGCTTTAGCATGCATTATTAATTACTAATAATATTTGTTAACTGACACTTTAAAGATTACATAAGAAATATTCAAACAGATTATTTGTACTTAACTTTGTATAAGTGATCTTAACATGGTTACATATCCCACCTGAACAAATATCAATACATTTTAGAATGTTTGGGATCAAAAGTTCACATTCAGTACATCATATAGGCTGACAATTGTACCTATAGTGAATCTGTAAGGCACATTTCTGGCTGTGTGCACTGATAATATCCCAAAATGTTATTTTCATCATGAATATGCCTATGTATGGTAACATATTTCAATTTGGTACTTTGAGAGAGTGCGGTATTGAAGCATCAGCTGATATCTGATTCCACTGAATCAATGAGCTTAATAATTGGTAACCAACACTCTTAAAAATACACTATAAATGTTCAAACAGATCATTTGAATTATGTTTGCACATTTGATCTTAACAAGTACATTGTATATGTCCCACATATGCAATTTTCCGTCCTTGTTTACAAGTTTTGGGGATCAGATTTTCACATTTAGTTGATGATATAGGATTTATTGGTACCTATAGTTGATCTGTGTGACCACATTTGGCTGTATTCACTTGCAATATGCAAAAGTGTTATTTCCCTCATGAATAAGATTGCTTATAGTAATATATTCTAATTTAGTACATTGTCACTTGACTTTCCTGTATACTGGTGTGTACTAATGTTTGCACCAATGATCAAACCTCACTGCCTCAACATTGCCTTAAACTTTATGATACATAGTCTACCTGATTAGTTATTTAAGCTGTAAATGGTTAAATATGCTTCTAGAAACCTGATATATTTTTAGGATGAATTTATCACTTTAATGCATGGCCATTGCTTCACATTTCTGAGTGTCACTCTGTCAAGTTTAATATTTTCCCCCATGCTTGCAACCTTAATGTTATCTTGAAATCACCATATCTAACACATTTTAACTTCATTTACCTAAATCTTACTGTTTTCTAGAATTAAGTGAAACATATTGTATCTTTTCAGGTTTAGCCTGGTATCTGGAACAGTGTGTTAGAGTTGGAACAGCTTGGAAGCTCTCCAATAGTCCGGCGGTGATAGCAAGGTTTTATAAGGGCATGTGCAGTGTACTGTCATAAGTGGCCAAGACTAGTTTATATCACCACACTGATATATAGCACCTCAGAGACTTGGCTTAGGTCTTCACGAGAGAGATCAGCACCATTTTTTAGTAAGGTAGAGCCTCCCTAGAAACTATTTTCCTATCCCATTGTCACCTTTTGTAGTTATCGACATTGAAATGGAATGCATTTTTGCTATAAAACATGGTAGTGGTCCCATCAGAACTTTAAATTTGAATGTGCTATTAGTTATGGAAACAACTGCCTAAGTACCTGACACAATAAATCTGGAACATAGTACCTGGCTTTGTTTCTTTAGTGTGTACACCAATATGTATCTGGACAGGCATATAGCGGTTTACTGCCAAAATCACTATGAGCTATGTTGTTTCACTATCCCTGGGAAAAATGTTATCAGTTGTACAAACCCAGACTACCATTTGTTTTAAATACCATTCATTAGTCAACTTTTCTGTCTAAAATTTGTCAATCTGTGTTTTAAAACTTGTATAAAAATTTAAGTTTTCAATAACAATTTACTTTTTAAAATTTAAATGTTTATTTAAATTGCGATTAAAATTTAATTTATCAATATCGATAAATTTCAAACATATTTTCAGACAGGGCTTGTCTTGTATTATAATTTGGTTTTTACTGCATTGAAAAATTTCTATAATTAAGGAAGATATAGCAAATTTAGTTTTGGCTTCTCAAGAGCACTTGGACTAGACCTTGCACCCTGTGGAACACCAGCACTACATACTTTCTGACAGGTGTCACATGTTTTGTTTGCAAGGAATTTCAAAAAGACTTCATGTATAAAGTTGAAATAGGTATAGCATGCAAATATAAAAGTTTGACTAAAATTGGCTTAAAACATGGAGCCTGTCAGGAATTACATCGCAATTAATACTTCCAGTTCAGTACCCACGAATGTATTTCTAGTCTATTTTTAGAATATTTGTTCCTCTCTTATTTTGGTGGAGATAGAAGAGTTTTATTTATGCATTTTTGGTAGGGATTTAAAGGTAATCATTTATTCTTGATAATATGAGCTCAGGGTGTTGTTGTCTGTGTGTATTTTGGCGACAGCGCTCAGTGAGTAATAAGGCCTTGGTGATGATTCGGAAGTGAAATCTGTGCTCTGTTTACATGCTGCTATGTTGACAGTCCAGTATCTCAAAAAAGAGCAGGTCAACCTTTGACAAGAACTTCACCGTGAAGTCATCTTTGAAGGTATTTTAGATTAACATATGATTTGCATTGATTGTCACACAGTGGAAAGGTCAGTACTGAGAAACAAATGTAGAGAACATATAGTAAAATTAATTGTGTTCTATATCCTGTCAGTGCAGTATTGGAGTAAAGTTAAATTGGTATAAAATCTTTATTAGTAATGATAGACACATGAAATTTGAATATGTTAGGTATATTGACTTTGAAAATATAAGAATGAAATTAAAAGTAAAAAATTAATTTTTATTTAAAAATTTGAATAAAGTTTCCTCCCAAAATGCACATATATAATATTTTTTGGAATGATATTAAATGTTATCAGTATGTATATATTCCTACACCATATACAAGCTCCAATGTTGGATATTTGTCACATTTTGTCAGAGAAAATATTTTTGTAAGTCAAAATGAGACCTTCATTTTAAATACATGAAGACAAAATTATATTTTGTATTGGCCATTCAGACTATTTATTACGGCTCCAAGCAGTTAATTTATGTGTTTATGATGAGGTCACTTCCTGAGTAACACATATCTGCTTGTATAGCCTTTAGTAATTGTTTATAAACATAGTTATAAGGTATTTAGTTAGAGGACTTGATGAAAACTTTATAATAGAACCTACTCAAGTTCTCTACTTAATCATTTTACACTGTCTGTGAATGAAATACAGGTCCAAGGGATAAAATATGCTTTCCCCAGGTATATTTACCCTTGGATGTAAGAAAAGAGCAAAATGATGTTAAGTTGAACACAGAATGAATTCTATTTTATTGTTCAGTTTGGTTAAGATATTGATTGGCGTAGTGTGTCATTGTGGCCAATATGATGTTATGGGAATTCTAATGATCCATCTTGCTTTATCATGCATTATTAATTACTAATAATATTTGTTAACTGACACTTTAAAGATTACATAAGAAATATTCAAACAGGTTATTTGTACTTAACTTTGTATAAGTGATCTTAACATGGTTACATATCCCACCTGAACAAATATCAATACATTTTAGAATGTTTGGGATCAAAAGTTCACATTCAGTACATCATATAGGCTGACAATTGTACCTATAGTGAATCTGTAAGGCACATTTCTGGCTGTGTGCACTGAAAATATCCCAAAATGTTATTTTCATCATGAATATGCCTATGTATGGTAACATATTTCAATTTGGTACTTTGAGAGAGTGCGGTATTGAAGCATCAGCTGATATCTGATTCCACTGAATCAATGAGCTTAATAATTGGTAACCAACACTCTTAAAAATACACTATAAATGTTCAAACAGATCATTTGAATTATGTTTGCACATTTGATCTTAACAAGTACATTGTATATGTCCCACATATGCAATTTTCCGTCCTTGTTTACAAGTTTTGGGGATCAGATTTTCACATTTAGTTGATGATATAGGATTTATTGGTACCTATAGTTGATCTGTGTGACCACATTTGGCTGTATTCACTTGCAATATGCAAAATTGTTATTTCCCTCATGAATAAGATTGCTTATAGTAATATATTCTAATTTAGTACATTGTCACTTGACTTTCCTGTATACTGGTGTGTACTAATGTTTGCACCAATGATCAAACCTCACTGCCTCAACATTGCCTTAAACTTTATGATACATAGTCTACCTGATTAGTTATTTAAGCTGTAAATGGTTAAATATGCTTCTAGAAACCTGATATATTTTTAGGATGAATTTATCACTTTAATGCATGGCCATTGCTTCACATTTCTGAGTGTCACTCTGTCAAGTTTAATATTTTCCCCCATGCTTGCAACCTTAATGTTATCTTGAAATCACCATATCTAACACATTTTAACTTCATTTACCTAAATCTTACTGTTTTCTAGAATTAAGTGAAACATATTGTATCTTTTCAGGTTTAGCCTGGTATCTGGAACAGTGTGTTAGAGTTGGAACAGCTTGGAAGCTCTCCAATAGTCCGGCGGTGATAGCAAGGTTTTATAAGGGCATGTGCAGTGTACTGCCATAAGTGGCCAAGACTAGTTTATATCACCACACTGATATATAGCACCTCAGAGACTTGGCTTAGGTCTTCACGAGAGAGATCAGCACCATTTTTTAGTAAGGTAGAGCCTCCCTAGAAACTATTTTCCTATCCCATTGTCACCTTTTGTAGTTATCGACATTGAAATGGAATGCATTTTTGCTATAAAACATGGTAGTGGTCCCATCAGAACTTTAAATCTGAATGTGCTATTAGTTATGGAAACAACTGCCTAAGTACCTGACACAATAAATGTGGAACATAGTACCTGGCTTTGTTTCTTTAGTGTGTACACCAATATGTATCTGGACAGGCATATAGCGGTTTACTGCCAAAATCACTATGAGCTATGTTGTTTCACTATCCCTGGGAAAAATGTTATCAGTTGTACAAACCCAGACTACCATTTGTTTTAAATACCATTCATTAGTCAACTTTTCTGTCTAAAATTTGTCAATCTGTGTTTTAAAACTTGTATAAAAATTTAAGTTTTCAATAACAATTTACTTTTTAAAATTTAAATGTTTATTTAAATTGCGATTAAAATTTAATTTATCAATATTGATAAATTTCAAACATATTTTCAGACAGGGCTTGTCTTGTATTATAATTTGGTTTTTACTGCATTGAAAAATTTCTATAATTAAGGAAGATATAGCAAATTTAGCTTTGGCTTCTCAAGAGCACTTGGACTAGACCTTGCACCCTGTGGAACACCAGCACTACATACTTTCTGTGGTGTCACATGTTTTGTTGTGCAAGGAATTTCAAAAAGACTTCATGTATAAAGTTGAAATAGGTATAGCATGCAAATATAAAAGTTTGACTAAAATTGGCTTAAAACATGGAGCCTGTCAGGAATTACATCACAATTAATACTTCCAGTTCAGTACCCACGAATGTATTTCTAGTCTATTTTTAGAATATTTGTTCCTCTCTTATTTTGGTGGAGATAGAAGAGTTTTATTTATGCATTTTTGGTAGGGATTTAAAGGTAATCATTTATTCTTGATAATATGAGCTCAGGGTGTTGTTGTCTGTGTGTATTTTGGCGACAGCGCTCAGTGAGTAATAAGGCCTTGGTGATGATTCGGAAGTGAAATCTGTGCTCTGTTTACATGCTGCTATGTTGACAGTCCAGTATCTCAAAAAAGAGCAGGTCAACCTTTGACAAGAACTTCACCGTGAAGTCATCTTTGAAGGTATTTTAGATTAACATATGATTTGCATTGATTGTCACACAGTGGAAAAGTCAGTACTGAGAAACAAATGTAGAGAACATATAGTAAAATTAATTGTGTTCTATATCCTGTCAGTGCAGTATTGGAGTAAAGTTAAATTGGTATAAAATCTTTATTAGTAATGATAGACACATGAAATTTGAATATGTTAGGTATATTGACTTTGAAAATATAAGAATGAAATTAAAAGTAAAAAATAATTTTTATTTAAAAATTTGAATAAAGTTTCCTCCCAAAATGCACATATATAATATTTTTTGGAATGATATTAAATGTTATCAGTATGTATATATTCCTACACCATATACAAGCTCCAATGTTGGATATTTGTCACATTTTGTCAGAGAAAATATTTTTGTAAGTCAAAATGAGACCTTCATTTTAAATACATGAAGACAAAATTATATTTTGTATTGGCCATTCAGACTATTTATTACGGCTCCAAGCAGTTAATTTATGTGTTTATAATGAGGTCACTTCCTGAGTAACACATATCTGCTTGTATAGCCTTTAGTAATTGTTTATAAACATAGTTATAAGGTATTTAGTTAGAGGACTTGATGAAAACTTTATAATAGAACCTACTCAAGTTCTCTACTTAATCATTTTACACTGTCTGTGAATGAAATACAGGTCCAAGGGATAAAATATGCTTTCCCCAGGTATATTTACCCTTGGATGTAAGAAAAGAGCAAAATGATGTTAAGTTGAACACAGAATGAATTCTATTTTATTGTTCAGTTGGTTAAGATATTGATTGGCGTAGTGTGTCATTGTGGCCAATATGATGTTATGGGAATTCTAATGATCCATCTTGCTTTATCATGCATTATTAATTACTAATAATATTTGTTAACTGACACTTTAAAGATTACATAAGAAATATTCAAACAGATTATTTGTACTTAACTTTGTATAAGTGATCTTAACATGGTTACATATCCCACCTGAACAAATATCAATACATTTTAGAATGTTTGGGATCAAAAGTTCACATTCAGTACATCATATAGGCTGACAATTGTACCTATAGTGAATCTGTAAGGCACATTTCTGGCTGTGTGCACTGAAAATATCCCAAAATGTTATTTTCATCAAAATGAATATGCCTATGTATGGTAACATATTTCAATTTGGTACTTTGAGAGAGTGCGGTATTGAAGCATCAGCTGATATCTGATTCCACTGAATCAATGAGCTTAATAATTGGTAACCAACACTCTTAAAAATACACTATAAATGTTCAAACAGATCATTTGAATTATGTTTGCACATTTGATCTTAACAAGTACATTGTATATGTCCCACATATGCAATTTTCCGTCCTTGTTTACAAGTTTTGGGGATCAGATTTTCACATTTAGTTGATGATATAGGATTTATTGGTACCTATAGTTGATCTGTGTGACCACATTTGGCTGTATTCACTTGCAATATGCAAAATTGTTATTTCCCTCATGAATAAGATTGCTTATAGTAATATATTCTAATTTAGTACATTGTCACTTGACTTTCCTGTATACTGGTGTGTACTAATGTTTGCACCAATGATCAAACCTCACTGCCTCAACATTGCCTTAAACTTTATGATACATAGTCTACCTGATTAGTTATTTAAGCTGTAAATGGTTAAATATGCTTCTAGAAACCTGATATATTTTTAGGATGAATTTATCACTTTAATGCATGGCCATTGCTTCACATTTCTGAGTGTCACTCTGTCAAGTTTAATATTTTCCCCCATGCTTGCAACCTTAATGTTATCTTGAAATCACCATATCTAACACATTTTAACTTCATTTACCTAAATCTTACTGTTTTCTAGAATTAAGTGAAACATATTGTATCTTTTCAGGTTTAGCCTGGTATCTGGAACAGTGTGTTAGAGTTGGAACAGCTTGGAAGCTCTCCAATAGTCCGGCGGTGATAGCAAGGTTTTATAAGGGCATGTGCAGTGTACTGCCATAAGTGGCCAAGACTAGTTTATATCACCACACTGATATATAGCACCTCAGAGACTTGGCTTAGGTCTTCACGAGAGAGATCAGCACCATTTTTTAGTAAGGTAGAGCCTCCCTAGAAACTATTTTCCTATCCCATTGTCACCTTTTGTAGTTATCGACATTGAAATGGAATGCATTTTTGCTATAAAACATGGTAGTGGTCCCATCAGAACTTTAAATCTGAATGTGCTATTAGTTATGGAAACAACTGCCTAAGTACCTGACACAATAAATGTGGAACATAGTACCTGGCTTTGTTTCTTTAGTGTGTACACCAATATGTATCTGGACAGGCATATAGCGGTTTACTGCCAAAATCACTATGAGCTATGTTGTTTCACTATCCCTGGGAAAAATGTTATCAGTTGTACAAACCCAGACTACCATTTGTTTTAAATACCATTCATTAGTCAACTTTTCTGTCTAAAATTTGTCAATCTGTGTTTTAAAACTTGTATAACAATTTAAGTTTTCAATAACAATTTACTTTTTAAAATTTAAATGTTTATTTAAATTGCGATTAAAATTTAATTTATCAATATTGATAAATTTCAAACATATTTTCAGACAGGGCTTGTCTTGTATTATAATTTGGTTTTTACTGCATTGAAAAATTTCTATAATTAAGGAAGATATAGCAAATTTAGTTTTGGCTTCTCAAGAGCACTTGGACTAGACCTTGCACCCTGTGGAACACCAGCACTACATACTTTCTGACAGGTGTCACATGTTTTGTTTGCAAGGAATTTCAAAAAGACTTCATGTATAAAGTTGAAATAGGTATAGCATGCAAATATAAAAGTTTGACTAAAATTGGCTTAAAACATGGAGCCTGTCAGGAATTACATCACAATTAATACTTCCAGTTCAGTACCCACGAATGTATTTCTAGTCTATTTTTAGAATATTTGTTCCTCTCTTATTTTGGTGGAGATAGAAGAGTTTTATTTATGCATTTTTGGTAGGGATTTAAAGGTAATCATTTATTCTTGATAATATGAGCTCAGGGTGTTGTTGTCTGTGTGTATTTTGGCGACAGCGCTCAGTGAGTAATAAGGCCTTGGTGAATATTCGGAAGTGAAATCTGTGCTCTGTTTACATGCTGCTATGTTGACAGTCCAGTATCTCAAAAAAGAGCAGGTCAACCTTTGACAAGAACTTCACCGTGAAGTCATCTTTGAAGGTATTTTAGATTAACATATGATTTGCATTGATTGTCACACAGTGGAAAGGTCAGTACTGAGAAACAAATGTAGAGAACATATAGTAAAATTAATTGTCTTCTATATCCTGTCAGTGCAGTATTGGAGTAAAGTTAAATTGGTATAAAATCTTTATTAGTAATGATAGACACATGAAATTTGAATATGTTAGGTATATTGACTTTGAAAATATAAGAATGAAATTAAAAGTAAAAAATTAATTTTTATTTAAAAATTTGAATAAAGTTTCCTCCCAAAATGCACATATATAATATTTTTTGGAATGATGTTAAATGTTATCAGTATGTATATATTCCTACACCATATACAAGCTCCAATGTTGGATATTTGTCACATTTTGTCAGAGAAAATATTTTTGTAAGTCAAAATGAGACCTTCATTTTAAATACATGAAGACAAAATTATATTTTGTATTGGCCATTCAGACTATTTATTACGGCTCCAAGCAGTTAATTTATGTGTTTATGATGAGGTCACTTCCTGAGTAACACATATCTGCTTGTATAGCCTTTAGTAATTGTTTATAAACATAGTTATAAGGTATTTAGTTAGAGGACTTGATGAAAACTTTATAATAGAACCTACTCAAGTTCTCTACTTAATCATTTTACACTGTCTGTGAATGAAATACAGGTCCAAGGGATAAAATATGCTTTCCCCAGGTATATTTACCCTTGGATGTAAGAAAAGAGCAAAATGATGTTAAGTTGAACACAGAATGAATTCTATTTTATTGTTCAGTTTGGTTAAGATATTGATTGGCGTAGTGTGTCATTGTGGCCAATATGATGTTATGGGAATTCTAATGATCCATCTTGCTTTATCATGCATTATTAATTACTAATAATATTTGTTAACTGACACTTTAAAGATTACATAAGAAATATTCAAACAGGTTATTTGTACTTAACTTTGTATAAGTGATCTTAACATGGTTACATATCCCACCTGAACAAATATCAATACATTTTAGAATGTTTGGGATCAAAAGTTCACATTCAGTACATCATATAGGCTGACAATTGTACCTATAGTGAATCTGTAAGGCACATTTCTGGCTGTGTGCACTGAAAATATCCCAAAATGTTATTTTCATCATGAATATGCCTATGTATGGTAACATATTTCAATTTGGTACTTTGAGAGAGTGCGGTATTGAAGCATCAGCTGATATCTGATTCCACTGAATCAATGAGCTTAATAATTGGTAACCAACACTCTTAAAAATACACTATAAATGTTCAAACAGATCATTTGAATTATGTTTGCACATTTGATCTTAACAAGTACATTGTATATGTCCCACATATGCAATTTTCCGTCCTTGTTTACAAGTTTTGGGGATCAGATTTTCACATTTAGTTGATGATATAGGATTTATTGGTACCTATAGTTGATCTGTGTGACCACATTTGGCTGTATTCACTTGCAATATGCAAAATTGTTATTTCCCTCATGAATAAGATTGCCTATAGTAATATATTCTAATTTAGTACATTGTCACTTGACTTTCCTGTATACTGGTGTGTACTAATGTTTGCACCAATGATCAAACCTCACTGCCTCAACATTGCCTTAAACTTTATGATACATAGTCTACCTGATTAGTTATTTAAGCTGTAAATGGTTAAATATGCTTCTAGAAACCTGATATATTTTTAGGATGAATTTATCACTTTAATGCATGGCCATTGCTTCACATTTCTGAGTGTCACTCTGTCAAGTTTAATATTTTCCCCCATGCTTGCAACCTTAATGTTATCTTGAAATCACCATATCTAACACATTTTAACTTCATTTACCTAAATCTTACTGTTTTCTAGAATTAAGTGAAACATATTGTATCTTTTCAGGTTTAGCCTGGTATCTGGAACAGTGTGTTAGAGTTGGAACAGCTTGGAAGCTCTCCAATAGTCCGGCGGTGATAGCAAGGTTTTATAAGGGCATGTGCAGTGTACTGCCATAAGTGGCCAAGACTAGTTTATATCACCACACTGATATATAGCACCTCAGAGACTTGGCTTAGGTCTTCACGAGAGAGATCAGCACCATTTTTTAGTAAGGTAGAGCCTCCCTAGAAACTATTTTCCTATCCCATTGTCACCTTTTGTAGTTATCGACATTGAAATGGAATGCATTTTTGCTATAAAACATGGTAGTGGTCCCATCAGAACTTTAAATCTGAATGTGCTATTAGTTATGGAAACAACTGCCTAAGTACCTGACACAATAAATGTGGAACATAGTACCTGGCTTTGTTTCTTTAGTGTGTACACCAATATGTATCTGGACAGGCATATAGCGGTTTACTGCCAAAATCACTATGAGCTATGTTGTTTCACTATCCCTGGGAAAAATGTTATCAGTTGTACAAACCCAGACTACCATTTGTTTTAAATACCATTCATTAGTCAACTTTTCTGTCTAAAATTTGTCAATCTGTGTTTTAAAACTTGTATAAAAATTTAAGTTTTCAATAACAATTTACTTTTTAAAATTTAAATGTTTATTTAAATTGCGATTAAAATTTAATTTATCAATATTGATAAATTTCAAACATATTTTCAGACAGGGCTTGTCTTGTATTATAATTTGGTTTTTACTGCATTGAAAAATTTCTATAATTAAGGAAGATATAGCAAATTTAGTTTTGGCTTCTCAAGAGCACTTGGACTAGACCTTGCACCCTGTGGAACACCAGCACTACATACTTTCTGACAGGTGTCACATGTTTTGTTTGCAAGGAATTTCAAAAAGACTTCATGTATAAAGTTGAAATAGGTATAGCATGCAAATATAAAAGTTTGACTAAAATTGGCTTAAAACATGGAGCCTATCAGGAATTACATCACAATTAATACTTCCAGTTCAGTACCCACGAATGTATTTCTAGTCTATTTTTAGAATATTTGTTCCTCTCTTATTTTGGTGGAGATAGAAGAGTTTTATTTATGCATTTTTGGTAGGGATTTAAAGGTAATCATTTATTCTTGATAATATGAGCTCAGGGTGTTGTTGTCTGTGTGTATTTTGGCGACAGCGCTCAGTGAGTAATAAGGCCTTGGTGATGATTCGGAAGTGAAATCTGTGCTCTGTTTACATGCTGCTATGTTGACAGTCCAGTATCTCAAAAAAGAGCAGGTCAACCTTTGACAAGAACTTCACCGTGAAGTCATCTTTGAAGGTATTTTAGATTAACATATGATTTGCATTGATTGTCACACAGTGGAAAGGTCAGTACTGAGAAACAAATGTAGAGAACATATAGTAAAATGAATTGTGTTCTATATCCTGTCAGTGCAGTATTGGAGTAAAGTTAAATTGGTATAAAATCTTTATTAGTAATGATAGACACATGAAATTTGAATATGTTAGGTATATTGACTTTGAAAATATAAGAATGAAATTAAAAGTAAAAAATTAATTTTTATTTAAAAATTTTAATAAAGTTTCCTCCCAAAATGCACATATATAATATTTTTTGGAATGATATTAAATGTTATCAGTATGTATATATTCCTACACCATATACAAGCTCCAATGTTGGATATTTGTCACATTTTGTCAGAGAAAATATTTTTGTAAGTCAAAATGAGACCTTCATTTTTAATACATGAAGACAAAATTATATTTTGTATTGGCCATTCAGACTATTTATTACGGCTCCAAGCAGTTAATTTATGTGTTTATGATGAGGTCACTTCCTGAGTAACACATATCTGCTTGTATAGCCTTTAGTAATTGTTTATAAACATAGTTATAAGGTATTTAGTTAGAGGACTTGATGAAAACTTTATAATAGAACCTACTCAAGTTCTCTACTTAATCATTTTACACTGTCTGTGAATGAAATACAGGTCCAAGGGATAAAATATGCTTTCCCCAGGTATATTTACCCTTGGATGTAAGAAAAGAGCAAAATGATGTTAAGTTGAACACAGAATGAATTCTATTTTATTGTTCAGTTTGGTTAAGATATTGATTGGCGTAGTGTGTCATTGTGGCCAATATGATGTTATGGGAATTCTAATGATCCATCTTGCTTTAGCATGCATTATTAATTACTAATAATATTTGTTAACTGACACTTTAAAGATTACATAAGAAATATTCAAACAGATGATTTGTACTTAACTTTGTATAAGTGATCTTAACATGGTTACATATCCCACCTGAACAAATATCAATACATTTTAGAATGTTTGGGATCAAAAGTTCACATTCAGTACATCATATAGGCTGACAATTGTACCTATAGTGAATCTGTAAGGCACATTTCTGGCTGTGTGCACTGATAATATCCCAAAATGTTATTTTCATCATGAATATGCCTATGTATGGTAACATATTTCAATTTGGTACTTTGAGAGAGTGCGGTATTGAAGCATCAGCTGATATCTGATTCCACTGAATCAATGAGCTTAATAATTGGTAACCAACACTCTTAAAAATACACTATAAATGTTCAAACAGATCATTTGAATTATGTTTGCACATTTGATCTTAACAAGTACATTGTATATGTCCCACATATGCAATTTTCCGTCCTTGTTTACAAGTTTTGGGGATCAGATTTTCACATTTAGTTGATGATATAGGATTTATTGGTACCTATAGTTGATCTGTGTGACCACATTTGGCTGTATTCACTTGCAATATGCAAAAGTGTTATTTCCCTCATGAATAAGATTGCTTATAGTAATATATTCTAATTTAGTACATTGTCACTTGACTTTCCTGTATACTGGTGTGTACTAATGTTTGCACCAATGATCAAACCTCACTGCCTCAACATTGCCTTAAACTTTATGATACATAGTCTACCTGATTAGTTATTTAAGCTGTAAATGGTTAAATATGCTTCTAGAAACCTGATATATTTTTAGGATGAATTTATCACTTTAATGCATGGCCATTGCTTCACATTTCTGAGTGTCACTCTGTCAAGTTTAATATTTTCCCCCATGCTTGCAACCTTAATGTTATCTTGAAATCACCATATCTAACACATTTTAACTTCATTTACCTAAATCTTACTGTTTTCTAGAATTAAGTGAAACATATTGTATCTTTTCAGGTTTAGCCTGGTATCTGGAACAGTGTGTTAGAGTTGGAACAGCTTGGAAGCTCTCCAATAGTCCGGCGGTGATAGCAAGGTTTTATAAGGGCATGTGCAGTGTACTGCCATAAGTGGCCAAGACTAGTTTATATCACCACACTGATATATAGCACCTCAGAGACTTGGCTTAGGTCTTCACGAGAGAGATCAGCACCATTTTTTAGTAAGGTAGAGCCTCCCTAGAAACTATTTTCCTATCCCATTGTCACCTTTTGTAGTTATCGACATTGAAATGGAATGCATTTTTGCTATAAAACATGGTAGTGGTCCCATCAGAACTTTAAATCTGAATGTGCTATTAGTTATGGAAACAACTGCCTAAGTACCTGACACAATAAATCTGGAACATAGTACCTGGCTTTGTTTCTTTAGTGTGTACACCAATATGTATCTGGACAGGCATATAGCGGTTTACTGCCAAAATCACTATGAGCTATGTTGTTTCACTATCCCTGGGAAAAATGTTATCAGTTGTACAAACCCAGACTACCATTTGTTTTAAATACCATTCATTAGTCAACTTTTCTGTCTAAAATTTGTCAATCTGTGTTTTAAAACTTGTATAAAAATTTAAGTTTTCAATAACAATTTACTTTTTAAAATTTAAATGTTTATTTAAATTGCGATTAAAATTTAATTTATCAATATTGATAAATTTCAAACATATTTTCAGACAGGGCTTGTCTTGTATTATAATTTGGTTTTTACTGCATTGAAAAATTTCTATAATTAAGGAAGATATAGCAAATTTAGTTTTGGCTTCTCAAGAGCACTTGGACTAGACCTTGCACCCTGTGGAACACCAGCACTACATACTTTCTGACAGGTGTCACATGTTTTGTTTGCAAGGAATTTCAAAAAGACTTCATGTATAAAGTTGAAATAGGTATAGCATGCAAATATAAAAGTTTGACTAAAATTGGCTTAAAACATGGAGCCTGTCAGGAATTACATCGCAATTAATACTTCCAGTTCAGTACCCACGAATGTATTTCTAGTCTATTTTTAGAATATTTGTTCCTCTCTTATTTTGGTGGAGATAGAAGAGTTTTATTTATGCATTTTTGGTAGGGATTTAAAGGTAATCATTTATTCTTGATAATATGAGCTCAGGGTGTTGTTGTCTGTGTGTATTTTGGCGACAGCGCTCAGTGAGTAATAAGGCCTTGGTGATGATTCGGAAGTGAAATCTGTGCTCTGTTTACATGCTGCTATGTTGACAGTCCAGTATCTCAAAAAAGAGCAGGTCAACCTTTGACAAGAACTTCACCGTGAAGTCATCTTTGAAGGTATTTTAGATTAACATATGATTTGCATTGATTGTCACACAGTGGAAAGGTCAGTACTGAGAAACAAATGTAGAGAACATATAGTAAAATTAATTGTGTTCTATATCCTGTCAGTGCAGTATTGGAGTAAAGTTAAATTGGTATAAAATCTTTATTAGTAATGATAGACACATGAAATTTGAATATGTTAGGTATATTGACTTTGAAAATATAAGAATGAAATTAAAAGTAAAAAATTAATTTTTATTTAAAAATTTGAATAAAGTTTCCTCCCAAAATGCACATATATAATATTTTTTGGAATGATATTAAATGTTATCAGTATGTATATATTCCTACACCATATACAAGCTCCAATGTTGGATATTTGTCACATTTTGTCAGAGAAAATATTTTTGTAAGTCAAAATGAGACCTTCATTTTAAATACATGAAGACAAAATTATATTTTGTATTGGCCATTCAGACTATTTATTACGGCTCCAAGCAGTTAATTTATGTGTTTATGATGAGGTCACTTCCTGAGTAACACATATCTGCTTGTATAGCCTTTAGTAATTGTTTATAAACATAGTTATAAGGTATTTAGTTAGAGGACTTGATGAAAACTTTATAATAGAACCTACTCAAGTTCTCTACTTAATCATTTTACACTGTCTGTGAATGAAATACAGGTCCAAGGGATAAAATATGCTTTCCCCAGGTATATTTACCCTTGGATGTAAGAAAAGAGCAAAATGATGTTAAGTTGAACACAGAATGAATTCTATTTTATTGTTCAGTTTGGTTAAGATATTGATTGGCGTAGTGTGTCATTGTGGCCAATATGATGTTATGGGAATTCTAATGATCCATCTTGCTTTATCATGCATTATTAATTACTAATAATATTTGTTAACTGACACTTTAAAGATTACATAAGAAATATTCAAACAGGTTATTTGTACTTAACTTTGTATAAGTGATCTTAACATGGTTACATATCCCACCTGAACAAATATCAATACATTTTAGAATGTTTGGGATCAAAAGTTCACATTCAGTACATCATATAGGCTGACAATTGTACCTATAGTGAATCTGTAAGGCACATTTCTGGCTGTGTGCACTGAAAATATCCCAAAATGTTATTTTCATCATGAATATGCCTATGTATGGTAACATATTTCAATTTGGTACTTTGAGAGAGTGCGGTATTGAAGCATCAGCTGATATCTGATTCCACTGAATCAATGAGCTTAATAATTGGTAACCAACACTCTTAAAAATACACTATAAATGTTCAAACAGATCATTTGAATTATGTTTGCACATTTGATCTTAACAAGTACATTGTATATGTCCCACATATGCAATTTTCCGTCCTTGTTTACAAGTTTTGGGGATCAGATTTTCACATTTAGTTGATGATATAGGATTTATTGGTACCTATAGTTGATCTGTGTGACCACATTTGGCTGTATTCACTTGCAATATGCAAAATTGTTATTTCCCTCATGAATAAGATTGCTTATAGTAATATATTCTAATTTAGTACATTGTCACTTGACTTTCCTGTATACTGGTGTGTACTAATGTTTGCACCAATGATCAAACCTCACTGCCTCAACATTGCCTTAAACTTTATGATACATAGTCTACCTGATTAGTTATTTAAGCTGTAAATGGTTAAATATGCTTCTAGAAACCTGATATATTTTTAGGATGAATTTATCACTTTAATGCATGGCCATTGCTTCACATTTCTGAGTGTCACTCTGTCAAGTTTAATATTTTCCCCCATGCTTGCAACCTTAATGTTATCTTGAAATCACCATATCTAACACATTTTAACTTCATTTACCTAAATCTTACTGTTTTCTAGAATTAAGTGAAACATATTGTATCTTTTCAGGTTTAGCCTGGTATCTGGAACAGTGTGTTAGAGTTGGAACAGCTTGGAAGCTCTCCAATAGTCCGGCGGTGATAGCAAGGTTTTATAAGGGCATGTGCAGTGTACTGCCATAAGTGGCCAAGACTAGTTTATATCACCACACTGATATATAGCACCTCAGAGACTTGGCTTAGGTCTTCACGAGAGAGATCAGCACCATTTTTTAGTAAGGTAGAGCCTCCCTAGAAACTATTTTCCTATCCCATTGTCACCTTTTGTAGTTATCGACATTGAAATGGAATGCATTTTTGCTATAAAACATGGTAGTGGTCCCATCAGAACTTTAAATCTGAATGTGCTATTAGTTATGGAAACAACTGCCTAAGTACCTGACACAATAAATGTGGAACATAGTACCTGGCTTTGTTTCTTTAGTGTGTACACCAATATGTATCTGGACAGGCATATAGCGGTTTACTGCCAAAATCACTATGAGCTATGTTGTTTCACTATCCCTGGGAAAAATGTTATCAGTTGTACAAACCCAGACTACCATTTGTTTTAAATACCATTCATTAGTCAACTTTTCTGTCTAAAATTTGTCAATCTGTGTTTTAAAACTTGTATAAAAATTTAAGTTTTCAATAACAATTTACTTTTTAAAATTTAAATGTTTATTTAAATTGCGATTAAAATTTAATTTATCAATATTGATAAATTTCAAACATATTTTCAGACAGGGCTTGTCTTGTATTATAATTTGGTTTTTACTGCATTGAAAAATTTCTATAATTAAGGAAGATATAGCAAATTTAGCTTTGGCTTCTCAAGAGCACTTGGACTAGACCTTGCACCCTGTGGAACACCAGCACTACATACTTTCTGACAGGTGTCACATGTTTTGTTTGCAAGGAATTTCAAAAAGACTTCATGTATAAAGTTGAAATAGGTATAGCATGCAAATATAAAAGTTTGACTAAAATTGGCTTAAAACATGGAGCCTGTCAGGAATTACATCACAATTAATACTTCCAGTTCAGTACCCACGAATGTATTTCTAGTCTATTTTTAGAATATTTGTTCCTCTCTTATTTTGGTGGAGATAGAAGAGTTTTATTTATGCATTTTTGGTAGGGATTTAAAGGTAATCATTTATTCTTGATAATATGAGCTCAGGGTGTTGTTGTCTGTGTGTATTTTGGCGACAGCGCTCAGTGAGTAATAAGGCCTTGGTGATGATTCGGAAGTGAAATCTGTGCTCTGTTTACATGCTGCTATGTTGACAGTCCAGTATCTCAAAAAAGAGCAGGTCAACCTTTGACAAGAACTTCACCGTGAAGTCATCTTTGAAGGTATTTTAGATTAACATATGATTTGCATTGATTGTCACACAGTGGAAAAGTCAGTACTGAGAAACAAATGTAGAGAACATATAGTAAAATTAATTGTGTTCTATATCCTGTCAGTGCAGTATTGGAGTAAAGTTAAATTGGTATAAAATCTTTATTAGTAATGATAGACACATGAAATTTGAATATGTTAGGTATATTGACTTTGAAAATATAAGAATGAAATTAAAAGTAAAAAATTAATTTTTATTTAAAAATTTGAATAAAGTTTCCTCCCAAAATGCACATATATAATATTTTTTGGAATGATATTAAATGTTATCAGTATGTATATATTCCTACACCATATACAAGCTCCAATGTTGGATATTTGTCACATTTTGTCAGAGAAAATATTTTTGTAAGTCAAAATGAGACCTTCATTTTAAATACATGAAGACAAAATTATATTTTGTATTGGCCATTCAGACTATTTATTACGGCTCCAAGCAGTTAATTTATGTGTTTATAATGAGGTCACTTCCTGAGTAACACATATCTGCTTGTATAGCCTTTAGTAATTGTTTATAAACATAGTTATAAGGTATTTAGTTAGAGGACTTGATGAAAACTTTATAATAGAACCTACTCAAGTTCTCTACTTAATCATTTTACACTGTCTGTGAATGAAATACAGGTCCAAGGGATAAAATATGCTTTCCCCAGGTATATTTACCCTTGGATGTAAGAAAAGAGCAAAATGATGTTAAGTTGAACACAGAATGAATTCTATTTTATTGTTCAGTTTGGTTAAGATATTGATTGGCGTAGTGTGTCATTGTGGCCAATATGATGTTATGGGAATTCTAATGATCCATCTTGCTTTATCATGCATTATTAATTACTAATAATATTTGTTAACTGACACTTTAAAGATTACATAAGAAATATTCAAACAGATTATTTGTACTTAACTTTGTATAAGTGATCTTAACATGGTTACATATCCCACCTGAACAAATATCAATACATTTTAGAATGTTTGGGATCAAAAGTTCACATTCAGTACATCATATAGGCTGACAATTGTACCTATAGTGAATCTGTAAGGCACATTTCTGGCTGTGTGCACTGAAAATATCCCAAAATGTTATTTTCATCATGAATATGCCTATGTATGGTAACATATTTCAATTTGGTACTTTGAGAGAGTGCGGTATTGAAGCATCAGCTGATATCTGATTCCACTGAATCAATGAGCTTAATAATTGGTAACCAACACTCTTAAAAATACACTATAAATGTTCAAACAGATCATTTGAATTATGTTTGCACATTTGATCTTAACAAGTACATTGTATATGTCCCACATATGCAATTTTCCGTCCTTGTTTACAAGTTTTGGGGATCAGATTTTCACATTTAGTTGATGATATAGGATTTATTGGTACCTATAGTTGATCTGTGTGACCACATTTGGCTGTATTCACTTGCAATATGCAAAATTGTTATTTCCCTCATGAATAAGATTGCTTATAGTAATATATTCTAATTTAGTACATTGTCACTTGACTTTCCTGTATACTGGTGTGTACTAATGTTTGCACCAATGATCAAACCTCACTGCCTCAACATTGCCTTAAACTTTATGATACATAGTCTACCTGATTAGTTATTTAAGCTGTAAATGGTTAAATATGCTTCTAGAAACCTGATATATTTTTAGGATGAATTTATCACTTTAATGCATGGCCATTGCTTCACATTTCTGAGTGTCACTCTGTCAAGTTTAATATTTTCCCCCATGCTTGCAACCTTAATGTTATCTTGAAATCACCATATCTAACACATTTTAACTTCATTTACCTAAATCTTACTGTTTTCTAGAATTAAGTGAAACATATTGTATCTTTTCAGGTTTAGCCTGGTATCTGGAACAGTGTGTTAGAGTTGGAACAGCTTGGAAGCTCTCCAATAGTCCGGCGGTGATAGCAAGGTTTTATAAGGGCATGTGCAGTGTACTGCCATAAGTGGCCAAGACTAGTTTATATCACCACACTGATATATAGCACCTCAGAGACTTGGCTTAGGTCTTCACGAGAGAGATCAGCACCATTTTTTAGTAAGGTAGAGCCTCCCTAGAAACTATTTTCCTATCCCATTGTCACCTTTTGTAGTTATCGACATTGAAATGGAATGCATTTTTGCTATAAAACATGGTAGTGGTCCCATCAGAACTTTAAATCTGAATGTGCTATTAGTTATGGAAACAACTGCCTAAGTACCTGACACAATAAATGTGGAACATAGTACCTGGCTTTGTTTCTTTAGTGTGTACACCAATATGTATCTGGACAGGCATATAGCGGTTTACTGCCAAAATCACTATGAGCTATGTTGTTTCACTATCCCTGGGAAAAATGTTATCAGTTGTACAAACCCAGACTACCATTTGTTTTAAATACCATTCATTAGTCAACTTTTCTGTCTAAAATTTGTCAATCTGTGTTTTAAAACTTGTATAACAATTTAAGTTTTCAATAACAATTTACTTTTTAAAATTTAAATGTTTATTTAAATTGCGATTAAAATTTAATTTATCAATATTGATAAATTTCAAACATATTTTCAGACAGGGCTTGTCTTGTATTATAATTTGGTTTTTACTGCATTGAAAAATTTCTATAATTAAGGAAGATATAGCAAATTTAGTTTTGGCTTCTCAAGAGCACTTGGACTAGACCTTGCACCCTGTGGAACACCAGCACTACATACTTTCTGACAGGTGTCACATGTTTTGTTTGCAAGGAATTTCAAAAAGACTTCATGTATAAAGTTGAAATAGGTATAGCATGCAAATATAAAAGTTTGACTAAAATTGGCTTAAAACATGGAGCCTGTCAGGAATTACATCACAATTAATACTTCCAGTTCAGTACCCACGAATGTATTTCTAGTCTATTTTTAGAATATTTGTTCCTCTCTTATTTTGGTGGAGATAGAAGAGTTTTATTTATGCATTTTTGGTAGGGATTTAAAGGTAATCATTTATTCTTGATAATATGAGCTCAGGGTGTTGTTGTCTGTGTGTATTTTGGCGACAGCGCTCAGTGAGTAATAAGGCCTTGGTGATGATTCGGAAGTGAAATCTGTGCTCTGTTTACATGCTGCTATGTTGACAGTCCAGTATCTCAAAAAAGAGCACGTCAACCTTTGACAAGAACTTCACCGTGAAGTCATCTTTGAAGGTATTTTAGATTAACATATGATTTGCATTGATTGTCACACAGTGGAAAGGTCAGTACTGAGAAACAAATGTAGAGAACATATAGTAAAATTAATTGTCTTCTATATCCTGTCAGTGCAGTATTGGAGTAAAGTTAAATTGGTATAAAATCTTTATTAGTAATGATAGACACATGAAATTTGAATATGTTAGGTATATTGACTTTGAAAATATAAGAATGAAATTAAAAGTAAAAAATTAATTTTTATTTAAAAATTTGAATAAAGTTTCCTCCCAAAATGCACATATATAATATTTTTTGGAATGATGTTAAATGTTATCAGTATGTATATATTCCTACACCATATACAAGCTCCAATGTTGGATATTTGTCACATTTTGTCAGAGAAAATATTTTTGTAAGTCAAAATGAGACCTTCATTTTAAATACATGAAGACAAAATTATATTTTGTATTGGCCATTCAGACTATTTATTACGGCTCCAAGCAGTTAATTTATGTGTTTATGATGAGGTCACTTCCTGAGTAACACATATCTGCTTGTATAGCCTTTAGTAATTGTTTATAAACATAGTTATAAGGTATTTAGTTAGAGGACTTGATGAAAACTTTATAATAGAACCTACTCAAGTTCTCTACTTAATCATTTTACACTGTCTGTGAATGAAATACAGGTCCAAGGGATAAAATATGCTTTCCCCAGGTATATTTACCCTTGGATGTAAGAAAAGAGCAAAATGATGTTAAGTTGAACACAGAATGAATTCTATTTTATTGTTCAGTTTGGTTAAGATATTGATTGGCGTAGTGTGTCATTGTGGCCAATATGATGTTATGGGAATTCTAATGATCCATCTTGCTTTATCATGCATTATTAATTACTAATAATATTTGTTAACTGACACTTTAAAGATTACATAAGAAATATTCAAACAGGTTATTTGTACTTAACTTTGTATAAGTGATCTTAACATGGTTACATATCCCACCTGAACAAATATCAATACATTTTAGAATGTTTGGGATCAAAAGTTCACATTCAGTACATCATATAGGCTGACAATTGTACCTATAGTGAATCTGTAAGGCACATTTCTGGCTGTGTGCACTGAAAATATCCCAAAATGTTATTTTCATCATGAATATGCCTATGTATGGTAACATATTTCAATTTGGTACTTTGAGAGAGTGCGGTATTGAAGCATCAGCTGATATCTGATTCCACTGAATCAATGAGCTTAATAATTGGTAACCAACACTCTTAAAAATACACTATAAATGTTCAAACAGATCATTTGAATTATGTTTGCACATTTGATCTTAACAAGTACATTGTATATGTCCCACATATGCAATTTTCCGTCCTTGTTTACAAGTTTTGGGGATCAGATTTTCACATTTAGTTGATGATATAGGATTTATTGGTACCTATAGTTGATCTGTGTGACCACATTTGGCTGTATTCACTTGCAATATGCAAAATTGTTATTTCCCTCATGAATAAGATTGCCTATAGTAATATATTCTAATTTAGTACATTGTCACTTGACTTTCCTGTATACTGGTGTGTACTAATGTTTGCACCAATGATCAAACCTCACTGCCTCAACATTGCCTTAAACTTTATGATACATAGTCTACCTGATTAGTTATTTAAGCTGTAAATGGTTAAATATGCTTCTAGAAACCTGATATATTTTTAGGATGAATTTATCACTTTAATGCATGGCCATTGCTTCACATTTCTGAGTGTCACTCTGTCAAGTTTAATATTTTCCCCCATGCTTGCAACCTTAATGTTATCTTGAAATCACCATATCTAACACATTTTAACTTCATTTACCTAAATCTTACTGTTTTCTAGAATTAAGTGAAACATATTGTATCTTTTCAGGTTTAGCCTGGTATCTGGAACAGTGTGTTAGAGTTGGAACAGCTTGGAAGCTCTCCAATAGTCCGGCGGTGATAGCAAGGTTTTATAAGGGCATGTGCAGTGTACTGCCATAAGTGGCCAAGACTAGTTTATATCACCACACTGATATATAGCACCTCAGAGACTTGGCTTAGGTCTTCACGAGAGAGATCAGCACCATTTTTTAGTAAGGTAGAGCCTCCCTAGAAACTATTTTCCTATCCCATTGTCACCTTTTGTAGTTATCGACATTGAAATGGAATGCATTTTTGCTATAAAACATGGTAGTGGTCCCATCAGAACTTTAAATCTGAATGTGCTATTAGTTATGGAAACAACTGCCTAAGTACCTGACACAATAAATGTGGAACATAGTACCTGGCTTTGTTTCTTTAGTGTGTACACCAATATGTATCTGGACAGGCATATAGCGGTTTACTGCCAAAATCACTATGAGCTATGTTGTTTCACTATCCCTGGGAAAAATGTTATCAGTTGTACAAACCCAGACTACCATTTGTTTTAAATACCATTCATTAGTCAACTTTTCTGTCTAAAATTTGTCAATCTGTGTTTTAAAACTTGTATAAAAATTTAAGTTTTCAATAACAATTTACTTTTTAAAATTTAAATGTTTATTTAAATTGCGATTAAAATTTAATTTATCAATATTGATAAATTTCAAACATATTTTCAGACAGGGCTTGTCTTGTATTATAATTTGGTTTTTACTGCATTGAAAAATTTCTATAATTAAGGAAGATATAGCAAATTTAGTTTTGGCTTCTCAAGAGCACTTGGACTAGACCTTGCACCCTGTGGAACACCAGCACTACATACTTTCTGACAGGTGTCACATGTTTTGTTTGCAAGGAATTTCAAAAAGACTTCATGTATAAAGTTGAAATAGGTATAGCATGCAAATATAAAAGTTTGACTAAAATTGGCTTAAAACATGGAGCCTATCAGGAATTACATCACAATTAATACTTCCAGTTCAGTACCCACGAATGTATTTCTAGTCTATTTTTAGAATATTTGTTCCTCTCTTATTTTGGTGGAGATAGAAGAGTTTTATTTATGCATTTTTGGTAGGGATTTAAAGGTAATCATTTATTCTTGATAATATGAGCTCAGGGTGTTGTTGTCTGTGTGTATTTTGGCGACAGCGCTCAGTGAGTAATAAGGCCTTGGTGATGATTCGGAAGTGAAATCTGTGCTCTGTTTACATGCTGCTATGTTGACAGTCCAGTATCTCAAAAAAGAGCAGGTCAACCTTTGACAAGAACTTCACCGTGAAGTCATCTTTGAAGGTATTTTAGATTAACATATGATTTGCATTGATTGTCACACAGTGGAAAGGTCAGTACTGAGAAACAAATGTAGAGAACATATAGTAAAATGAATTGTGTTCTATATCCTGTCAGTGCAGTATTGGAGTAAAGTTAAATTGGTATAAAATCTTTATTAGTAATGATAGACACATGAAATTTGAATATGTTAGGTATATTGACTTTGAAAATATAAGAATGAAATTAAAAGTAAAAAATTAATTTTTATTTAAAAATTTTAATAAAGTTTCCTCCCAAAATGCACATATATAATATTTTTTGGAATGATATTAAATGTTATCAGTATGTATATATTCCTACACCATATACAAGCTCCAATGTTGGATATTTGTCACATTTTGTCAGAGAAAATATTTTTGTAAGTCAAAATGAGACCTTCATTTTTAATACATGAAGACAAAATTATATTTTGTATTGGCCATTCAGACTATTTATTACGGCTCCAAGCAGTTAATTTATGTGTTTATGATGAGGTCACTTCCTGAGTAACACATATCTGCTTGTATAGCCTTTAGTAATTGTTTATAAACATAGTTATAAGGTATTTAGTTAGAGGACTTGATGAAAACTTTATAATAGAACCTACTCAAGTTCTCTACTTAATCATTTTACACTGTCTGTGAATGAAATACAGGTCCAAGGGATAAAATATGCTTTCCCCAGGTATATTTACCCTTGCATGTAAGAAAAGAGCAAAATGATGTTAAGTTGAACACAGAATGAATTCTATTGTATTGTTCAGTTTGGTTAAGATATTGATTGGCGTAGTGTGTCATTGTGGCCAATATGATGTTATGGGAATTCTAATGATCCATCTTGCTTTATCATGCATTATTAATTACTAATAATATTTGTTAACTGACACTTTAAAGATTACATAAGAAATATTCAAACAGGTTATTTGTACTTAACTTTGTATAAGTGATCTTAACATGGTTACATATCCCACCTGAACAAATATCAATACATTTTAGAATGTTTGGGATCAAAAGTTCACATTCAGTACATCATATAGGCTGACAATTGTACCTATAGTGAATCTGTAAGGCACATTTCTGGCTGTGTGCACTGAAAATATCCCAAAATGTTATTTTCATCATGAATATGCCTATGTATGGTAACATATTTCAATTTGGTACTTTGAGAGAGTGCGGTATTGAAGCATCAGCTGATATCTGATTCCACTGAATCAATGAGCTTAATAATTGGTAACCAACACTCTTAAAAATACACTATAAATGTTCAAACAGATCATTTGAATTATGTTTGCACATTTGATCTTAACAAGTACATTGTATATGTCCCACATATGCAATTTTCCGTCCTTGTTTACAAGTTTTGGGGATCAGATTTTCACATTTAGTTGATGATATAGGATTTATTGGTACCTATAGTTGATCTGTGTGACCACATTTGGCTGTATTCACTTGCAATATGCAAAATTGTTATTTCCCTCATGAATAAGATTGCTTATAGTAATATATTCTAATTTAGTACATTGTCACTTGACTTTCCTGTATACTGGTGTGTACTAATGTTTGCACCAATGATCAAACCTCACTGCCTCAACATTGCCTTAAACTTTATGATACATAGTCTACCTGATTAGTTATTTAAGCTGTAAATGGTTAAATATGCTTCTAGAAACCTGATATATTTTTAGGATGAATTTATCACTTTAATGCATGGCCATTGCTTCACATTTCTGAGTGTCACTCTGTCAAGTTTAATATTTTCCCCCATGCTTGCAACCTTAATGTTATCTTGAAATCACCATATCTAACACATTTTAACTTCATTTACCTAAATCTTACTGTTTTCTAGAATTAAGTGAAACATATTGTATCTTTTCAGGTTTAGCCTGGTATCTGGAACAGTGTGTTAGAGTTGGAACAGCTTGGAAGCTCTCCAATAGTCCGGCGGTGATAGCAAGGTTTTATAAGGGCATGTGCAGTGTACTGCCATAAGTGGCCAAGACTAGTTTATATCACCACACTGATATATAGCACCTCAGAGACTTGGCTTAGGTCTTCACGAGAGAGATCAGCACCATTTTTTAGTAAGGTAGAGCCTCCCTAGAAACTATTTTCCTATCCCATTGTCACCTTTTGTAGTTATCGACATTGAAATGGAATGCATTTTTGCTATAAAACATGGTAGTGGTCCCATCAGAACTTTAAATCTGAATGTGCTATTAGTTATGGAAACAACTGCCTAAGTACCTGACACAATAAATGTGGAACATAGTACCTGGCTTTGTTTCTTTAGTGTGTACACCAATATGTATCTGGACAGGCATATAGCGGTTTACTGCCAAAATCACTATGAGCTATGTTGTTTCACTATCCCTGGGAAAAATGTTATCAGTTGTACAAACCCAGACTACCATTTGTTTTAAATACCATTCATTAGTCAACTTTTCTGTCTAAAATTTGTCAATCTGTGTTTTAAAACTTGTATAACAATTTAAGTTTTCAATAACAATTTACTTTTTAAAATTTAAATGTTTATTTAAATTGCGATTAAAATTTAATTTATCAATATTGATAAATTTCAAACATATTTTCAGACAGGGCTTGTCTTGTATTATAATTTGGTTTTTACTGCATTGAAAAATTTCTATAATTAAGGAAGATATAGCAAATTTAGTTTTGGCTTCTCAAGAGCACTTGGACTAGACCTTGCACCCTGTGGAACACCAGCACTACATACTTTCTGACAGGTGTCACATGTTTTGTTTGCAAGGAATTTCAAAAAGACTTCATGTATAAAGTTGAAATAGGTATAGCATGCAAATATAAAAGTTTGACTAAAATTGGCTTAAAACATGGAGCCTGTCAGGAATTACATCACAATTAATACTTCCAGTTCAGTACCCACGAATGTATTTCTAGTCTATTTTTAGAATATTTGTTCCTCTCTTATTTTGGTGGAGATAGAAGAGTTTTATTTATGCATTTTTGGTAGGGATTTAAAGGTAACCATTTTTTCTTGATAATATGAGTTCAGGGTGTTGTTGTCTGTGTGTATTTTGGCGACAGCGCTCAGTGAGTAATAAGGCCTTGGTGATGATTCGGAAGTGAAATCTGTGTTCTGTTTACATGCTGCTATGTTGACAGTCCAGTATCTCAAAAAAGAGCAGGTCAACCTTTGACAAGAACTTCACCGTGAAGTCATCTTTGAAGGTATTTTAGATTAACATAAGATTTGCATTGATTGTCACACAGTGGAAAGGTCAGTACTGAGAAACAAATGTAGAGAACATATAGTAAAATGAATTGTGTTCTATATCCTGTCAGTGCAGTATTGGAGTAAAGTTAAATTGGTATAAAATCTTTATTAGTAATGATAGACACATGAAATTTGAATATGTTAGGTATATTGACTTTGAAAATATAAGAATGAAATTAAAAGTAAAAAATTAATTTTTATTTAAAAATTTTAATAAAGTTTCCTCCCAAAATGCACATATATAATATTTTTTGGAATGATATTAAATGTTATCAGTATGTATATATTCCTACACCATATACAAGCTCCAATGTTGGATATTTGTCACATTTTGTCAGAGAAAATATTTTTGTAAGTCAAAATGAGACCTTCATTTTAAATACATGAAGACAAAATTATATTTTGTATTGGCCATTCAGACTATTTATTACGGCTCCAAGCAGTTAATTTATGTGTTTATGATGAGGTCACTTCCTGAGTAACACATATCTGCTTGTATAGCCTTTAGTAATTGCTTATAAACATAGTTATAAGGTATTTAGTTAGAGGACTGTGATGAAAACTTTATAATAGAACCTACTCAAGTTCTCTACTTAATCATTTTACACTGTCTGTGAATGAAATACAGGTCCAAGAAATAAAATATGCTTTCCCCAGGTATATTTACCCTTGGATGTAAGAAAAGAGCAGAATGATGTTAAGTTGAACACAGAATGAATTCTATTTTATTGTTCAGTTTGGTTAAGATATTGATTGGCGTAGTGTGTCATTGTGGCCAATATGATGTTATGGGAATTCTAATGATCCATCTTGCTTTATCATGCTTTATTAATTACTAATAATATTTGTTAACTGACACTTTAAAGATTACATAAGAAATATTCAAACAGATTATTTGTACTTAACTTTGTATAAGTGATCTTAACATGGTTACATATCCCACCTGAACAAATATCAATACATTTTAGAATGTTTGGGATCAAAAGTTCACATTCAGTACATCATATAGGCTGACAATTGTACCTATAGTGAATCTGTAAGGCACATTTCTGGCTGTGTGCACTGAAAATATCCCAAAATGTTATTTTCATCATGAATATGCCTATGTATGGTAACATATTTCAATTTGGTACTTTGAGAGAGTGCGGTATTGAAGCATCAGCTGATATCTGATTCCACTGAATCAATGAGCTTAATAATTGGTAACCAACACTCTTAAAAATACACTATAAATGTTCAAACAGATCATTTGAATTATGTTTGCACATTTGATCTTAACAAGTACATTGTATATGTCCCACATATGCAATTTTCCATCCTTGTTTACAAGTTTTGGGGATCAGATTTTCACATTTAGTTGATGATATAGGATTTATTGGTACCTATAGTTGATCTGTGTGACCACATTTGGCTGTATTCACTTGCAATATGCAAAATTGTTATTTCCCTCATGAATAAGATTGCTTATAGTAATATATTCTAATTTAGTACATTGTCACTTGACTTTCCTGTATACTGGTATGTACTAATGTTTGCACCAATGATCAAACCTCACTGCCTCAACATTGCCTTAAACTTTATGATACATAGTCTACCTGATTAGTTATTTAAGCTGTAAATGGTTAAATATGCTTCTAGAAACCTGATATATTTTTAGGATGAATTTATCACTTTAATGCATGGCCATTGCTTCACATTTCTGAGTGTCACTCTGTCAAGTTTAATATTTTCCCCCATGCTTGCAACCTTAATGTTACCTTGAAATCACCATATCTAACACATTTTAACTTCATTTACCTAAATCTTACTGTTTTCTAGAATTAAGTGAAACATATTGTATCTTTTCAGGTTTAGCCTGGTATCTGGAACAGTGTGTTAGAGTTGGAACAGCTTGGAAGCTCTCCAATAGTCCGGCGGTGATAGCAAGGTTTTATAAGGGCATGTGCAGTGTACTGCCATAAGTGGCCAAGACTAGTTTATATCACCACACTGATATATAGCACCTCAGAGACTTGGCTTAGGTCTTCACGAGAGAGATCAGCACCAATTTTTAGTAAGGTAGAGCCTCCCTAGAAACTATTTTCCTATCCCATTGTCACCTTTTGTAGTTATCGACATTGAAATGGAATGCATTTTTGCTATAAAACATGGTAGTGGTCCCATCAGAACTTTAAATCTGAATGTGCTATTAGTTATGGAAACAACTGCCTAAGTACCTGACACAATAAATCTGGAACATAGTACCTGGCTTTGTTTCTTTAGTGTGTACACCAATATGTATCTGGACAGGCATATAGCGGTTTACTGCCAAAATCACTATGAGCTATGTTGTTTCACTATCCCTGGGAAAAATGTTATCAGTTGTACAAACCCAGACTACCATTTGTTTTAAATACCATTCATTAGTCAACTTTTCTGTCTAAAATTTGTCAATCTGTGTTTTAAAACTTGTATAACAATTTAAGTTTCCAATAACAATTTACTTTTTAAAATTTAAATGTTTATTTAAATTGCGATTAAAATTTAATTTATCAATATTGATAAATTTCAAACATATTTTCAGACAGGGCTTGTCTTGTATTATAATTTGGTTTTTACTGCATTGAAAAATTTCTATAATTAAGGAAGATATAGCAAATTTAGTTTTGGCTTCTCAAGAGCACTTGGACTAGACCTTGCACCCTGTGGAACACCAGCACTACATACTTTCTGACAGGTGTCACATGTTTTGTTTGCAAGGAATTTCAAAAAGACTTCATGTATAAAGTTGAAATAGGTATAGCATGCAAATATAAAAGTTTGACTAAAATTGGCTTAAAACATGGAGCCTGTCAGGAATTACATCACAATTAATACTTCCAGTTCAGTACCCACGAATGTATTTCTAGTCTATTTTTAGAATATTTGTTCCTCTCTTATTTTGGTGGAGATAGAAGAGTTTTATTTATGCATTTTTGGTAGGGATTTAAATGTAACCATTTATTCTTGATAATATGAGTTCAGGGTGTTGTTGTCTGTGTGTATTTTGGCGACAGCGCTCAGTGAGTAATAAGGCCTTGGTGATGATTCGGAAGTGAAATCTGTGTTCTGTTTACATGCTGCTATGTTGACAGTCCAGTATCTCAAAAAAGAGCAGGTCAACCTTTGACAAGAACTTCACCGTGAAGTCATCTTTGAAGGTATTTTAGATTAACATATGATTTGCATTGATTGTCACACAGTGGAAAGGTCAGTACTGAGAAACAAATGTAGAGAACATATAGTAAAATTAATTGTCTTCTATATCCTGTCAGTGCAGTATTGGAGTAAAGTTAAATTGGTATAAAATCTTTATTAGTAATGATAGACACATGAAATTTGAATATGTTAGGTATCTTGACTTTGAAAATATAAGAATGAAATTAAAAGTAAAAAATTAATTTTTATTTAAAAATTTTAATAAAGTTTCCTCCCAAAATGCACATATATAATATTTTTTGGAATGATATTAAATGTTATCAGTATGTATATATTCCTACACCATATACAAGCTCCAATGTTGGATATTTGTCACATTTTGTCAGAGAAAATATTTTTGTAAGTCAAAATGAGACCTTCATTTTAAATACATGAAGACAAAATTATATTTTGTATTGGCCATTCAGACTATTTATTACGGCTCCAAGCAGTTAATTTATGTGTTTATGATGAGGTCACTTCCTGAGTAACACATATCTGCTTGTATAGCCTTTAGTAATTGCTTATAAACATAGTTATAAGGTATTTAGTTAGAGGACTGTGATGAAAACTTTATAATAGAACCTACTCAAGTTCTCTACTTAATCATTTTACACTGTCTGTGAATGAAATACAGGTCCAAGGGTTAAAATATGCTTTCCCCAGGTATATTTACCCTTGGATGTAAGAAAAGAGCAAAATGATGTTAAGTTGAACACAGAATGAATTCTATTTATTGTTCAGTTTGGTTAAGATATTGATTGGCGTAGTGTGTCATTGTGGCCAATATGATGTTATGGGAATTCTAATGATCCATCTTGCTTTATCATGCATTATTAATTACTAATAATATTTGTTAACTGACACTTTAAAGATTACATAAGAAATATTCAAACAGATTATTTGTACTTAACTTTGTATAAGTGATCTTAACATGGTTACATATCCCACCTGAACAAATATCAATACATTTTAGAATGTTTGGGATCAAAAGTTCACATTCAGTACATCATATAGGCTGACAATTGTACCTATAGTGAATCTGTAAGGCACATTTCTGGCTGTGTGCACTGAAAATATCCCAAAATGTTATTTTCATCATGAATATGCCTATGTATGGTAACATATTTCAATTTGGTACTTTGAGAGAGTGCGGTATTGAAGCATCAGCTGATATCTGATTCCACTGAATCAATGAGCTTAATAATTGGTAACCAACACTCTTAAAAATACACTATAAATGTTCAAACAGATCATTTGAATTATGTTTGCACATTTGATCTTAACAAGTACATTGTATATGTCCCACATATGCAATTTTCCATCCTTGTTTACAAGTTTTGGGGATCAGATTTTCACATTTAGTTGATGATATAGGATTTATTGGTACCTATAGTTGATCTGTGTGACCACATTTGGCTGTATTCACTTGCAATATGCAAAATTGTTATTTCCCTCATGAATAAGATTGCTTATAGTAATATATTCTAATTTAGTACATTGTCACTTGACTTTCCTGTATACTGGTATGTACTAATGTTTGCACCAATGATCAAACCTCACTGCCTCAACATTGCCTTAAACTTTATGATACATAGTCTACCTGATTAGTTATTTAAGCTGTAAATGGTTAAATATGCTTCTAGAAACCTGATATATTTTTAGGATGAATTTATCACTTTAATGCATGGCCATTGCTTCACATTTCTGAGTGTCACTCTGTCAAGTTTAATATTTTCCCCCATGCTTGCAACCTTAATGTTACCTTGAAATCACCATATCTAACACATTTTAACTTCATTTACCTAAATCTTACTGTTTTCTAGAATTAAGTGAAACATATTGTATCTTTTCAGGTTTAGCCTGGTATCTGGAACAGTGTGTTAGAGTTGGAACAGCTGGGAAGCTCTCCAATAGTCCGGCGGTGATAGCAAGGTTTTATAAGGGCATGTGCAGTGTACTGCCATAAGTGGCCAAGACTAGTTTATATCACCACACTGATATATAGCACCTCAGAGACTTGGCTTAGGTCTTCACGAGAGAGATCAGCACCATTTTTTAGTAAGGTAGAGCCTCCCTAGAAACTATTTTCCTATCCCATTGTCACCTTTTGTAGTTATCGACATTGAAATGGAATGCATTTTTGCTATAAAACATGGTAGTGGTCCCATCAGAACTTTAAATCTGAATGTGCTATTAGTTATGGAAACAACTGCCTAAGTACCTGACACAATAAATCTGGAACATAGTACCTGGCTTTGTTTCTTTAGTGTGTACACCAATATGTATCTGGACAGGCATATAGCGGTTTACTGCCAAAATCACTATGAGCTATGTTGTTTCACTATCCCTGGGAAAAATGTTATCAGTTGTACAAACCCAGACTACCATTTGTTTTAAATACCATTCATTAGTCAACTTTTCTGTCTAAAATTTGTCAATCTGTGTTTTAAAACTTGTATAACAATTTAAGTTTCCAATAACAATTTACTTTTTAAAATTTAAATGTTTATTTAAATTGCGATTAAAATTTAATTTATCAATATTGATAAATTTCAAACAGATTTTCAGACAGGGCTTGTCTTGTATTATAATTTGGTTTTTACTGCATTGAAAAATTTCTATAATTAAGGAAGATATAGCAAATTTAGTTTTGGCTTCTCAAGAGCACTTGGACTAGACCTTGCACCCTGTGGAACACCAGCACTACATACTTTCTGACAGGTGTCACATGTTTTGTTTGCAAGGAATTTCAAAAAGACTTCATGTATAAAGTTGAAATAGGTATAGCATGCAAATATAAAAGTTTGACTAAAATTGGCTTAAAACATGGAGCCTGTCAGGAATTACATCACAATTAATACTTCCAGTTCAGTACCCACGAATGTATTTCTAGTCTATTTTTAGAATATTTGTTCCTCTCTTATTTTGGTGGAGATAGAAGAGTTTTATTTATGCATTTTTGGTAGGGATTTAAAGGTAACCATTTATTCTTGATAATATGAGTTCAGGGTGTTGTTGTCTGTGTGTATTTTGGCGACAGCGCTCAGTGAGTAATAAGGCCTTGGTGATGATTCGGAAGTGAAATCTGTGTTCTGTTTACATGCTGCTATGTTGACAGTCCAGTATCTCAAAAAAGAGCAGGTCAACCTTTGACAAGAACTTCACCGTGAAGTCATCTTTGAAGGTATTTTAGATTAACATAAGATTTGCATTGATTGTCACACAGTGGAAAGGTCAGTACTGAGAAACAAATGTAGAGAACATATAGTAAAATTAATTGTCTTCTATATCCTGTCAGTGCAGTATTGGAGTAAAGTTAAATTGGTATAAAATCTTTATTAGTAATGATAGACACATGAAATTTGAATATGTTAGGTATATTGACTTTGAAAATATAAGAATGAAATTAAAAGTAAAAAATTAATTTTTATTAAAAAATTTTAATAAAGTTTCCTCCCAAAATGCACATATATAATATTTTTTGGAATGATATTAAATGTTATCAGTATGTATATATTCCTACACCATATACAAGCTCCAATGTTGGATATTTGTCACATTTTGTCAGAGAAAATATTTTTGTAAGTCAAAATGAGACCTTCATTTTAAATACATGAAGACAAAATTATATTTTGTATTGGCCATTCAGACTATTTATTACGGCTCCAAGCAGTTAATTTATGTGTTTATGATGAGGTCACTTCCTGAGTAACACATATCTGCTTGTATAGCCTTTAGTAATTGCTTATAAACATAGTTATAAGGTATTTAGTTAGAGGACTGTGATGAAAACTTTATAATAGAACCTACTCAAGTTCTCTACTTAATCATTTTACACTGTCTGTGAATGAAATACAGGTCCAAGGGATAAAATATGCTTTCCCCAGGTATATTTACCCTTGGATGTAAGAAAAGAGCAGAATGATGTTAAGTTGAACACAGAATGAATTCTATTTTATTGTTCAGTTTGGTTAAGATATTGATTGGCGTAGTGTGTCATTGTGGCCAATATGATGTTATGGGAATTCTAATGATCCATCTTGCTTTATCATGCTTTATTAATTACTAATAATATTTGTTAACTGACACTTTAAAGATTACATAAGAAATATTCAAACAGATTATTTGTACTTAACTTTGTATAAGTGATCTTAACATGGTTACATATCCCACCTGAACAAATATCAATACATTTTAGAATGTTTGGGATCAAAAGTTCACATTCAGTACATCATATAGGCTGACAATTGTACCTATAGTGAATCTGTAAGGCACATTTCTGGCTGTGTGCACTGAAAATATCCCAAAATGTTATTTTCATCATGAATATGCCTATGTATGGTAACATATTTCAATTTGGTACTTTGAGAGAGTGCGGTATTGAAGCATCAGCTGATATCTGATTCCACTGAATCAATGAGCTTAATAATTGGTAACCAACACTCTTAAAAATACACTATAAATGTTCAAACAGATCATTTGAATTATGTTTGCACATTTGATCTTAACAAGTACATTGTATATGTCCCACATATGCAATTTTCCATCCTTGTTTACAAGTTTTGGGGATCAGATTTTCACATTTAGTTGATGATATAGGATTTATTGGTACCTATAGTTGATCTGTGTGACCACATTTGGCTGTATTCACTTGCAATATGCAAAATTGTTATTTCCCTCATGAATAAGATTGCTTATAGTAATATATTCTAATTTAGTACATTGTCACTTGACTTTCCTGTATACTGGTATGTACTAATGTTTGCACCAATGATCAAACCTCACTGCCTCAACATTGCCTTAAACTTTATGATACATAGTCTACCTGATTAGTTATTTAAGCTGTAAATGGTTAAATATGCTTCTAGAAACCTGATATATTTTTAGGATGAATTTATCACTTTAATGCATGGCCATTGCTTCACATTTCTGAGTGTCACTCTGTCAAGTTTAATATTTTCCCCCATGCTTGCAACCTTAATGTTACCTTGAAATCACCATATCTAACACATTTTAACTTCATTTACCTAAATCTTACTGTTTTCTAGAATTAAGTGAAACATATTGTATCTTTTCAGGTTTAGCCTGGTATCTGGAACAGTGTGTTAGAGTTGGAACAGCTTGGAAGCTCTCCAATAGTCCGGCGGTGATAGCAAGGTTTTATAAGGGCATGTGCAGTGTACTGCCATAAGTGGCCAAGACTAGTTTATATCACCACACTGATATATAGCACCTCAGAGACTTGGCTTAGGTCTTCACGAGAGAGATCAGCACCATTTTTTAGTAAGGTAGAGCCTCCCTAGAAACTATTTTCCTATCCCATTGTCACCTTTTGTAGTTATCGACATTGAAATGGAATGCATTTTTGCTATAAAACATGGTAGTGGTCCCATCAGAACTTTAAATCTGAATGTGCTATTAGTTATGGAAACAACTGCCTAAGTACCTGACACAATAAATCTGGAACATAGTACCTGGCTTTGTTTCTTTAGTGTGTACACCAATATGTATCTGGACAGGCATATAGCGGTTTACTGCCAAAATCACTATGAGCTATGTTGTTTCACTATCCCTGGGAAAAATGTTATCAGTTGTACAAACCCAGACTACCATTTGTTTTAAATACCATTCATTAGTCAACTTTTCTGTCTAAAATTTGTCAATCTGTGTTTTAAAACTTGTATAACAATTTAAGTTTCCAATAACAATTTACTTTTTAAAATTTAAATGTTTATTTAAATTGCGATTAAAATTTAATTTATCAATATTGATAAATTTCAAACAGATTTTCAGACAGGGCTTGTCTTGTATTATAATTTGGTTTTTACTGCATTGAAAAATTTCTATAATTAAGGAAGATATAGCAAATTTAGTTTTGGCTTCTCAAGAGCACTTGGACTAGACCTTGCACCCTGTGGAACACCAGCACTACATACTTTCTGACAGGTGTCACATGTTTTGTTTGCAAGGAATTTCAAAAAGACTTCATGTATAAAGTTGAAATAGGTATAGCATGCAAATATAAAAGTTTGACTAAAATTGGCTTAAAACATGGAGCCTGTCAGGAATTACATCACAATTAATACTTCCAGTTCAGTACCCACGAATGTATTTCTAGTCTATTTTTAGAATATTTGTTCCTCTCTTATTTTGGTGGAGATAGAAGAGTTTTATTTATGCATTTTTGGTAGGGATTTAAAGGTAACCATTTATTCTTGATAATATGAGTTCAGGGTGTTGTTGTCTGTGTGTATTTTGGCGACAGCGCTCAGTGAGTAATAAGGCCTTGGTGATGATTCGGAAGTGAAATCTGTGTTCTGTTTACATGCTGCTATGTTGACAGTCCAGTATCTCAAAAAAGAGCAGGTCAACCTTTGACAAGAACTTCACCGTGAAGTCATCTTTGAAGGTATTTTAGATTAACATATGATTTGCATTGATTGTCACACAGTGGAAAGGTCAGTACTGAGAAACAAATGTAGAGAACATATAGTAAAATTAATTGTCTTCTATATCCTGTCAGTGCAGTATTGGAGTAAAGTTAAATTGGTATAAAATCTTTATTAGTAATGATAGACACATGAAATTTGAATATGTTAGGTATCTTGACTTTGAAAATATAAGAATGAAATTAAAAGTAAAAAATTAATTTTTATTTAAAAATTTTAATAAAGTTGCCTCCCAAAATGCACATATATAATATTTTTTGGAATGATATTAAATGTTATCAGTATGTATATATTCCTACACCATATACAAGCTCCAATGTTGGATATTTGTCACATTTTGTCAGAGAAAATATTTTTGTAAGTCAAAATGAGACCTTCATTTTAAATACATGAAGACAAAATTATATTTTGTATTGGCCATTCAGACTATTTATTACGGCTCCAAGCAGTTAATTTATGTGTTTATGATGAGGTCACTTCCTGAGTAACACATATCTGCTTGTATAGCCTTTAGTAATTGCTTATAAACATAGTTATAAGGTATTTAGTTAGAGGACTGTGATGAAAACTTTATAATAGAACCTACTCAAGTTCTCTACTTAATCATTTTACACTGTCTGTGAATGAAATACAGGTCCAAGGGATAAAATATGCTTTCCCCAGGTATATTTACCCTTGGATGTAAGAAAAGAGCAAAATGATGTTAAGTTGAACACAGAATGAATTCTATTTATTGTTCAGTTTGGTTAAGATATTGATTGGCGTAGTGTGTCATTGTGGCCAATATGATGTTATGGGAATTCTAATGATCCATCTTGCTTTATCATGCATTATTAATTACTAATAATATTTGTTAACTGACACTTTAAAGATTACATAAGAAATATTCAAACAGATTATTTGTACTTAACTTTGTATAAGTGATCTTAACATGGTTACATATCCCACCTGAACAAATATCAATACATTTTAGAATGTTTGGGATCAAAAGTTCACATTCAGTACATCATATAGGCTGACAATTGTACCTATAGTGAATCTGTAAGGCACATTTCTGGCTGTGTGCACTGAAAATATCCCAAAATGTTATTTTCATCATGAATATGCCTATGTATGGTAACATATTTCAATTTGGTACTTTGAGAGAGTGCGGTATTGAAGCATCAGCTGATATCTGATTCCACTGAATCAATGAGCTTAATAATTGGTAACCAACACTCTTAAAAATACACTATAAATGTTCAAACAGATCATTTGAATTATGTTTGCACATTTGATCTTAACAAGTACATTGTATATGTCCCACATATGCAATTTTCCATCCTTGTTTACAAGTTTTGGGGATCAGATTTTCACATTTAGTTGATGATATAGGATTTATTGGTACCTATAGTTGATCTGTGTGACCACATTTGGCTGTATTCACTTGCAATATGCAAAATTGTTATTTCCCTCATGAATAAGATTGCTTATAGTAATATATTCTAATTTAGTACATTGTCACTTGACTTTCCTGTATACTGGTATGTACTAATGTTTGCACCAATGATCAAACCTCACTGCCTCAACATTGCCTTAAACTTTATGATACATAGTCTACCTGATTAGTTATTTAAGCTGTAAATGGTTAAATATGCTTCTAGAAACCTGATATATTTTTAGGATGAATTTATCACTTTAATGCATGGCCATTGCTTCACATTTCTGAGTGTCACTCTGTCAAGTTTAATATTTTCCCCCATGCTTGCAACCTTAATGTTACCTTGAAATCACCATATCTAACACATTTTAACTTCATTTACCTAAATCTTACTGTTTTCTAGAATTAAGTGAAACATATTGTATCTTTTCAGGTTTAGCCTGGTATCTGGAACAGTGTGTTAGAGTTGGAACAGCTTGGAAGCTCTCCAATAGTCCGGCGGTGATAGCAAGGTTTTATAAGGGCATGTGCAGTGTACTGCCATAAGTGGCCAAGACTAGTTTATATCACCACACTGATATATAGCACCTCAGAGACTTGGCTTAGGTCTTCACGAGAGAGATCAGCACCATTTTTTAGTAAGGTAGAGCCTCCCTAGAAACTATTTTCCTATCCCATTGTCACCTTTTGTAGTTATCGACATTGAAATGGAATGCATTTTTGCTATAAAACATGGTAGTGGTCCCATCAGAACTTTAAATCTGAATGTGCTATTAGTTATGGAAACAACTGCCTAAGTACCTGACACAATAAATCTGGAACATAGTACCTGGCTTTGTTTCTTTAGTGTGTACACCAATATGTATCTGGACAGGCATATAGCGGTTTACTGCCAAAATCACTATGAGCTATGTTGTTTCACTATCCCTGGGAAAAATGTTATCAGTTGTACAAACCCAGACTACCATTTGTTTTAAATACCATTCATTAGTCAACTTTTCTGTCTAAAATTTGTCAATCTGTGTTTTAAAACTTGTATAACAATTTAAGTTTCCAATAACAATTTACTTTTTAAAATTTAAATGTTTATTTAAATTGCGATTAAAATTTAATTTATCAATATTGATAAATTTCAAACATATTTTCAGACAGGGCTTGTCTTGTATTATAATTTGGTTTTTACTGCATTGAAAAATTTCTATAATTAAGGAAGATATAGCAAATTTAGTTTTGGCTTCTCAAGAGCACTTGGACTAGACCTTGCACCCTGTGGAACACCAGCACTACATACTTTCTGACAGGTGTCACATGTTTTGTTTGCAAGGAATTTCAAAAAGACTTCATGTATAAAGTTGAAATAGGTATAGCATGCAAATATAAAAGTTTGACTAAAATTGGCTTAAAACATGGAGCCTGTCAGGAATTACATCACAATTAATACTTCCAGTTCAGTACCCACGAATGTATTTCTAGTCTATTTTTAGAATATTTGTTCCTCTCTTATTTTGGTGGAGATAGAAGAGTTTTATTTATGCATTTTTGGTAGGGATTTAAAGGTAACCATTTATTCTTGATAATATGAGTTCAGGGTGTTGTTGTCTGTGTGTATTTTGGCGACAGCGCTCAGTGAGTAATAAGGCCTTGGTGATGATTCGGAAGTGAAATCTGTGTTCTGTTTACATGCTGCTATGTTGACAGTCCAGTATCTCAAAAAAGAGCAGGTCAACCTTTGACAAGAACTTCACCGTGAAGTCATCTTTGAAGGTATTTTAGATTAACATAAGATTTGCATTGATTGTCACACAGTGGAAAGGTCAGTACTGAGAAACAAATGTAGAGAACATATAGTAAAATTAATTGTCTTCTATATCCTGTCAGTGCAGTATTGGAGTAAAGTTAAATTGGTATAAAATCTTTATTAGTAATGATAGACACATGAAATTTGAATATGTTAGGTATATTGACTTTGAAAATATAAGAATGAAATTAAAAGTAAAAAATTAATTTTTATTAAAAAATTTTAATAAAGTTTCCTCCCAAAATGCACATATATAATATTTTTTGGAATGATATTAAATGTTATCAGTATGTATATATTCCTACACCATATACAAGCTCCAATGTTGGATATTTGTCACATTTTGTCAGAGAAAATATTTTTGTAAGTCAAAATGAGACCTTCATTTTAAATACATGAAGACAAAATTATATTTTGTATTGGCCATTCAGACTATTTATTACGGCTCCAAGCAGTTAATTTATGTGTTTATGATGAGGTCACTTCCTGAGTAACACATATCTGCTTGTATAGCCTTTAGTAATTGCTTATAAACATAGTTATAAGGTATTTAGTTAGAGGACTGTGATGAAAACTTTATAATAGAACCTACTCAAGTTCTCTACTTAATCATTTTACACTGTCTGTGAATGAAATACAGGTCCAAGGGATAAAATATGCTTTCCCCAGGTATATTTACCCTTGGATGTAAGAAAAGAGCAGAATGATGTTAAGTTGAACACAGAATGAATTCTATTTTATTGTTCAGTTTGGTTAAGATATTGATTGGCGTAGTGTGTCATTGTGGCCAATATGATGTTATGGGAATTCTAATGATCCATCTTGCTTTATCATGCTTTATTAATTACTAATAATATTTGTTAACTGACACTTTAAAGATTACATAAGAAATATTCAAACAGATTATTTGTACTTAACTTTGTATAAGTGATCTTAACATGGTTACATATCCCACCTGAACAAATATCAATACATTTTAGAATGTTTGGGATCAAAAGTTCACATTCAGTACATCATATAGGCTGACAATTGTACCTATAGTGAATCTGTAAGGCACATTTCTGGCTGTGTGCACTGAAAATATCCCAAAATGTTATTTTCATCATGAATATGCCTATGTATGGTAACATATTTCAATTTGGTACTTTGAGAGAGTGCGGTATTGAAGCATCAGCTGATATCTGATTCCACTGAATCAATGAGCTTAATAATTGGTAACCAACACTCTTAAAAATACACTATAAATGTTCAAACAGATCATTTGAATTATGTTTGCACATTTGATCTTAACAAGTACATTGTATATGTCCCACATATGCAATTTTCCATCCTTGTTTACAAGTTTTGGGGATCAGATTTTCACATTTAGTTGATGATATAGGATTTATTGGTACCTATAGTTGATCTGTGTGACCACATTTGGCTGTATTCACTTGCAATATGCAAAATTGTTATTTCCCTCATGAATAAGATTGCTTATAGTAATATATTCTAATTTAGTACATTGTCACTTGACTTTCCTGTATACTGGTATGTACTAATGTTTGCACCAATGATCAAACCTCACTGCCTCAACATTGCCTTAAACTTTATGATACATAGTCTACCTGATTAGTTATTTAAGCTGTAAATGGTTAAATATGCTTCTAGAAACCTGATATATTTTTAGGATGAATTTATCACTTTAATGCATGGCCATTGCTTCACATTTCTGAGTGTCACTCTGTCAAGTTTAATATTTTCCCCCATGCTTGCAACCTTAATGTTACCTTGAAATCACCATATCTAACACATTTTAACTTCATTTACCTAAATCTTACTGTTTTCTAGAATTAAGTGAAACATATTGTATCTTTTCAGGTTTAGCCTGGTATCTGGAACAGTGTGTTAGAGTTGGAACAGCTTGGAAGCTCTCCAATAGTCCGGCGGTGATAGCAAGGTTTTATAAGGGCATGTGCAGTGTACTGCCATAAGTGGCCAAGACTAGTTTATATCACCACACTGATATATAGCACCTCAGAGACTTGGCTTAGGTCTTCACGAGAGAGATCAGCACCATTTTTTAGTAAGGTAGAGCCTCCCTAGAAACTATTTTCCTATCCCATTGTCACCTTTTGTAGTTATCGACATTGAAATGGAATGCATTTTTGCTATAAAACATGGTAGTGGTCCCATCAGAACTTTAAATCTGAATGTGCTATTAGTTATGGAAACAACTGCCTAAGTACCTGACACAATAAATCTGGAACATAGTACCTGGCTTTGTTTCTTTAGTGTGTACACCAATATGTATCTGGACAGGCATATAGCGGTTTACTGCCAAAATCACTATGAGCTATGTTGTTTCACTATCCCTGGGAAAAATGTTATCAGTTGTACAAACCCAGACTACCATTTGTTTTAAATACCATTCATTAGTCAACTTTTCTGTCTAAAATTTGTCAATCTGTGTTTTAAAACTTGTATAACAATTTAAGTTTCCAATAACAATTTACTTTTTAAAATTTAAATGTTTATTTAAATTGCGATTAAAATTTAATTTATCAATATTGATAAATTTCAAACAGATTTTCAGACAGGGCTTGTCTTGTATTATAATTTGGTTTTTACTGCATTGAAAAATTTCTATAATTAAGGAAGATATAGCAAATTTAGTTTTGGCTTCTCAAGAGCACTTGGACTAGACCTTGCACCCTGTGGAACACCAGCACTACATACTTTCTGACAGGTGTCACATGTTTTGTTTGCAAGGAATTTCAAAAAGACTTCATGTATAAAGTTGAAATAGGTATAGCATGCAAATATAAAAGTTTGACTAAAATTGGCTTAAAACATGGAGCCTGTCAGGAATTACATCACAATTAATACTTCCAGTTCAGTACCCACGAATGTATTTCTAGTCTATTTTTAGAATATTTGTTCCTCTCTTATTTTGGTGGAGATAGAAGAGTTTTATTTATGCATTTTTGGTAGGGATTTAAAGGTAACCATTTATTCTTGATAATATGAGTTCAGGGTGTTGTTGTCTGTGTGTATTTTGGCGACAGCGCTCAGTGAGTAATAAGGCCTTGGTGATGATTCGGAAGTGAAATCTGTGTTCTGTTTACATGCTGCTATGTTGACAGTCCAGTATCTCAAAAAAGAGCAGGTCAACCTTTGACAAGAACTTCACCGTGAAGTCATCTTTGAAGGTATTTTAGATTAACATATGATTTGCATTGATTGTCACACAGTGGAAAGGTCAGTACTGAGAAACAAATGTAGAGAACATATAGTAAAATTAATTGTCTTCTATATCCTGTCAGTGCAGTATTGGAGTAAAGTTAAATTGGTATAAAATCTTTATTAGTAATGATAGACACATGAAATTTGAATATGTTAGGTATCTTGACTTTGAAAATATAAGAATGAAATTAAAAGTAAAAAATTAATTTTTATTTAAAAATTTTAATAAAGTTGCCTCCCAAAATGCACATATATAATATTTTTTGGAATGATATTAAATGTTATCAGTATGTATATATTCCTACACCATATACAAGCTCCAATGTTGGATATTTGTCACATTTTGTCAGAGAAAATATTTTTGTAAGTCAAAATGAGACCTTCATTTTAAATACATGAAGACAAAATTATATTTTGTATTGGCCATTCAGACTATTTATTACGGCTCCAAGCAGTTAATTTATGTGTTTATGATGAGGTCACTTCCTGAGTAACACATATCTGCTTGTATAGCCTTTAGTAATTGCTTATAAACATAGTTATAAGGTATTTAGTTAGAGGACTGTGATGAAAACTTTATAATAGAACCTACTCAAGTTCTCTACTTAATCATTTTACACTGTCTGTGAATGAAATACAGGTCCAAGGGATAAAATATGCTTTCCCCAGGTATATTTACCCTTGGATGTAAGAAAAGAGCAAAATGATGTTAAGTTGAACACAGAATGAATTCTATTTATTGTTCAGTTTGGTTAAGATATTGATTGGCGTAGTGTGTCATTGTGGCCAATATGATGTTATGGGAATTCTAATGATCCATCTTGCTTTATCATGCATTATTAATTACTAATAATATTTGTTAACTGACACTTTAAAGATTACATAAGAAATATTCAAACAGATTATTTGTACTTAACTTTGTATAAGTGATCTTAACATGGTTACATATCCCACCTGAACAAATATCAATACATTTTAGAATGTTTGGGATCAAAAGTTCACATTCAGTACATCATATAGGCTGACAATTGTACCTATAGTGAATCTGTAAGGCACATTTCTGGCTGTGTGCACTGAAAATATCCCAAAATGTTATTTTCATCATGAATATGCCTATGTATGGTAACATATTTCAATTTGGTACTTTGAGAGAGTGCGGTATTGAAGCATCAGCTGATATCTGATTCCACTGAATCAATGAGCTTAATAATTGGTAACCAACACTCTTAAAAATACACTATAAATGTTCAAACAGATCATTTGAATTATGTTTGCACATTTGATCTTAACAAGTACATTGTATATGTCCCACATATGCAATTTTCCATCCTTGTTTACAAGTTTTGGGGATCAGATTTTCACATTTAGTTGATGATATAGGATTTATTGGTACCTATAGTTGATCTGTGTGACCACATTTGGCTGTATTCACTTGCAATATGCAAAATTGTTATTTCCCTCATGAATAAGATTGCTTATAGTAATATATTCTAATTTAGTACATTGTCACTTGACTTTCCTGTATACTGGTATGTACTAATGTTTGCACCAATGATCAAACCTCACTGCCTCAACATTGCCTTAAACTTTATGATACATAGTCTACCTGATTAGTTATTTAAGCTGTAAATGGTTAAATATGCTTCTAGAAACCTGATATATTTTTAGGATGAATTTATCACTTTAATGCATGGCCATTGCTTCACATTTCTGAGTGTCACTCTGTCAAGTTTAATATTTTCCCCCATGCTTGCAACCTTAATGTTACCTTGAAATCACCATATCTAACACATTTTAACTTCATTTACCTAAATCTTACTGTTTTCTAGAATTAAGTGAAACATATTGTATCTTTTCAGGTTTAGCCTGGTATCTGGAACAGTGTGTTAGAGTTGGAACAGCTTGGAAGCTCTCCAATAGTCCGGCGGTGATAGCAAGGTTTTATAAGGGCATGTGCAGTGTACTGCCATAAGTGGCCAAGACTAGTTTATATCACCACACTGATATATAGCACCTCAGAGACTTGGCTTAGGTCTTCACGAGAGAGATCAGCACCATTTTTTAGTAAGGTAGAGCCTCCCTAGAAACTATTTTCCTATCCCATTGTCACCTTTTGTAGTTATCGACATTGAAATGGAATGCATTTTTGCTATAAAACATGGTAGTGGTCCCATCAGAACTTTAAATCTGAATGTGCTATTAGTTATGGAAACAACTGCCTAAGTACCTGACACAATAAATCTGGAACATAGTACCTGGCTTTGTTTCTTTAGTGTGTACACCAATATGTATCTGGACAGGCATATAGCGGTTTACTGCCAAAATCACTATGAGCTATGTTGTTTCACTATCCCTGGGAAAAATGTTATCAGTTGTACAAACCCAGACTACCATTTGTTTTAAATACCATTCATTAGTCAACTTTTCTGTCTAAAATTTGTCAATCTGTGTTTTAAAACTTGTATAACAATTTAAGTTTCCAATAACAATTTACTTTTTAAAATTTAAATGTTTATTTAAATTGCGATTAAAATTTAATTTATCAATATTGATAAATTTCAAACATATTTTCAGACAGGGCTTGTCTTGTATTATAATTTGGTTTTTACTGCATTGAAAAATTTCTATAATTAAGGAAGATATAGCAAATTTAGTTTTGGCTTCTCAAGAGCACTTGGACTAGACCTTGCACCCTGTGGAACACCAGCACTACATACTTTCTGACAGGTGTCACATGTTTTGTTTGCAAGGAATTTCAAAAAGACTTCATGTATAAAGTTGAAATAGGTATAGCATGCAAATATAAAAGTTTGACTAAAATTGGCTTAAAACATGGAGCCTGTCAGGAATTACATCACAATTAATACTTCCAGTTCAGTACCCACGAATGTATTTCTAGTCTATTTTTAGAATATTTGTTCCTCTCTTATTTTGGTGGAGATAGAAGAGTTTTATTTATGCATTTTTGGTAGGGATTTAAAGGTAACCATTTATTCTTGATAATATGAGTTCAGGGTGTTGTTGTCTGTGTGTATTTTGGCGACAGCGCTCAGTGAGTAATAAGGCCTTGGTGATGATTCGGAAGTGAAATCTGTGTTCTGTTTACATGCTGCTATGTTGACAGTCCAGTATCTCAAAAAAGAGCAGGTCAACCTTTGACAAGAACTTCACCGTGAAGTCATCTTTGAAGGTATTTTAGATTAACATATGATTTGCATTGATTGTCACACAGTGGAAAGGTCAGTACTGAGAAACAAATGTAGAGAACATATAGTAAAATTAATTGTCTTCTATATCCTGTCAGTGCAGTATTGGAGTAAAGTTAAATTGGTATAAAATCTTTATTAGTAATGATAGACACATGAAATTTGAATATGTTAGGTATATTGACTTTGAAAATATAAGAATGAAATTAAAAGTAAAAAATTAATTTTTATTTAAAAATTTTAATAAAGTTTCCTCCCAAAATGCACATATATAATATTTTTTGGAATGATATTAAATGTTATCAGTATGTATATATTCCTACACCATATACAAGCTCCAATGTTGGATATTTGTCACATTTTGTCAGAGAAAATATTTTTGTAAGTCAAAATGAGACCTTCATTTTAAATACATGAAGACAAAATTATATTTTGTATTGGCCATTCAGACTATTTATTACGGCTCCAAGCAGTTAATTTATGTGTTTATGATGAGGTCACTTCCTGAGTAACACATATCTGCTTGTATAGCCTTTAGTAATTGCTTATAAACATAGTTATAAGGTATTTAGTTAGAGGACTGTGATGAAAACTTTATAATAGAACCTACTCAAGTTCTCTACTTAATCATTTTACACTGTCTGTGAATGAAATACAGGTCCAAGGGATAAAATATGCTTTCCCCAGGTATATTTACCCTTGGATGTAAGAAAAGAGCAAAATGATGTTAAGTTGAACACAGAATGAATTCTATTTTATTGTTCAGTTTGGTTAAGATATTGATTGGCGTAGTGTGTCATTGTGGCCAATATGATGTTATGGGAATTCTAATGATCCATCTTGCTTTATCATGCTTTATTAATTACTAATAATATTTGTTAACTGACACTTTAAAGATTACATAAGAAATATTCAAACAGATTATTTGTACTTAACTTTGTATAAGTGATCTTAACATGGTTACATATCCCACCTGAACAAATATCAATACATTTTAGAATGTTTGGGATCAAAAGTTCACATTCAGTACATCATATAGGCTGACAATTGTACCTATAGTGAATCTGTAAGGCACATTTCTGGCTGTGTGCACTGAAAATATCCCAAAATGTTATTTTCATCATGAATATGCCTATGTATGGTAACATATTTCAATTTGGTACTTTGAGAGAGTGCGGTATTGAAGCATCAGCTGATATCTGATTCCACTGAATCAATGAGCTTAATAATTGGTAACCAACACTCTTAAAAATACACTATAAATGTTCAAACAGATCATTTGAATTATGTTTGCACATTTGATCTTAACAAGTACATTGTATATGTCCCACATATGCAATTTTCCATCCTTGTTTACAAGTTTTGGGGATCAGATTTTCACATTTAGTTGATGATATAGGATTTATTGGTACCTATAGTTGATCTGTGTGACCACATTTGGCTGTATTCACTTGCAATATGCAAAATTGTTATTTCCCTCATGAATAAGATTGCTTATAGTAATATATTCTAATTTAGTACATTGTCACTTGACTTTCCTGTATACTGGTATGTACTAATGTTTGCACCAATGATCAAACCTCACTGCCTCAACATTGCCTTAAACTTTATGATACATAGTCTACCTGATTAGTTATTTAAGCTGTAAATGGTTAAATATGCTTCTAGAAACCTGATATATTTTTAGGATGAATTTATCACTTTAATGCATGGCCATTGCTTCACATTTCTGAGTGTCACTCTGTCAAGTTTAATATTTTCCCCCATGCTTGCAACCTTAATGTTACCTTGAAATCACCATATCTAACACATTTTAACTTCATTTACCTAAATCTTACTGTTTTCTAGAATTAAGTGAAACATATTGTATCTTTTCAGGTTTAGCCTGGTATCTGGAACAGTGTGTTAGAGTTGGAACAGCTTGGAAGCTCTCCAATAGTCCGGCGGTGATAGCAAGGTTTTATAAGGGCATGTGCAGTGTACTGCCATAAGTGGCCAAGACTAGTTTATATCACCACACTGATATATAGCACCTCAGAGACTTGGCTTAGGTCTTCACGAGAGAGATCAGCACCATTTTTTAGTAAGGTAGAGCCTCCCTAGAAACTATTTTCCTATCCCATTGTCACCTTTTGTAGTTATCGACATTGAAATGGAATGCATTTTTGCTATAAAACATGGTAGTGGTCCCATCAGAACTTTAAATCTGAATGTGCTATTAGTTATGGAAACAACTGCCTAAGTACCTGACACAATAAATCTGGAACATAGTACCTGGCTTTGTTTCTTTAGTGTGTACACCAATATGTATCTGGACAGGCATATAGCGGTTTACTGCCAAAATCACTATGAGCTATGTTGTTTCACTATCCCTGGGAAAAATGTTATCAGTTGTACAAACCCAGACTACCATTTGTTTTAAATACCATTCATTAGTCAACTTTTCTGTCTAAAATTTGTCAATCTGTGTTTTAAAACTTGTATAACAATTTAAGTTTCCAATAACAATTTACTTTTTAAAATTTAAATGTTTATTTAAATTGCGATTAAAATTTAATTTATCAATATTGATAAATTTCAAACATATTTTCAGACAGGGCTTGTCTTGTATTATAATTTGGTTTTTACTGCATTGAAAAATTTCTATAATTAAGGAAGATATAGCAAATTTAGTTTTGGCTTCTCAAGAGCACTTGGACTAGACCTTGCACCCTGTGGAACACCAGCACTACATACTTTCTGACAGGTGTCACATGTTTTGTTTGCAAGGAATTTCAAAAAGACTTCATGTATAAAGTTGAAATAGGTATAGCATGCAAATATAAAAGTTTGACTAAAATTGGCTTAAAACATGGAGCCTGTCAGGAATTACATCACAATTAATACTTCCAGTTCAGTACCCACGAATGTATTTCTAGTCTATTTTTAGAATATTTGTTCCTCTCTTATTTTGGTGGAGATAGAAGAGTTTTATTTATGCATTTTTGGTAGGGATTTAAAGGTAACCATTTATTCTTGATAATATGAGTTCAGGGTGTTGTTGTCTGTGTGTATTTCGGCGACAGCGCTCAGTGAGTAATAAGGCCTTGGTGATGATTCGGAAGTGAAATCTGTGTTCTGTTTACATGCTGCTATGTTGACAGTCCAGTATCTCAAAAAAGAGCAGGTCAACCTTTGACAAGAACTTCACCGTGAAGTCATCTTTGAAGGTATTTTAGATTAACATATGATTTGCATTGATTGTCACACAGTGGAAAGGTCAGTACTGAGAAACAAATGTAGAGAACATATAGTAAAATTAATTGTCTTCTATATCCTGTCAGTGCAGTATTGGAGTAAAGTTAAATTGGTATAAAATCTTTATTAGTAATGATAGACACATGAAATTTGAATATGTTAGGTATATTGACTTTGAAAATATAAGAATGAAATTAAAAGTAAAAAATTAATTTTTATTTAAAAATTTTAATAAAGTTTCCTCCCAAAATGCACATATATAATATTTTTTGGAATGATATTAAATGTTATCAGTATGTATATATTCCTACACCATATACAAGCTCCAATGTTGGATATTTGTCACATTTTGTCAGAGAAAATATTTTTGTAAGTCAAAATGAGACCTTCATTTTAAATACATGAAGACAAAATTATATTTTGTATTGGCCATTCAGACTATTTATTACGGCTCCAAGCAGTTAATTTATGTGTTTATGATGAGGTCACTTCCTGAGTAACACATATCTGCTTGTATAGCCTTTAGTAATTGCTTATAAACATAGTTATAAGGTATTTAGTTAGAGGACTGTGATGAAAACTTTATAATAGAACCTACTCAAGTTCTCTACTTAATCATTTTACACTGTCTGTGAATGAAATACAGGTCCAAGGGATAAAATATGCTTTCCCCAGGTATATTTACCCTTGGATGTAAGAAAAGAGCAAAATGATGTTAAGTTGAACACAGAATGAATTCTATTTTATTGTTCAGTTTGGTTAAGATATTGATTGGCGTAGTGTGTCATTGTGGCCAATATGATGTTATGGGAATTCTAATGATCCATCTTGCTTTATCATGCTTTATTAATTACTAATAATATTTGTTAACTGACACTTTAAAGATTACATAAGAAATATTCAAACAGATTATTTGTACTTAACTTTGTATAAGTGATCTTAACATGGTTACATATCCCACCTGAACAAATATCAATACATTTTAGAATGTTTGGGATCAAAAGTTCACATTCAGTACATCATATAGGCTGACAATTGTACCTATAGTGAATCTGTAAGGCACATTTCTGGCTGTGTGCACTGAAAATATCCCAAAATGTTATTTTCATCATGAATATGCCTATGTATGGTAACATATTTCAATTTGGTACTTTGAGAGAGTGCGGTATTGAAGCATCAGCTGATATCTGATTCCACTGAATCAATGAGCTTAATAATTGGTAACCAACACTCTTAAAAATACACTATAAATGTTCAAACAGATCATTTGAATTATGTTTGCACATTTGATCTTAACAAGTACATTGTATATGTCCCACATATGCAATTTTCCATCCTTGTTTACAAGTTTTGGGGATCAGATTTTCACATTTAGTTGATGATATAGGATTTATTGGTACCTATAGTTGATCTGTGTGACCACATTTGGCTGTATTCACTTGCAATATGCAAAATTGTTATTTCCCTCATGAATAAGATTGCTTATAGTAATATATTCTAATTTAGTACATTGTCACTTGACTTTCCTGTATACTGGTATGTACTAATGTTTGCACCAATGATCAAACCTCACTGCCTCAACATTGCCTTAAACTTTATGATACATAGTCTACCTGATTAGTTATTTAAGCTGTAAATGGTTAAATATGCTTCTAGAAACCTGATATATTTTTAGGATGAATTTATCACTTTAATGCATGGCCATTGCTTCACATTTCTGAGTGTCACTCTGTCAAGTTTAATATTTTCCCCCATGCTTGCAACCTTAATGTTACCTTGAAATCACCATATCTAACACATTTTAACTTCATTTACCTAAATCTTACTGTTTTCTAGAATTAAGTGAAACATATTGTATCTTTTCAGGTTTAGCCTGGTATCTGGAACAGTGTGTTAGAGTTGGAACAGCTTGGAAGCTCTCCAATAGTCCGGCGGTGATAGCAAGGTTTTATAAGGGCATGTGCAGTGTACTGCCATAAGTGGCCAAGACTAGTTTATATCACCACACTGATATATAGCACCTCAGAGACTTGGCTTAGGTCTTCACGAGAGAGATCAGCACCATTTTTTAGTAAGGTAGAGCCTCCCTAGAAACTATTTTCCTATCCCATTGTCACCTTTTGTAGTTATCGACATTGAAATGGAATGCATTTTTGCTATAAAACATGGTAGTGGTCCCATCAGAACTTTAAATCTGAATGTGCTATTAGTTATGGAAACAACTGCCTAAGTACCTGACACAATAAATCTGGAACATAGTACCTGGCTTTGTTTCTTTAGTGTGTACACCAATATGTATCTGGACAGGCATATAGCGGTTTACTGCCAAAATCACTATGAGCTATGTTGTTTCACTATCCCTGGGAAAAATGTTATCAGTTGTACAAACCCAGACTACCATTTGTTTTAAATACCATTCATTAGTCAACTTTTCTGTCTAAAATTTGTCAATCTGTGTTTTAAAACTTGTATAACAATTTAAGTTTCCAATAACAATTTACTTTTTAAAATTTAAATGTTTATTTAAATTGCGATTAAAATTTAATTTATCAATATTGATAAATTTCAAACATATTTTCAGACAGGGCTTGTCTTGTATTATAATTTGGTTTTTACTGCATTGAAACATTTCTATAATTAAGGAAGATATAGCAAATTTAGTTTTGGCTTCTCAAGAGCACTTGGACTAGACCTTGCACCCTGTGGAACACCAGCACTACATACTTTCTGACAGGTGTCACATGTTTTGTTTGCAAGGAATTTCAAAAAGACTTCATGTATAAAGTTGAAATAGGTATAGCATGCAAATATAAAAGTTTGACTAAAATTGGCTTAAAACATGGAGCCTGTCAGGAATTACATCACAATTAATACTTCCAGTTCAGTACCCACGAATGTATTTCTAGTCTATTTTTAGAATATTTGTTCCTCTCTTATTTTGGTGGAGATAGAAGAGTTTTATTTATGCATTTTTGGTAGGGATTTAAAGGTAACCATTTATTCTTGATAATATGAGTTCAGGGTGTTGTTGTCTGTGTGTATTTCGGCGACAGCGCTCAGTGAGTAACAAGGCCTTGGTGATGATTCGGAAGTGAAATCTGTGTTCTGTTTACATGCTGCTATGTTGACAGTCCAGTATCTCAAAAAAGAGCAGGTCAACCTTTGACAAGAACTTCACCGTGAAGTCATCTTTGAAGGTATTTTAGATTAACATATGATTTGCATTGATTGTCACACAGTGGAAAGGTCAGTACTGAGAAACAAATGTAGAGAACATATAGTAAAATTAATTGTCTTCTATATCCTGTCAGTGCAGTATTGGAGTAAAGTTAAATTGGTATAAAATCTTTATTAGTAATGATAGACACATGAAATTTGAATATGTTAGGTATATTGACTTTGAAAATATAAGAATGAAATTAAAAGTAAAAAATTAATTTTTATTTAAAAATTTTAATAAAGTTTCCTCCCAAAATGCACATATATAATATTTTTTGGAATGATATTAAATGTTATCAGTATGTATATATTCCTACACCATATACAAGCTCCAATGTTGGATATTTGTCACATTTTGTCAGAGAAAATATTTTTGTAAGTCAAAATGAGACCTTCATTTTAAATACATGAAGACAAAATTATATTTTGTATTGGCCATTCAGACTATTTATTACGGCTCCAAGCAGTTAATTTATGTGTTTATGATGAGGTCACTTCCTGAATAACACATATCTGCTTGTATAGCCTTTAGTAATTGCTTATAAACATAGTTATAAGGTATTTAGTTAGAGGACTGTGATGAAAACTTTATAATAGAACCTACTCAAGTTCTCTACTTAATCATTTTACACTGTCTGTGAATGAAATACAGGTCCAAGGGATAAAATATGCTTTCCCCAGGTATATTTACCCTTAGATGTAAGAAAAGAGCAAAATGATGTTAAGTTGAACACAGAATGAATTCTATTTTATTGTTCAGTTTGGTTAAGATATTGATTGGCGTAGTGTGTCATTGTGGCCAATATGATGTTATGGGAATTCTAATGATCCATCTTGCTTTATCATGCTTTATTAATTACTAATAATATTTGTTAACTGACACTTTAAAGATTACATAAGAAATATTCAAACAGATTATTTGTACTTAACTTTGTATAAGTGATCTTAACATGGTTACATATCCCACCTGAACAAATATCAATACATTTTAGAATGTTTGGGATCAAAAGTTCACATTCAGTACATCATATAGGCTGACAATTGTACCTATAGTGAATCTGTAAGGCACATTTCTGGCTGTGTGCACTGAAAATATCCCAAAATGTTATTTTCATCATGAATATGCCTATGTATGGTAACATATTTCAATTTGGTACTTTGAGAGAGTGCGGTATTGAAGCATCAGCTGATATCTGATTCCACTGAATCAATGAGCTTAATAATTGGTAACCAACACTCTTAAAAATACACTATAAATGTTCAAACAGATCATTTGAATTATGTTTGCACATTTGATCTTAACAAGTACATTGTATATGTCCCACATATGCAATTTTCCATCCTTGTTTACAAGTTTTGGGGATCAGATTTTCACATTTAGTTGATGATATAGGATTTATTGGTACCTATAGTTGATCTGTGTGACCACATTTGGCTGTATTCACTTGCAATATGCAAAATTGTTATTTCCCTCATGAATAAGATTGCTTATAGTAATATATTCTAATTTAGTACATTGTCACTTGACTTTCCTGTATACTGGTATGTACTAATGTTTGCACCAATGATCAAACCTCACTGCCTCAACATTGCCTTAAACTTTATGATACATAGTCTACCTGATTAGTTATTTAAGCTGTAAATGGTTAAATATGCTTCTAGAAACCTGATATATTTTTAGGATGAATTTATCACTTTAATGCATGGCCATTGCTTCACATTTCTGAGTGTCACTCTGTCAAGTTTAATATTTTCCCCCATGCTTGCAACCTTAATGTTACCTTGAAATCACCATATCTAACACATTTTAACTTCATTTACCTAAATCTTACTGTTTTCTAGAATTAAGTGAAACATATTGTATCTTTTCAGGTTTAGCCTGGTATCTGGAACAGTGTGTTAGAGTTGGAACAGCTTGGAAGCTCTCCAATAGTCCGGCGGTGATAGCAAGGTTTTATAAGGGCATGTGCAGTGTACTGCCATAAGTGGCCAAGACTAGTTTATATCACCACACTGATATATAGCACCTCAGAGACTTGGCTTAGGTCTTCACGAGAGAGATCAGCACCATTTTTTAGTAAGGTAGAGCCTCCCTAGAAACTATTTTCCTATCCCATTGTCACCTTTTGTAGTTATCGACATTGAAATGGAATGCATTTTTGCTATAAAACATGGTAGTGGTCCCATCAGAACTTTAAATCTGAATGTGCTATTAGTTATGGAAACAACTGCCTAAGTACCTGACACAATAAATCTGGAACATAGTACCTGGCTTTGTTTCTTTAGTGTGTACACCAATATGTATCTGGACAGGCATATAGCGGTTTACTGCCAAAATCACTATGAGCTATGTTGTTTCACTATCCCTGGGAAAAATGTTATCAGTTGTACAAACCCAGACTACCATTTGTTTTAAATACCATTCATTAGTCAACTTTTCTGTCTAAAATTTGTCAATCTGTGTTTTAAAACTTGTATAACAATTTAAGTTTCCAATAACAATTTACTTTTTAAAATTTAAATGTTTATTTAAATTGCGATTAAAATTTAATTTATCAATATTGATAAATTTCAAACATATTTTCAGACAGGGCTTGTCTTGTATTATAATTTGGTTTTTACTGCATTGAAAAATTTCTATAATTAAGGAAGATATAGCAAATTTAGTTTTGGCTTCTCAAGAGCACTTGGACTAGACCTTGCACCCTGTGGAACACCAGCACTACATACTTTCTGACAGGTGTCACATGTTTTGTTTGCAAGGAATTTCAAAAAGACTTCATGTATAAAGTTGAAATAGGTATAGCATGCAAATATAAAAGTTTGACTAAAATTGGCTTAAAACATGGAGCCTGTCAGGAATTACATCACAATTAATACTTCCAGTTCAGTACCCACGAATGTATTTCTAGTCTATTTTTAGAATATTTGTTCCTCTCTTATTTTGGTGGAGATAGAAGAGTTTTATTTATGCATTTTTGGTAGGGATTTAAAGGTAACCATTTATTCTTGATAATATGAGTTCAGGGTGTTGTTGTCTGTGTGTATTTCGGCGACAGCGCTCAGTGAGTAATAAGGCCTTGGTGATGATTCGGAAGTGAAATCTGTGTTCTGTTTACATGCTGCTATGTTGACAGTCCAGTATCTCAAAAAAGAGCAGGTCAACCTTTGACAAGAACTTCACCGTGAAGTCATCTTTGAAGGTATTTTAGATTAACATATGATTTGCATTGATTGTCACACAGTGGAAAGGTCAGTACTGAGAAACAAATGTAGAGAACATATAGTAAAATTAATTGTCTTCTATATCCTGTCAGTGCAGTATTGGAGTAAAGTTAAATTGGTATAAAATCTTTATTAGTAATGATAGACACATGAAATTTGAATATGTTAGGTATATTGACTTTGAAAATATAAGAATGAAATTAAAAGTAAAAAATTAATTTTTATTTAAAAATTTTAATAAAGTTTCCTCCCAAAATGCACATATATAATATTTTTTGGAATGATATTAAATGTTATCAGTATGTATATATTCCTACACCATATACAAGCTCCAATGTTGGATATTTGTCACATTTTGTCAGAGAAAATATTTTTGTAAGTCAAAATGAGACCTTCATTTTAAATACATGAAGACAAAATTATATTTTGTATTGGCCATTCAGACTATTTATTACGGCTCCAAGCAGTTAATGTATGTGTTTATGATGAGGTCACTTCCTGAGTAACACATATCTGCTTGTATAGCCTTTAGTAATTGCTTATAAACATAGTTATAAGGTATTTAGTTAGAGGACTGTGATGAAAACTTTATAATAGAACCTACTCAAGTTCTCTACTTAATCATTTTACACTGTCTGTGAATGAAATACAGGTCCAAGGGATAAAATATGCTTTCCCCAGGTATATTTACCCTTGGATGTAAGAAAAGAGCAAAATGATGTTAAGTTGAACACAGAATGAATTCTATTTTATTGTTCAGTTTGGTTAAGATATTGATTGGCGTAGTGTGTCATTGTGGCCAATATGATGTTATGGGAATTCTAATGATCCATCTTGCTTTATCATGCTTTATTAATTACTAATAATATTTGTTAACTGACACTTTAAAGATTACATAAGAAATATTCAAACAGATTATTTGTACTTAACTTTGTATAAGTGATCTTAACATGGTTACATATCCCACCTGAACAAATATCAATACATTTTAGAATGTTTGGGATCAAAAGTTCACATTCAGTACATCATATAGGCTGACAATTGTACCTATAGTGAATCTGTAAGGCACATTTCTGGCTGTGTGCACTGAAAATATCCCAAAATGTTATTTTCATCATGAACATGCCTATGTATGGTAACATATTTCAATTTGGTACTTTGAGAGAGTGCGGTATTGAAGCATCAGCTGATATCTGATTCCACTGAATCAATGAGCTTAATAATTGGTAACCAACACTCTTAAAAATACACTATAAATGTTCAAACAGATCATTTGAATTATGTTTGCACATTTGATCTTAACAAGTACATTGTATATGTCCCACATATGCAATTTTCCATCCTTGTTCACAAGTTTTGGGGATCAGATTTTCACATTTAGTTGATGATATAGGATTTATTGGTACCTATAGTTGATCTGTGTGACCACATTTGGCTGTATTCACTTGCAATATGCAAAATTGTTATTTCCCTCATGAATAAGATTGCTTATAGTAATATATTCTAATTTAGTACATTGTCACTTGACTTTCCTGTATACTGGTATGTACTAATGTTTGCACCAATGATCAAACCTCACTGCCTCAACATTGCCTTAAACTTTATGATACATAGTCTACCTGATTAGTTATTTAAGCTGTAAATGGTTAAATATGCTTCTAGAAACCTGATATATTTTTAGGATGAATTTATCACTTTAATGCATGGCCATTGCTTCACATTTCTGAGTGTCACTCTGTCAAGTTTAATATTTTCCCCCATGCTTGCAACCTTAATGTTACCTTGAAATCACCATATCCAACACATTTTAACTTCATTTACCTAAATCTTACTGTTTTCTAGAATTAAGTGAAACATATTGTATCTTTTCAGGTTTAGCCTGGTATCTGGAACAGTGTGTTAGAGTTGGAACAGCTTGGAAGCTCTCCAATAGTCCGGCGGTGATAGCAAGGTTTTATAAGGGCATGTGCAGTGTACTGCCATAAGTGGCCAAGACTAGTTTATATCACCACACTGATATATAGCACCTCAGAGACTTGGCTTAGGTCTTCACGAGAGAGATCAGCACCATTTTTTAGTAAGGTAGAGCCTCCCTAGAAACTATTTTCCTATCCCATTGTCACCTTTTGTAGTTATCGACATTGAAATGGAATGCATTTTTGCTATAAAACATGGTAGTGGTCCCATCAGAACTTTAAATCTGAATGTGCTATTAGTTATGGAAACAACTGCCTAAGTACCTGACACAATAAATCTGGAACATAGTACCTGGCTTTGTTTCTTTAGTGTGTACACCAATATGTATCTGGACAGGCATATAGCGGTTTACTGCCAAAATCACTATGAGCTATGTTGTTTCACTATCCCTGGGAAAAATGTTATCAGTTGTACAAACCCAGACTACCATTTGTTTTAAATACCATTCATTAGTCAACTTTTCTGTCTAAAATTTGTCAATCTGTGTTTTAAAACTTGTATAACAATTTAAGTTTCCAATAACAATTTACTTTTTAAAATTTAAATGTTTATTTAAATTGCGATTAAAATTTAATTTATCAATATTGATAAATTTCAAACATATTTTCAGACAGGGCTTGTCTTGTATTATAATTTGGTTTTTACTGCATTGAACAATTTCTATAATTAAGGAAGATATAGCAAATTTAGTTTTGGCTTCTCAAGAGCACTTGGACTAGACCTTGCACCCTGTGGAACACCAGCACTACATACTTTCTGACAGGTGTCACATGTTTTGTTTGCAAGGAATTTCAAAAAGACTTCATGTATAAAGTTGAAATAGGTATAGCATGCAAATATAAAAGTTTGACTAAAATTGGCTTAAAACATGGAGCCTGTCAGGAATTACATCACAATTAATACTTCCAGTTCAGTACCCACGAATGTATTTCTAGTCTATTTTTAGAATATTTGTTCCTCTCTTATTTTGGTGGAGATAGAAGAGTTTTATTTATGCATTTTTGGTAGGGATTTAAAGGTAACCATTTATTCTTGATAATATGAGTTCAGGGTGTTGTTGTCTGTGTGTATTTCGGCGACAGCGCTCAGTGAGTAATAAGGCCTTGGTGATGATTCGGAAGTGAAATCTGTGTTCTGTTTACATGCTGCTATGTTGACAGTCCAGTATCTCAAAAAAGAGCAGGTCAACCTTTGACAAGAACTTCACCGTGAAGTCATCTTTGAAGGTATTTTAGATTAACATATGATTTGCATTGATTGTCACACAGTGGAAAGGTCAGTACTGAGAAACAAATGTAGAGAACATATAGTAAAATTAATTGTCTTCTATATCCTGTCAGTGCAGTATTGGAGTAAAGTTAAATTGGTATAAAATCTTTATTAGTAACGATAGACACATGAAATTTGAATATGTTAGGTATATTGACTTTGAAAATATAAGAATGAAATTAAAAGTAAAAAATTAATTTTTATTTAAAAATTTTAATAAAGTTTCCTCCCAAAATGCACATATATAATATTTTTTGGAATGATATTAAATGTTATCAGTATGTATATATTCCTACACCATATACAAGCTCCAATGTTGGATATTTGTCACATTTTGTCAGAGAAAATATTTTTGTAAGTCAAAATGAGACCTTCATTTTAAATACATGAAGACAAAATTATATTTTGTATTGGCCATTCAGACTATTTATTACGGCTCCAAGCAGTTAATTTATGTGTTTATGATGAGGTCACTTCCTGAGTAACACATATCTGCTTGTATAGCCTTTAGTAATTGCTTATAAACATAGTTATAAGGTATTTAGTTAGAGGACTGTGATGAAAACTTTATAATAGAACCTACTCAAGTTCTCTACTTAATCATTTTACACTGTCTGTGAATGAAATACAGGTCCAAGGGATAAAATATGCTTTCCCCAGGTATATTTACCCTTGGATGTAAGAAAAGAGCAAAATGATGTTAAGTTGAACACAGAATGAATTCTATTTTATTGTTCAGTTTGGTTAAGATATTGATTGGCGTAGTGTGTCATTGTGGCCAATATGATGTTATGGGAATTCTAATGATCCATCTTGCTTTATCATGCTTTATTAATTACTAATAATATTTGTTAACTGACACTTTAAAGATTACATAAGAAATATTCAAACAGATTATTTGTACTTAACTTTGTATAAGTGATCTTAACATGGTTACATATCCCACCTGAACAAATATCAATACATTTTAGAATGTTTGGGATCAAAAGTTCACATTCAGTACATCATATAGGCTGACAATTGTACCTATAGTGAATCTGTAAGGCACATTTCTGGCTGTGTGCACTGAAAATATCCCAAAATGTTATTTTCATCATGAACATGCCTATGTATGGTAACATATTTCAATTTGGTACTTTGAGAGAGTGCGGTATTGAAGCATCAGCTGATATCTGATTCCACTGAATCAATGAGCTTAATAATTGGTAACCAACACTCTTAAAAATACACTATAAATGTTCAAACAGATCATTTGAATTATGTTTGCACATTTGATCTTAACAAGTACATTGTATATGTCCCACATATGCAATTTTCCATCCTTGTTCACAAGTTTTGGGGATCAGATTTTCACATTTAGTTGATGATATAGGATTTATTGGTACCTATAGTTGATCTGTGTGACCACATTTGGCTGTATTCACTTGCAATATGCAAAATTGTTATTTCCCTCATGAATAAGATTGCTTATAGTAATATATTCTAATTTAGTACATTGTCACTTGACTTTCCTGTATACTGGTATGTACTAATGTTTGCACCAATGATCAAACCTCACTGCCTCAACATTGCCTTAAACTTTATGATACATAGTCTACCTGATTAGTTATTTAAGCTGTAAATGGTTAAATATGCTTCTAGAAACCTGATATATTTTTAGGATGAATTTATCACTTTAATGCATGGCCATTGCTTCACATTTCTGAGTGTCACTCTGTCAAGTTTAATATTTTCCCCCATGCTTGCAACCTTAATGTTACCTTGAAATCACCATATCCAACACATTTTAACTTCATTTACCTAAATCTTACTGTTTTCTAGAATTAAGTGAAACATATTGTATCTTTTCAGGTTTAGCCTGGTATCTGGAACAGTGTGTTAGAGTTGGAACAGCTTGGAAGCTCTCCAATAGTCCGGCGGTGATAGCAAGGTTTTATAAGGGCATGTGCAGTGTACTGCCATAAGTGGCCAAGACTAGTTTATATCACCACACTGATATATAGCACCTCAGAGACTTGGCTTAGGTCTTCACGAGAGAGATCAGCACCATTTTTTAGTAAGGTAGAGCCTCCCTAGAAACTATTTTCCTATCCCATTGTCACCTTTTGTAGTTATCGACATTGAAATGGAATGCATTTTTGCTATAAAACATGGTAGTGGTCCCATCAGAACTTTAAATCTGAATGTGCTATTAGTTATGGAAACAACTGCCTAAGTACCTGACACAATAAATCTGGAACATAGTACCTGGCTTTGTTTCTTTAGTGTGTACACCAATATGTATCTGGACAGGCATATAGCGGTTTACTGCCAAAATCACTATGAGCTATGTTGTTTCACTATCCCTGGGAAAAATGTTATCAGTTGTACAAACCCAGACTACCATTTGTTTTAAATACCATTCATTAGTCAACTTTTCTGTCTAAAATTTGTCAATCTGTGTTTTAAAACTTGTATAACAATTTAAGTTTCCAATAACAATTTACTTTTTAAAATTTAAATGTTTATTTAAATTGCGATTAAAATTTAATTTATCAATATTGATAAATTTCAAACATATTTTCAGACAGGGCTTGTCTTGTATTATAATTTGGTTTTTACTGCATTGAAAAATTTCTATAATTAAGGAAGATATAGCAAATTTAGTTTTGGCTTCTCAAGAGCACTTGGACTAGACCTTGCACCCTGTGGAACACCAGCACTACATACTTTCTGACAGGTGTCACATGTTTTGTTTGCAAGGAATTTCAAAAAGACTTCATGTATAAAGTTGAAATAGGTATAGCATGCAAATATAAAAGTTTGACTAAAATTGGCTTAAAACATGGAGCCTGTCAGGAATTACATCACAATTAATACTTCCAGTTCAGTACCCACGAATGTATTTCTAGTCTATTTTTAGAATATTTGTTCCTCTCTTATTTTGGTGGAGATAGAAGAGTTTTATTTATGCATTTTTGGTAGGGATTTAAAGGTAACCATTTATTCTTGATAATATGAGTTCAGGGTGTTGTTGTCTGTGTGTATTTCGGCGACAGCGCTCAGTGAGTAATAAGGCCTTGGTGATGATTCGGAAGTGAAATCTGTGTTCTGTTTACATGCTGCTATGTTGACAGTCCAGTATCTCAAAAAAGAGCAGGTCAACCTTTGACAAGAACTTCACCGTGAAGTCATCTTTGAAGGTATTTTAGATTAACATATGATTTGCATTGATTGTCACACAGTGGAAAGGTCAGTACTGAGAAACAAATGTAGAGAACATATAGTAAAATTAATTGTCTTCTATATCCTGTCAGTGCAGTATTGGAGTAAAGTTAAATTGGTATAAAATCTTTATTAGTAACGATAGACACATGAAATTTGAATATGTTAGGTATATTGACTTTGAAAATATAAGAATGAAATTAAAAGTAAAAAATTAATTTTTATTTAAAAATTTTAATAAAGTTTCCTCCCAAAATGCACATATATAATATTTTTTGGAATGATATTAAATGTTATCAGTATGTATATATTCCTACACCATATACAAGCTCCAATGTTGGATATTTGTCACATTTTGTCAGAGAAAATATTTTTGTAAGTCAAAATGAGACCTTCATTTTAAATACATGAAGACAAAATTATATTTTGTATTGGCCATTCAGACTATTTATTACGGCTCCAAGCAGTTAATTTATGTGTTTATGATGAGGTCACTTCCTGAGTAACACATATCTGCTTGTATAGCCTTTAGTAATTGCTTATAAACATAGTTATAAGGTATTTAGTTAGAGGACTGTGATGAAAACTTTATAATAGAACCTACTCAAGTTCTCTACTTAATCATTTTACACTGTCTGTGAATGAAATACAGGTCCAAGGGATAAAATATGCTTTCCCCAGGTATATTTACCCTTGGATGTAAGAAAAGAGCAAAATGATGTTAAGTTGAACACAGAATGAATTCTATTTTATTGTTCAGTTTGGTTAAGATATTGATTGGCGTAGTGTGTCATTGTGGCCAATATGATGTTATGGGAATTCTAATGATCCATCTTGCTTTATCATGCTTTATTAATTACTAATAATATTTGTTAACTGACACTTTAAAGATTACATAAGAAATATTCAAACAGATTATTTGTACTTAACTTTGTATAAGTGATCTTAACATGGTTACATATCCCACCTGAACAAATATCAATACATTTTAGAATGTTTGGGATCAAAAGTTCACATTCAGTACATCATATAGGCTGACAATTGTACCTATAGTGAATCTGTAAGGCACATTTCTGGCTGTGTGCACTGAAAATATCCCAAAATGTTATTTTCATCATGAATATGCCTATGTATGGTAACATATTTCAATTTGGTACTTTGAGAGAGTGCGGTATTGAAGCATCAGCTGATATCTGATTCCACTGAATCAATGAGCTTAATAATTGGTAACCAACACTCTTAAAAATACACTATAAATGTTCAAACAGATCATTTGAATTATGTTTGCACATTTGATCTTAACAAGTACATTGTATATGTCCCACATATGCAATTTTCCATCCTTGTTTACAAGTTTTGGGGATCAGATTTTCACATTTAGTTGATGATATAGGATTTATTGGTACCTATAGTTGATCTGTGTGACCACATTTGGCTGTATTCACTTGCAATATGCAAAATTGTTATTTCCCTCATGAATAAGATTGCTTATAGTAATATATTCTAATTTAGTACATTGTCACTTGACTTTCCTGTATACTGGTATGTACTAATGTTTGCACCAATGATCAAACCTCACTGCCTCAACATTGCCTTAAACTTTATGATACATAGTCTACCTGATTAGTTATTTAAGCTGTAAATGGTTAAATATGCTTCTAGAAACCTGATATATTTTTAGGATGAATTTATCACTTTAATGCATGGCCATTGCTTCACATTTCTGAGTGTCACTCTGTCAAGTTTAATATTTTCCCCCATGCTTGCAACCTTAATGTTACCTTGAAATCACCATATCTAACACATTTTAACTTCATTTACCTAAATCTTACTGTTTTCTAGAATTAAGTGAAACATATTGTATCTTTTCAGGTTTAGCCTGGTATCTGGAACAGTGTGTTAGAGTTGGAACAGCTTGGAAGCTCTCCAATAGTCCGGCGGTGATAGCAAGGTTTTATAAGGGCATGTGCAGTGTACTGCCATAAGTGGCCAAGACTAGTTTATATCACCACACTGATATATAGCACCTCAGAGACTTGGCTTAGGTCTTCACGAGAGAGATCAGCACCATTTTTTAGTAAGGTAGAGCCTCCCTAGAAACTATTTTCCTATCCCATTGTCACCTTTTGTAGTTATCGACATTGAAATGGAATGCATTTTTGCTATAAAACATGGTAGTGGTCCCATCAGAACTTTAAATCTGAATGTGCTATTAGTTATGGAAACAACTGCCTAAGTACCTGACACAATAAATCTGGAACATAGTACCTGGCTTTGTTTCTTTAGTGTGTACACCAATATGTATCTGGACAGGCATATAGCGGTTTACTGCCAAAATCACTATGAGCTATGTTGTTTCACTATCCCTGGGAAAAATGTTATCAGTTGTACAAACCCAGACTACCATTTGTTTTAAATACCATTCATTAGTCAACTTTTCTGTCTAAAATTTGTCAATCTGTGTTTTAAAACTTGTATAACAATTTAAGTTTCCAATAACAATTTACTTTTTAAAATTTAAATGTTTATTTAAATTGCGATTAAAATTTAAGTTATCAATATTGATAAATTTCAAACATATTTTCAGACAGGGCTTGTCTTGTATTATAATTTGGTTTTTACTGCATTGAAAAATTTCTATAATTAAGGAAGATATAGCAAATTTAGTTTTGGCTTCTCAAGAGCACTTGGACTAGACCTTGCACCCTGTGGAACACCAGCACTACATACTTTCTGACAGGTGTCACATGTTTTGTTTGCAAGGAATTTCAAAAAGACTTCATGTATAAAGTTGAAATAGGTATAGCATGCAAATATAAAAGTTTGACTAAAATTGGCTTAAAACATGGAGCCTGTCAGGAATTACATCACAATTAATACTTCCAGTTCAGTACCCACGAATGTATTTCTAGTCTATTTTTAGAATATTTGTTCCTCTCTTATTTTGGTGGAGATAGAAGAGTTTTATTTATGCATTTTTGGTAGGGATTTAAAGGTAACCATTTATTCTTGATAATATGAGTTCAGGGTGTTGTTGTCTGTGTGTATTTCGGCGACAGCGCTCAGTGAGTAATAAGGCCTTGGTGATGATTCGGAAGTGAAATCTGTGTTCTGTTTACATGCTGCTATGTTGACAGTCCAGTATCTCAAAAAAGAGCAGGTCAACCTTTGACAAGAACTTCACCGTGAAGTCATCTTTGAAGGTATTTTAGATTAACATATGATTTGCATTGATTGTCACACAGTGGAAAGGTCAGTACTGAGAAACAAATGTAGAGAACATATAGTAAAATTAATTGTCTTCTATATCCTGTCAGTGCAGTATTGGAGTAAAGTTAAATTGGTATAAAATCTTTATTAGTAATGATAGACACATGAAATTTGAATATGTTAGGTATATTGACTTTGAAAATATAAGAATGAAATTAAAAGTAAAAAATTAATTTTTATTTAAAAATTTTAATAAAGTTTCCTCCCAAAATGCACATATATAATATTTTTTGGAATGATATTAAATGTTATCAGTATGTATATATTCCTACACCATATACAAGCTCCAATGTTGGATATTTGTCACATTTTGTCAGAGAAAATATTTTTGTAAGTCAAAATGAGACCTTCATTTTAAATACATGAAGACAAAATTATATTTTGTATTGGCCATTCAGACTATTTATTACGGCTCCAAGCAGTTAATGTATGTGTTTATGATGAGGTCACTTCCTGAGTAACACATATCTGCTTGTATAGCCTTTAGTAATTGCTTATAAACATAGTTATAAGGTATTTAGTTAGAGGACTGTGATGAAAACTTTATAATAGAACCTACTCAAGTTCTCTACTTAATCATTTTACACTGTCTGTGAATGAAATACAGGTCCAAGGGATAAAATATGCTTTCCCCAGGTATATTTACCCTTGGATGTAAGAAAAGAGCAAAATGATGTTAAGTTGAACACAGAATGAATTCTATTTTATTGTTCAGTTTGGTTAAGATATTGATTGGCGTAGTGTGTCATTGTGGCCAATATGATGTTATGGGAATTCTAATGATCCATCTTGCTTTATCATGCTTTATTAATTACTAATAATATTTGTTAACTGACACTTTAAAGATTACATAAGAAATATTCAAACAGATTATTTGTACTTAACTTTGTATAAGTGATCTTAACATGGTTACATATCCCACCTGAACAAATATCAATACATTTTAGAATGTTTGGGATCAAAAGTTCACATTCAGTACATCATATAGGCTGACAATTGTACCTATAGTGAATCTGTAAGGCACATTTCTGGCTGTGTGCACTGAAAATATCCCAAAATGTTATTTTCATCATGAATATGCCTATGTATGGTAACATATTTCAATTTGGTACTTTGAGAGAGTGCGGTATTGAAGCATCAGCTGATATCTGATTCCACTGAATCAATGAGCTTAATAATTGGTAACCAACACTCTTAAAAATACACTATAAATGTTCAAACAGATCATTTGAATTATGTTTGCACATTTGATCTTAACAAGTACATTGTATATGTCCCACATATGCAATTTTCCATCCTTGTTTACAAGTTTTGGGGATCAGATTTTCACATTTAGTTGATGATATAGGATTTATTGGTACCTATAGTTGATCTGTGTGACCACATTTGGCTGTATTCACTTGCAATATGCAAAATTGTTATTTCCCTCATGAATAAGATTGCTTATAGTAATATATTCTAATTTAGTACATTGTCACTTGACTTTCCTGTATACTGGTATGTACTAATGTTTGCACCAATGATCAAACCTCACTGCCTCAACATTGCCTTAAACTTTATGATACATAGTCTACCTGATTAGTTATTTAAGCTGTAAATGGTTAAATATGCTTCTAGAAACCTGATATATTTTTAGGATGAATTTATCACTTTAATGCATGGCCATTGCTTCACATTTCTGAGTGTCACTCTGTCAAGTTTAATATTTTCCCCCATGCTTGCAACCTTAATGTTACCTTGAAATCACCATATCTAACACATTTTAACTTCATTTACCTAAATCTTACTGTTTTCTAGAATTAAGTGAAACATATTGTATCTTTTCAGGTTTAGCCTGGTATCTGGAACAGTGTGTTAGAGTTGGAACAGCTTGGAAGCTCTCCAATAGTCCGGCGGTGATAGCAAGGTTTTATAAGGGCATGTGCAGTGTACTGCCATAAGTGGCCAAGACTAGTTTATATCACCACACTGATATATAGCACCTCAGAGACTTGGCTTAGGTCTTCACGAGAGAGATCAGCACCATTTTTTAGTAAGGTAGAGCCTCCCTAGAAACTATTTTCCTATCCCATTGTCACCTTTTGTAGTTATCAACATTGAAATGGAATGCATTTTTGCTATAAAACATGGTAGTGGTCCCATCAGAACTTTAAATCTGAATGTGCTATTAGTTATGGAAACAACTGCCTAAGTACCTGACACAATAAATCTGGAACATAGTACCTGGCTTTGTTTCTTTAGTGTGTACACCAATATGTATCTGGACAGGCATATAGCGGTTTACTGCCAAAATCACTATGAGCTATGTTGTTTCACTATCCCTGGGAAAAATGTTATCAGTTGTACAAACCCAGACTACCATTTGTTTTAAATACCATTCATTAGTCAACTTTTCTGTCTAAAATTTGTCAATCTGTGTTTTAAAACTTGTATAACAATTTAAGTTTCCAATAACAATTTACTTTTTAAAATTTAAATGTTTATTTAAATTGCGATTAAAATTTAATTTATCAATATTGATAAATTTCAAACATATTTTCAGACAGGGCTTGTCTTGTATTATAATTTGGTTTTTACTGCATTGAAAAATTTCTATAATTAAGGAAGATATAGCAAATTTAGTTTTGGCTTCTCAAGAGCACTTGGACTAGACCTTGCACCCTGTGGAACACCAGCACTACATACTTTCTGACAGGTGTCACATGTTTTGTTTGCAAGGAATTTCAAAAAGACTTCATGTATAAAGTTGAAATAGGTATAGCATGCAAATATAAAAGTTTGACTAAAATTGGCTTAAAACATGGAGCCTGTCAGGAATTACATCACAATTAATACTTCCAGTTCAGTACCCACGAATGTATTTCTAGTCTATTTTTAGAATATTTGTTCCTCTCTTATTTTGGTGGAGATAGAAGAGTTTTATTTATGCATTTTTGGTAGGGATTTAAAGGTAACCATTTATTCTTGATAATATGAGTTCAGGGTGTTGTTGTCTGTGTGTATTTCGGCGACAGCGCTCAGTGAGTAATAAGGCCTTGGTGATGATTCGGAAGTGAAATCTGTGTTCTGTTTACATGCTGCTATGTTGACAGTCCAGTATCTCAAAAAAGAGCAGGTCAACCTTTGACAAGAACTTCACCGTGAAGTCATCTTTGAAGGTATTTTAGATTAACATATGATTTGCATTGATTGTCACACAGTGGAAAGGTCAGTACTGAGAAACAAATGTAGAGAACATATAGTAAAATTAATTGTCTTCTATATCCTGTCAGTGCAGTATTGGAGTAAAGTTAAATTGGTATAAAATCTTTATTAGTAATGATAGACACATGAAATTTGAATATGTTAGGTATATTGACTTTGAAAATATAAGAATGAAATTAAAAGTAAAAAATTAATTTTTATTTAAAAATTTTAATAAAGTTTCCTCCCAAAATGCACATATATAATATTTTTTGGAATGATATTAAATGTTATCAGTATGTATATATTCCTACACCATATACAAGCTCCAATGTTGGATATTTGTCACATTTTGTCAGAGAAAATATTTTTGTAAGTCAAAATGAGACCTTCATTTTAAATACATGAAGACAAAATTATATTTTGTATTGGCCATTCAGACTATTTATTACGGCTCCAAGCAGTTAATGTATGTGTTTATGATGAGGTCACTTCCTGAGTAACACATATCTGCTTGTATAGCCTTTAGTAATTGCTTATAAACATAGTTATAAGGTATTTAGTTAGAGGACTGTGATGAAAACTTTATAATAGAACCTACTCAAGTTCTCTACTTAATCATTTTACACTGTCTGTGAATGAAATACAGGTCCAAGGGATAAAATATGCTTTCCCCAGGTATATTTACCCTTGGATGTAAGAAAAGAGCAAAATGATGTTAAGCTGAACACAGAATGAATTCTATTTTATTGTTCAGTTTGGTTAAGATATTGATTGGCGTAGTGTGTCATTGTGGCCAATATGATGTTATGGGAATTCTAATGATCCATCTTGCTTTATCATGCTTTATTAATTACTAATAATATTTGTTAACTGACACTTTAAAGATTACATAAGAAATATTCAAACAGATTATTTGTACTTAACTTTGTATAAGTGATCTTAACATGGTTACATATCCCACCTGAACAAATATCAATACATTTTAGAATGTTTGGGATCAAAAGTTCACATTCAGTACATCATATAGGCTGACAATTGTACCTATAGTGAATCTGTAAGGCACATTTCTGGCTGTGTGCACTGAAAATATCCCAAAATGTTATTTTCATCATGAATATGCCTATGTATGGTAACATATTTCAATTTGGTACTTTGAGAGAGTGCGGTATTGAAGCATCAGCTGATATCTGATTCCACTGAATCAATGAGCTTAATAATTGGTAACCAACACTCTTAAAAATACACTATAAATGTTCAAACAGATCATTTGAATTATGTTTGCACATTTGATCTTAACAAGTACATTGTATATGTCCCACATATGCAATTTTCCATCCTTGTTTACAAGTTTTGGGGATCAGATTTTCACATTTAGTTGATGATATGGGATTTATTGGTACCTATAGTTGATCTGTGTGACCACATTTGGCTGTATTCACTTGCAATATGCAAAATTGTTATTTCCCTCATGAATAAGATTGCTTATAGTAATATATTCTAATTTAGTACATTGTCACTTGACTTTCCTGTATACTGGTATGTACTAATGTTTGCACCAATGATCAAACCTCACTGCCTCAACATTGCCTTAAACTTTATGATACATAGTCTACCTGATTAGTTATTTAAGCTGTAAATGGTTAAATATGCTTCTAGAAACCTGATATATTTTTAGGATGAATTTATCACTTTAATGCATGGCCATTGCTTCACATTTCTGAGTGTCACTCTGTCAAGTTTAATATTTTCCCCCATGCTTGCAACCTTAATGTTACCTTGAAATCACCATATCTAACACATTTTAACTTCATTTACCTAAATCTTACTGTTTTCTAGAATTAAGTGAAACATATTGTATCTTTTCAGGTTTAGCCTGGTATCTGGAACAGTGTGTTAGAGTTGGAACAGCTTGGAAGCTCTCCAATAGTCCGGCGGTGATAGCAAGGTTTTATAAGGGCATGTGCAGTGTACTGCCATAAGTGGCCAAGACTAGTTTATATCACCACACTGATATATAGCACCTCAGAGACTTGGCTTAGGTCTTCACGAGAGAGATCAGCACCATTTTTTAGTAAGGTAGAGCCTCCCTAGAAACTATTTTCCTATCCCATTGTCACCTTTTGTAGTTATCGACATTGAAATGGAATGCATTTTTGCTATAAAACATGGTAGTGGTCCCATCAGAACTTTAAATCTGAATGTGCTATTAGTTATGGAAACAACTGCCTAAGTACCTGACACAATAAATCTGGAACATAGTACCTGGCTTTGTTTCTTTAGTGTGTACACCAATATGTATCTGGACAGGCATATAGCGGTTTACTGCCAAAATCACTATGAGCTATGTTGTTTCACTATCCCTGGGAAAAATGTTATCAGTTGTACAAACCCAGACTACCATTTGTTTTAAATACCATTCATTAGTCAACTTTTCTGTCTAAAATTTGTCAATCTGTGTTTTAAAACTTGTATAACAATTTAAGTTTCCAATAACAATTTACTTTTTAAAATTTAAATGTTTATTTAAATTGCGATTAAAATTTAATTTATCAATATTGATAAATTTCAAACATATTTTCAGACAGGGCTTGTCTTGTATTATAATTTGGTTTTTACTGCATTGAAAAATTTCTATAATTAAGGAAGATATAGCAAATTTAGTTTTGGCTTCTCAAGAGCACTTGGACTAGACCTTGCACCCTGTGGAACACCAGCACTACATACTTTCTGACAGGTGTCACATGTTTTGTTTGCAAGGAATTTCAAAAAGACTTCATGTATAAAGTTGAAATAGGTATAGCATGCAAATATAAAAGTTTGACTAAAATTGGCTTAAAACATGGAGCCTGTCAGGAATTACATCACAATTAATACTTCCAGTTCAGTACCCACGAATGTATTTCTAGTCTATTTTTAGAATATTTGTTCCTCTCTTATTTTGGTGGAGATAGAAGAGTTTTATTTATGCATTTTTGGTAGGGATTTAAAGGTAACCATTTATTCTTGATAATATGAGTTCAGGGTGTTGTTGTCTGTGTGTATTTCGGCGACAGCGCTCAGTGAGTAATAAGGCCTTGGTGATGATTCGGAAGTGAAATCTGTGTTCTGTTTACATGCTGCTATGTTGACAGTCCAGTATCTCAAAAAAGAGCAGGTCAACCTTTGACAAGAACTTCACCGTGAAGTCATCTTTGAAGGTATTTTAGATTAACATATGATTTGCATTGATTGTCACACAGTGGAAAGGTCAGTACTGAGAAACAAATGTAGAGAACATATAGTAAAATTAATTGTCTTCTATATCCTGTCAGTGCAGTATTGGAGTAAAGTTAAATTGGTATAAAATCTTTATTAGTAATGATAGACACATGAAATTTGAATATGTTAGGTATATTGACTTTGAAAATATAAGAATGAAATTAAAAGTAAAAAATTAATTTTTATTTAAAAATTTTAATAAAGTTTCCTCCCAAAATGCACATATATAATATTTTTTGGAATGATATTAAATGTTATCAGTATGTATATATTCCTACACCATATACAAGCTCCAATGTTGGATATTTGTCACATTTTGTCAGAGAAAATATTTTTGTAAGTCAAAATGAGACCTTCATTTTAAATACATGAAGACAAAATTATATTTTGTATTGGCCATTCAGACTATTTATTACGGCTCCAAGCAGTTAATGTATGTGTTTATGATGAGGTCACTTCCTGAGTAACACATATCTGCTTGTATAGCCTTTAGTAATTGCTTATAAACATAGTTATAAGGTATTTAGTTAGAGGACTGTGATGAAAACTTTATAATAGAACCTACTCAAGTTCTCTACTTAATCATTTTACACTGTCTGTGAATGAAATACAGGTCCAAGGGATAAAATATGCTTTCCCCAGGTATATTTACCCTTGGATGTAAGAAAAGAGCAAAATGATGTTAAGTTGAACACAGAATGAATTCTATTTTATTGTTCAGTTTGGTTAAGATATTGATTGGCGTAGTGTGTCATTGTGGCCAATATGATGTTATGGGAATTCTAATGATCCATCTTGCTTTATCATGCATTATTAATTACTAATAATATTTGTTAACTGACACTTTAAAGATTACATAAGAAATATTCAAACAGATTATTTGTACTTAACTTTGTATAAGTGATCTTAACATGGTTACATATCCCACCTGAACAAATATCAATACATTTTAGAATGTTTGGGATCAAAAGTTCACATTCAGTACATCATATAGGCTGACAATTGTACCTATAGTGAATCTGTAAGGCACATTTCTGGCTGTGTGCACTGAAAATATCCCAAAATGTTATTTTCATCATGAATATGCCTATGTATGGTAACATATTTCAATTTGGTACTTTGAGAGAATGCGGTATTGAAGCATCAGCTGATATCTGATTCCACTGAATCAATGAGCTTAATAATTGGTAACCAACACTCTTAAAAATACACTATAAATGTTCAAACAGATCATTTGAATTATGTTTGCACATTTGATCTTAACAAGTACATTGTATATGTCCCACATATGCAATTTTCCATCCTTGTTTACAAGTTTTGGGGATCAGATTTTCACATTTAGTTGATGATATAGGATTTATTGGTACCTATAGTTGATCTGTGTGACCACATTTGGCTGTATTCACTTGCAATATGCAAAATTGTTATTTCCCTCATGAATAAGATTGCTTATAGTAATATATTCTAATTTAGTACATTGTCACTTGACTTTCCTGTATACTGGTATGTACTAATGTTTGCACCAATGATCAAACCTCACTGCCTCAACATTGCCTTAAACTTTATGATACATAGTCTACCTGATTAGTTATTTAAGCTGTAAATGGTTAAATATGCTTCTAGAAACCTGATATATTTTTAGGATGAATTTATCACTTTAATGCATGGCCATTGCTTCACATTTCTGAGTGTCACTCTGTCAAGTTTAATATTTTCCCCCATGCTTGCAACCTTAATGTTACCTTGAAATCACCATATCTAACACATTTTAACTTCATTTACCTAAATCTTACTGTTTTCTAGAATTAAGTGAAACATATTGTATCTTTTCAGGTTTAGCCTGGTATCTGGAACAGTGTGTTAGAGTTGGAACAGCTTGGAAGCTCTCCAATAGTCCGGCGGTGATAGCAAGGTTTTATAAGGGCATGTGCAGTGTACTGCCATAAGTGGCCAAGACTAGTTTATATCACCACACTGATATATAGCACCTCAGAGACTTGGCTTAGGTCTTCACGAGAGAGATCAGCACCATTTTTTAGTAAGGTAGAGCCTCCCTAGAAACTATTTTCCTATCCCATTGTCACCTTTTGTAGTTATCGACATTGAAATGGAATGCATTTTTGCTATAAAACATGGTAGTGGTCCCATCAGAACTTTAAATCTGAATGTGCTATTAGTTATGGAAACAACTGCCTAAGTACCTGACACAATAAATCTGGAACATAGTACCTGGCTTTGTTTCTTTAGTGTGTACACCAATATGTATCTGGACAGGCATATAGCGGTTTACTGCCAAAATCACTATGAGCTATGTTGTTTCACTATCCCTGGGAAAAATGTTATCAGTTGTACAAACCCAGACTACCATTTGTTTTAAATACCATTCATTAGTCAACTTTTCTGTCTAAAATTTGTCAATCTGTGTTTTAAAACTTGTATAACAATTTAAGTTTCCAATAACAATTTACTTTTTAAAATTTAAATGTTTATTTAAATTGCGATTAAAATTTAATTTATCAATATTGATAAATTTCAAACATATTTTCAGACAGGGCTTGTCTTGTATTATAATTTGGTTTTTACTGCATTGAAAAATTTCTATAATTAAGGAAGATATAGCAAATTTAGTTTTGGCTTCTCAAGAGCACTTGGACTAGACCTTGCACCCTGTGGAACACCAGCACTACATACTTTCTGACAGGTGTCACATGTTTTGTTTGCAAGGAATTTCAAAAAGACTTCATGTATAAAGTTGAAATAGGTATAGCATGCAAATATAAAAGTTTGACTAAAATTGGCTTAAAACATGGAGCCTGTCAGGAATTACATCACAATTAATACTTCCAGTTCAGTACCCACGAATGTATTTCTAGTCTATTTTTAGAATATTTGTTCCTCTCTTATTTTGGTGGAGATAGAAGAGTTTTATTTATGCATTTTTGGTAGGGATTTAAAGGTAACCATTTATTCTTGATAATATGAGTTCAGGGTGTTGTTGTCTGTGTGTATTTCGGCGACAGCGCTCAGTGAGTAATAAGGCCTTGGTGATGATTCGGAAGTGAAATCTGTGTTCTGTTTACATGCTGCTATGTTGACAGTCCAGTATCTCAAAAAAGAGCAGGTCAACCTTTGACAAGAACTTCACCGTGAAGTCATCTTTGAAGGTATTTTAGATTAACATATGATTTGCATTGATTGTCACACAGTGGAAAGGTCAGTACTGAGAAACAAATGTAGAGAACATATAGTAAAATTAATTGTCTTCTATATCCTGTCAGTGCAGTATTGGAGTAAAGTTAAATTGGTATAAAATCTTTATTAGTAATGATAGACACATGAAATTTGAATATGTTAGGTATATTGACTTTGAAAATATAAGAATGAAATTAAAAGTAAAAAATTAATTTTTATTTAAAAATTTTAATAAAGTTTCCTCCCAAAATGCACATATATAATATTTTTTGGAATGATATTAAATGTTATCAGTATGTATATATTCCTACACCATATACAAGCTCCAATGTTGGATATTTGTCACATTTTGTCAGAGAAAATATTTTTGTAAGTCAAAATGAGACCTTCATTTTAAATACATGAAGACAAAATTATATTTTGTATTGGCCATTCAGACTATTTATTACGGCTCCAAGCAGTTAATTTATGTGTTTATGATGAGGTCACTTCCTGAGTAACACATATCTGCTTGTATAGCCTTTAGTAATTGCTTATAAACATAGTTATAAGGTATTTAGTTAGAGGACTGTGATGAAAACTTTATAATAGAACCTACTCAAGTTCTCTACTTAATCATTTTACACTGTCTGTGAATGAAATACAGGTCCAAGGGATAAAATATGCTTTCCCCAGGTATATTTACCCTTGGATGTAAGAAAAGAGCAAAATGATGTTAAGTTGAACACAGAATGAATTCTATTTTATTGTTCAGTTTGGTTAAGATATTGATTGGCGTAGTGTGTCATTGTGGCCAATATGATGTTATGGGAATTCTAATGATCCATCTTGCTTTATCATGCTTTATTAATTACTAATAATATTTGTTAACTGACACTTTAAAGATTACATAAGAAATATTCAAACAGATTATTTGTACTTAACTTTGTATAAGTGATCTTAACATGGTTACATATCCCACCTGAACAAATATCAATACATTTTAGAATGTTTGGGATCAAAAGTTCACATTCAGTACATCATATAGGCTGACAATTGTACCTATAGTGAATCTGTAAGGCACATTTCTGGCTGTGTGCACTGAAAATATCCCAAAATGTTATTTTCATCATGAATATGCCTATGTATGGTAACATATTTCAATTTGGTACTTTGAGAGAATGCGGTATTGAAGCATCAGCTGATATCTGATTCCACTGAATCAATGAGCTTAATAATTGGTAACCAACACTCTTAAAAATACACTATAAATGTTCAAACAGATCATTTGAATTATGTTTGCACATTTGATCTTAACAAGTACATTGTATATGTCCCACATATGCAATTTTCCATCCTTGTTTACAAGTTTTGGGGATCAGATTTTCACATTTAGTTGATGATATAGGATTTATTGGTACCTATAGTTGATCTGTGTGACCACATTTGGCTGTATTCACTTGCAATATGCAAAATTGTTATTTCCCTCATGAATAAGATTGCTTATAGTAATATATTCTAATTTAGTACATTGTCACTTGACTTTCCTGTATACTGGTATGTACTAATGTTTGCACCAATGATCAAACCTCACTGCCTCAACATTGCCTTAAACTTTATGATACATAGTCTACCTGATTAGTTATTTAAGCTGTAAATGGTTAAATATGCTTCTAGAAACCTGATATATTTTTAGGATGAATTTATCACTTTAATGCATGGCCATTGCTTCACATTTCTGAGTGTCACTCTGTCAAGTTTAATATTTTCCCCCATGCTTGCAACCTTAATGTTACCTTGAAATCACCATATCTAACACATTTTAACTTCATTTACCTAAATCTTACTGTTTTATAGAATTAAGTGAAACATATTGTATCTTTTCAGGTTTAGCCTGGTATCTGGAACAGTGTGTTAGAGTTGGAACAGCTTGGAAGCTCTCCAATAGTCCGGCGGTGATAGCAAGGTTTTATAAGGGCATGTGCAGTGTACTGCCATAAGTGGCCAAGACTAGTTTATATCACCACACTGATATATAGCACCTCAGAGACTTGGCTTAGGTCTTCACGAGAGAGATCAGCACCATTTTTTAGTAAGGTAGAGCCTCCCTAGAAACTATTTTCCTATCCCATTGTCACCTTTTGTAGTTATCGACATTGAAATGGAATGCATTTTTGCTATAAAACATGGTAGTGGTCCCATCAGAACTTTAAATCTGAATGTGCTATTAGTTATGGAAACAACTGCCTAAGTACCTGACACAATAAATCTGGAACATAGTACCTGGCTTTGTTTCTTTAGTGTGTACACCAATATGTATCTGGACAGGCATATAGCGGTTTACTGCCAAAATCACTATGAGCTATGTTGTTTCACTATCCCTGGGAAAAATGTTATCAGTTGTACAAACCCAGACTACCATTTGTTTTAAATACCATTCATTAGTCAACTTTTCTGTCTAAAATTTGTCAATCTGTGTTTTAAAACTTGTATAACAATTTAAGTTTCCAATAACAATTTACTTTTTAAAATTTAAATGTTTATTTAAATTGCGATTAAAATTTAATTTATCAATATTGATAAATTTCAAACATATTTTCAGACAGGGCTTGTCTTGTATTATAATTTGTTTTTTACTGCATTGAAAAATTTCTATAATTAAGGAAGATATAGCAAATTTAGTTTTGGCTTCTCAAGAGCACTTGGACTAGACCTTGCACCCTGTGGAACACCAGCACTACATACTTTCTGACAGGTGTCACATGTTTTGTTTGCAAGGAATTTCAAAAAGACTTCATGTATAAAGTTGAAATAGGTATAGCATGCAAATATAAAAGTTTGACTAAAATTGGCTTAAAACATGGAGCCTGTCAGGAATTACATCACAATTAATACTTCCAGTTCAGTACCCACGAATGTATTTCTAGTCTATTTTTAGAATATTTGTTCCTCTCTTATTTTGGTGGAGATAGAAGAGTTTTATTTATGCATTTTTGGTAGGGATTTAAAGGTAACCATTTATTCTTGATAATATGAGTTCAGGGTGTTGTTGTCTGTGTGTATTTCGGCGACAGCGCTCAGTGAGTAATAAGGCCTTGGTGATGATTCGGAAGTGAAATCTGTGTTCTGTTTACATGCTGCTATGTTGACAGTCCAGTATCTCAAAAAAGAGCAGGTCAACCTTTGACAAGAACTTCACCGTGAAGTCATCTTTGAAGGTATTTTAGATTAACATATGATTTGCATTGATTGTCACACAGTGGAAAGGTCAGTACTTAGAAACAAATGTAGAGAACATATAGTAAAATTAATTGTCTTCTATATCCTGTCAGTGCAGTATTGGAGTAAAGTTAAATTGGTATAAAATCTTTATTAGTAATGATAGACACATGAAATTTGAATATGTTAGGTATATTGACTTTGAAAATATAAGAATGAAATTAAAAGTAAAAAATTAATTTTTATTTAAAAATTTTAATAAAGTTTCCTCCCAAAATGCACATATATAATATTTTTTGGAATGATATTAAATGTTATCAGTATGTATATATTCCTACACCATATACAAGCTCCAATGTTGGATATTTGTCACATTTTGTCAGAGAAAATATTTTTGTAAGTCAAAATGAGACCTTCATTTTAAATACATGAAGACAAAATTATATTTTGTATTGGCCATTCAGACTATTTATTACGGCTCCAAGCAGTTAATTTATGTGTTTATGATGAGGTCACTTCCTGAGTAACACATATCTGCTTGTATAGCCTTTAGTAATTGCTTATAAACATAGTTATAAGGTATTTAGTTAGAGGACTGTGATGAAAACTTTATAATAGAACCTACTCAAGTTCTCTACTTAATCATTTTACACTGTCTGTGAATGAAATACAGGTCCAAGGGATAAAATATGCTTTCCCCAGGTATATTTACCCTTGGATGTAAGAAAAGAGCAAAATGATGTTAAGTTGAACACAGAATGAATTCTATTTTATTGTTCAGTTTGGTTAAGATATTGATTGGCGTAGTGTGTCATTGTGGCCAATATGATGTTATGGGAATTCTAATGATCCATCTTGCTTTATCATGCTTTATTAATTACTAATAATATTTGTTAACTGACACTTTAAAGATTACATAAGAAATATTCAAACAGATTATTTGTACTTAACTTTGTATAAGTGATCTTAACATGGTTACATATCCCACCTGAACAAATATCAATACATTTTAGAATGTTTGGGATCAAAAGTTCACATTCAGTACATCATATAGGCTGACAATTGTACCTATAGTGAATCTGTAAGGCACATTTCTGGCTGTGTGCACTGAAAATATCCCAAAATGTTATTTTCATCATGAATATGCCTATGTATGGTAACATATTTCAATTTGGTACTTTGAGAGAATGCGGTATTGAAGCATCAGCTGATATCTGATTCCACTGAATCAATGAGCTTAATAATTGGTAACCAACACTCTTAAAAATACACTATAAATGTTCAAACAGATCATTTGAATTATGTTTGCACATTTGATCTTAACAAGTACATTGTATATGTCCCACATATGCAATTTTCCATCCTTGTTTACAAGTTTTGGGGATCAGATTTTCACATTTAGTTGATGATATAGGATTTATTGGTACCTATAGTTGATCTGTGTGACCACATTTGGCTGTATTCACTTGCAATATGCAAAATTGTTATTTCCCTCATGAATAAGATTGCTTATAGTAATATATTCTAATTTAGTACATTGTCACTTGACTTTCCTGTATACTGGTATGTACTAATGTTTGCACCAATGATCAAACCTCACTGCCTCAACATTGCCTTAAACTTTATGATACATAGTCTACCTGATTAGTTATTTAAGCTGTAAATGGTTAAATATGCTTCTAGAAACCTGATATATTTTTAGGATGAATTTATCACTTTAATGCATGGCCATTGCTTCACATTTCTGAGTGTCACTCTGTCAAGTTTAATATTTTCCCCCATGCTTGCAACCTTAATGTTATCTTGAAATCACCATATCTAACACATTTTAACTTCATTTACCTAAATCTTACTGTTTTCTAGAATTAAGTGAAACATATTGTATCTTTTCAGGTTTAGCCTGGTATCTGGAACAGTGTGTTAGAGTTGGAACAGCTTGGAAGCTCTCCAATAGTCCGGCGGTGATAGCAAGGTTTTATAAGGGCATGTGCAGTGTACTGCCATAAGTGGCCAAGACTAGTTTATATCACCACACTGATATATAGCACCTCAGAGACTTGGCTTAGGTCTTCACGAGAGAGATCAGCACCATTTTTTAGTAAGGTAGAGCCTCCCTAGAAACTATTTTCCTATCCCATTGTCACCTTTTGTAGTTATCGACATTGAAATGGAATGCATTTTTGCTATAAAACATGGTAGTGGTCCCATCAGAACTTTAAATCGGAATGTGCTATTAGTTATGGAAACAACTGCCTAAGTACCTGACACAATAAATCTGGAACATAGTACCTGGCTTTGTTTCTTTAGTGTGTACACCAATATGTATCTGGACAGGCATATAGCGGTTTACTGCCAAAATCACTATGAGCTATGTTGTTTCACTATCCCTGGGAAAAATGTTATCAGTTGTACAAACCCAGACTACCATTTGTTTTAAATACCATTCATTAGTCAACTTTTCTGTCTAAAATTTGTCAATCTGTGTTTTAAAACTTGTATAACAATTTAAGTTTCCAATAACAATTTACTTTTTAAAATTTAAATGTTTATTTAAATTGCGATTAAAATTTAATTTATCAATATTGATAAATTTCAAACATATTTTCAGACAGGGCTTGTCTTGTATTATAATTTGTTTTTTACTGCATTGAAAAATTTCTATAATTAAGGAAGATATAGCAAATTTAGTTTTGGCTTCTCAAGAGCACTTGGACTAGACCTTGCACCCTGTGGAACACCAGCACTACATACTTTCTGACAGGTGTCACATGTTTTGTTTGCAAGGAATTTCAAAAAGACTTCATGTATAAAGTTGAAATAGGTATAGCATGCAAATATAAAAGTTTGACTAAAATTGGCTTAAAACATGGAGCCTGTCAGGAATTACATCACAATTAATACTTCCAGTTCAGTACCCACGAATGTATTTCTAGTCTATTTTTAGAATATTTGTTCCTCTCTTATTTTGGTGGAGATAGAAGAGTTTTATTTATGCATTTTTGGTAGGGATTTAAAGGTAACCATTTATTATTGATAATATGAGCTCAGGGTGTTGTTGTCTGTGTGTATTTTGGCGACAGCGCTCAGTGAGTAATAAGGCCTTGGTGATGATTCGGAAGTGAAATCTGTGTTCTGTTTACATGCTGCTATGTTGACAGTCCAGTATCTCAAAAAAGAGCAGGTCAACCTTTGACAAGAATTTCACCGTGAAGTCATCTTTGAAGGTATTTTAGATTAACATATGATTTGCATTGATTGTCACACAGTGGAAAGGTCAGTACTGAGAAACAAATGTAGAGAACATATAGTAAAATGAATTGTCTTCTATATCCTGTCAGTGCAGTATTGGAGTAAAGTTAAATTGGTATAAAATCTTTATTAGTAATGATAGACACATGAAATTTGAATATGTTAGGTATATTGACTTTGAAAATATAAGAATGAAATTAAAAGTAAAAAATTAATTTTTATTTAAAAATTTTAATAAAGTTTCCTCCCAAAATGCACATATATAATATTTTTTGGAATGATATTAAATGTTATCAGTATGTATATATTCCTACACCATATACAAGCTCCAATGTTGGATATTTGTCACATTTTGTCAGAGAAAATATTTTTGTAAGTCAAAATGAGACCTTCATTTTAAATACATGAAGACAAAATTATATTTTGTATTGGCCATTCAGACTATTTATTACGGCACCAAGCAGTTAATTTATGTGTTTATGATGAGGTCACTTCCTGAGTAACACATATCTGCTTGTATAGCCTTTCGTAATTGCTTATAAACATAGTTATAAGGTATTTAGTTAGAGGACTGTGATGAAAACTTTATAATAGAACCTACTCAAGTTCTCTACTTAATCATTTTACACTGTCTGTGAATGAAATACAGGTCCAAGGGATAAAATATGCTTTCCCCAGGTATATTTACCCTTGGATGTAAGAAAAGAGCAAAATGATGTTAAGTTGAACACAGAATGAATTCTATTGTATTGTTCAGTTTGGTTAAGATATTGATTGGCGTAGTGTGTCATTGTGGCCAATATGATGTTATGGGAATTCTAATGATCCATCTTGCTTTATCATGCTTTATTAATTACTAATAATATTTGTTAACTGACACTTTAAAGATTACATAAGAAATATTCAAACAGATTATTTGTACTTAACTTTGTATAAGTGATCTTAACATGGTTACATATCCCACCTGAACAAATATCAATACATTTTAGAATGTTTGGGATCAAAAGTTCACATTCAGTACATCATATAGGCTGACAATTGTACCTATAGTGAATCTGTAAGGCACATTTCTGGCTGTGTGCACTGAAAATATCCCAAAATGTTATTTTCATCATGAATATGCCTATGTATGGTAACATATTTCAATTTGGTACTTTGAGAGAGTGCGGTATTGAAGCATCAGCTGATATCTGATTCCACTGAATCAATGAGCTTAATAATTGGTAACCAACACTCTTAAAAATACACTATAAATGTTCAAACAGATCATTTGAATTATGTTTGCACATTTGATCTTAACAAGTACATTGTATATGTCCCACATATGCAATTTTCCATCCTTGTTTACAAGTTTTGGGGATCAGATTTTCACATTTAGTTGATGATATAGGATTTATTGGTACCTATAGTTGATCTGTGTGACCACATTTGGCTGTATTCACTTGCAATATGCAAAATTGTTATTTCCCTCATGAATAAGATTGCTTATAGTAATATATTCTAATTTAGTACATTGTCACTTGTCTTTCCTGTATACTGGTATGTACTAATGTTTGCACCAATGATCAAACCTCACTGCCTCAACATTGCCTTAAACTTTATGATACATAGTCTACCTGATTAGTTATTTAAGCTGTAAATGGTTATATATGCTTCTAGAAACCTGATATATTTTTAGGATGAATTTATCACTTTAATGCATGGCCATTGCTTCACATTTCTGAGTGTCACTCTGTCAAGTTTAATATTTTCCCCCATGCTTGCAACCTTAATGTTACCTTGAAATCGCCATATCTAACACATTTTAACTTCATTTACCTAAATCTTACTGTTTTCTAGAATTAAGTGAAACATATTGTATCTTTTCAGGTTTAGCCTGGTATCTGGAACAGTGTGTTAGAGTTGGAACAGCTTGGAAGCTCTCCAATAGTCCGGCGGTGATAGCAAGGTTTTATAAGGGCATGTGCAGTGTACTGCCATAAGTGGCCAAGACTAGTTTATATCACCACACTGATATATAGCACCTCAGAGACTTGGCTTAGGTCTTCACGAGAGAGATCAGCACCATTTTTTAGTAAGGTAGAGCCTCCCTAGAAACTATTTTCCTATCCCATTGTCACCTTTTGTAGTTATCGACATTGAAATGGAATGCATTTTTGCTATAAAACATGGTAGTGGTCCCATCAGAACTTTAAATCTGAATGTGCTATTAGTTATGGAAACAACTGCCTAAGTACCTGACACAATAAATCTGGAACATAGTACCTGGCTTTGTTTCTTTAGTGTGTACACCAATATGTATCTGGACAGGCATATAGCGGTTTACTGCCAAAATCACTATGAGCTATGTTGTTTCACTATCCCTGGGAAAAATGTTATCAGTTGTACAAACCCAGACTACCATTTGTTTTAAATACCATTCATTAGTCAACTTTTCTGTCTAAAATTTGTCAATCTGTGTTTTAAAACTTGTATAAAAATTTAAGTTTTCAATAACAATTTACTTTTTAAAATTTAAATGTTTATTTAAATTGCGATTAAAATTTAATTTATCAATATTGATAAATTTCAAACATATTTTCAGACAGGGCTTGTCTTGTATTATAATTTGGTTTTTACTGCATTGAAAAATTTCTATAATTAAGGAAGATATAGCAAATTTAGTTTTGGCTTCTCAAGAGCACTTGGACTAGACCTTGCACCCTGTGGAACACCAGCACTACATACTTTCTGACAGGTGTCACATGTTTTGTTTGCAAGGAATTTCAAAAAGATTTCATGTATAAAGTTGAAATAGGTATAGCATGCAAATATAAAAGTTTGACTAAAATTGGCTTAAAACATGGAGCCTGTCAGGTATTACATCACAATTAATACTTCCAGTTCAGTACCCACGAATGTATTTCTAGTCTATTTTTAGAATATTTGTTCCTCTCTTATTTTGGTGGAGATAGAAGAGCTTTATTTATGCATTTTTGGTAGGGATTTAAAGGTAATCATTTATTCTTGATAATATGAGCTCAGGGTGTTGTTGTCTGTGTGTATTTTGGCGACAGCGCTCAGTGAGTAGTAAGGCCTTGGTGATGATTCGGAAGTGAAATCTGTGTTCTGTTTACATGCTGCTATGTTGACAGTCCAGTATCTCAAAAAAGAGCAGGTCAACCTTTGACAAGAACTTCACCGTGAAGTCATCTTTGAAGGTATTTTAGATTAACATATGATTTGCATTGATTGTCACACAGTGGAAAGGTCAGTACTGAGAAACAAATGTAGAGAACATATAGTAAAATTAATTGTGTTCTATATCCTGTCAGTGCAGTATTGGAGTAAAGTTAAATTGGTATAAAATCTTTATTAGTAATGATAGACACATGAAATTTGAATATGTTAGGTATATTGACTTTGAAAATATAAGAATGAAATTAAAAGTAAAAAATTAATTTTTATTTAAAAATTTTAATAAAGTTTCCTCCCAAAATGCACATATATAATATTTTTTGGAATGATATTAAATGTTATCAGTATGTATATATTCCTACACCATATACAAGCTCCAATGTTGGATATTTGTCACATTTTGTCAGAGAAAATATTTTTGTAAGTCAAAATGAGACCTTCATTTTAAATACATGAAGACAAAATTATATTTTGTATTGGCCATTCAGACTATTTATTACGGCTCCAAGCAGTTAATTTATGTGTTTATGATGAGGTCACTTCCTGAGTAACACATATCTGCTTGTATAGCCTTTAGTAATTGTTTATAAACATAGTTATAAGGTATTTAGTTAGAGGACTGTGATGAAAACTTTATAATAGAACCTACTCAAGTTCTCTACTTAATCATTTTACACTGTCTGTGAATGAAATACAGGTCCAAGGGATAAAATATGCTTTCCCCAGGTATATTTACCCTTGGATGTAAGAAAAGAGCAAAATGATGTTAAGTTGAACACAGAATGAATTCTATTTTATTGTTCAGTTTGGTTAAGATATTGATTGGCGTAGTGTGTCATTGTGGCCAATATGATGTTATGGGAATTCTAATGATCCATCTTGCTTTATCATGCATTATTAATTACTAATAATATTTGTTAACTGACACTTTAAAGATTACATAAGAAATATTCAAACAGATTATTTGTACTTAACTTTGTATAAGTGATTTTAACATGGTTACATATCCCACCTGAACAAATATCAATACATTTTAGAATGTTTGGGATCAAAAGTTCACATTCAGTACATCATATAGGCTGACAATTGTACCTATAGTGAATCTGTAAGGCACATTTCTGGCTGTGTGCACTGAAAATATCCCAAAATGTTATTTTCATCATGAATATGCCTATGTATGGTAACATATTTCAATTTGGTACTTTGAGAGAGTGCGGTATTGAAGCATCAGCTGATATCTGATTCCACTGAATCAATGAGCTTAATAATTGGTAACCAACACTCTTAAAAATACACTATAAATGTTCAAACAGATCATTTGAATTATGTTTGCACATTTGATCTTAACAAGTACATTGTATATGTCCCACATATGCAATTTTCCATCCTTGTTTACAAGTTTTGGGGATCAGATTTTCACATTTAGTTGATGATATAGGATTTATTGGTACCTATAGTTGATCTGTGTGACCACATTTGGCTGTATTCACTTGCAATATGCAAAATTGTTATTTCCCTCATGAATAAGATTGCTTATAGTAATATATTCTAATTTAGTACATTGTCACTTGACTTTCCTGTATACTGGTATGTACTAATGTTTGCACCAATGATCAAACCTCACTGCCTCAACATTGCCTTAAACTTTATGATACATAGTCTACCTGATTAGTTATTTAAGCTGTAAATGGTTAAATATGCTTCTAGAAACCTGATATATTTTTAGGATGAATTTATCACTTTAATGCATGGCCATTGCTTCACATTTCTGAGTGTCACTCTGTCAAGTTTAATATTTTCCCCCATGCTTGCAACCTTAATGTTATCTTGAAATCACCATATCTAACACATTTTAACTTCATTTACCTAAATCTTACTGTTTTCTAGAATTAAGTGAAACATATTGTATCTTTTCAGGTTTAGCCTGGTATCTGGAACAGTGTGTTAGAGTTGGAACAGCTTGGAAGCTCTCCAATAGTCCGGCGGTGATAGCAAGGTTTTATAAGGGCATGTGCAGTGTACTGCCATAAGTGGCCAAGACTAGTTTATATCACCACACTGATATATAGCACCTCAGAGACTTGGCTTAGGTCTTCACGAGAGAGATCAGCACCATTTTTTAGTAAGGTAGAGCCTCCCTAGAAACTATTTTCCTATCCCATTGTCACCTTTTGTAGTTATCGACATTGAAATGGAATGCATTTTTGCTATAAAACATGGTAGTGGTCCCATCAGAACTTTAAATCTGAATGTGCTATTAGTTATGGAAACAACTGCCTAAGTACCTGACACAATAAATCTGGAACATAGTACCTGGCTTTGTTTCTTTAGTGTGTACACCAATATGTATCTGGACAGGCATATAGCGGTTTACTGCCAAAATCACTATGAGCTATGTTGTTTCACTATCCCTGGGAAAAATGTTATCAGTTGTACAAACCCAGACTACCATTTGTTTTAAATACCATTCATTAGTCAACTTTTCTGTCTAAAATTTGTCAATCTGTGTTTTAAAACTTGTATAAAAATTTAAGTTTTCAATAACAATTTACTTTTTAAAATTTAAATGTTTATTTAAATTGCGATTAAAATTTAATTTATCAATATTGATAAATTTCAAACATATTTTCAGACAGGGCTTGTCTTGTATTATAATTTGGTTTTTACTGCATTGAAAAATTTCTATAATTAAGGAAGATATAGCAAATTTAGTTTTGGCTTCTCAAGAGCACTTGGACTAGACCTTGCACCCTGTGGAACACCAGCACTACATACTTTCTGACAGGTGTCACATGTTTTGTTTGCAAGGAATTTCAAAAAGATTTCATGTATAAAGTTGAAATAGGTATAGCATGCAAATATAAAAGTTTGACTAAAATTGGCTTAAAACATGGAGCCTGTCAGGAATTACATCACAATTAATACTTCCAGTTCAGTACCCACGAATGTATTTCTAGTCTATTTTTAGAATATTTGTTCCTCTCTTATTTTGGTGGAGATAGAAGAGTTTTATTTATGCATTTTTGGTAGGGATTTAAAGGTAATCATTTATTCTTGATAATATGAGCTCAGGGTGTTGTTGTCTGTGTGTATTTTGGCGACAGCGCTCAGTGAGTAGTAAGGCCTTGGTGATGATTCGGAAGTGAAATCTGTGTTCTGTTTACATGCTGCTATGTTGACAGTCCAGTATCTCAAAAAAGAGCAGGTCAACCTTTGACAAGAACTTCACCGTGAAGTCATCTTTGAAGGTATTTTAGATTAACATATGATTTGCATTGATTGTCACACAGTGGAAAGGTCAGTACTGAGAAACAAATGTAGAGAACATATAGTAAAATTAATTGTGTTCTATATCCTGTCAGTGCAGTATTGGAGTAAAGTTAAATTGGTATAAAATCTTTATTAGTAATGATAGACACATGAAATTTGAATATGTTAGGTATATTGACTTTGAAAATATAAGAATGAAATTAAAAGTAAAAAATTAATTTTTATTTAAAAATTTTAATAAAGTTTCCTCCCAAAATGCACATATATAATATTTTTTGGAATGATATTAAATGTTATCAGTATGTATATATTCCTACACCATATACAAGCTCCAATGTTGGATATTTGTCACATTTTGTCAGAGAAAATATTTTTGTAAGTCAAAATGAGACCTTCATTTTAAATACATGAAGACAAAATTATATTTTGTATTGGCCATTCAGACTATTTATTACGGCTCCAAGCAGTTAATTTATGTGTTTATGATGAGGTCACTTCCTGAGTAACACATATCTGCTTGTATAGCCTTTAGTAATTGTTTATAAACATAGTTATAAGGTATTTAGTTAGAGGACTGTGATGAAAACTTTATAATAGAACCTACTCAAGTTCTCTACTTAATCATTTTACACTGTCTGTGAATGAAATACAGGTCCAAGGGATAAAATATGCTTTCCCCAGGTATATTTACCCTTGGATGTAAGAAAAGAGCAAAATGATGTTAAGTTGAACACAGAATGAATTCTATTTTATTGTTCAGTTTGGTTAAGATATTGATTGGCGTAGTGTGTCATTGTGGCCAATATGATGTTATGGGAATTCTAATGATCCATCTTGCTTTATCATGCATTATTAATTACTAATAATATTTGTTAACTGACACTTTAAAGATTACATAAGAAATATTCAAACAGATTATTTGTACTTAACTTTGTATAAGTGATTTTAACATGGTTACATATCCCACCTGAACAAATATCAATACATTTTAGAATGTTTGGGATCAAAAGTTCACATTCAGTACATCATATAGGCTGACAATTGTACCTATAGTGAATCTGTAAGGCACATTTCTGGCTGTGTGCACTGAAAATATCCCAAAATGTTATTTTCATCATGAATATGCCTATGTATGGTAACATATTTCAATTTGGTACTTTGAGAGAGTGCGGTATTGAAGCATCAGCTGATATCTGATTCCACTGAATCAATGAGCTTAATAATTGGTAACCAACACTCTTAAAAATACACTATAAATGTTCAAACAGATCATTTGAATTATGTTTGCACATTTGATCTTAACAAGTACATTGTATATGTCCCACATATGCAATTTTCCATCCTTGTTTACAAGTTTTGGGGATCAGATTTTCACATTTAGTTGATGATATAGGATTTATTGGTACCTATAGTTGATCTGTGTGACCACATTTGGCTGTATTCACTTGCAATATGCAAAATTGTTATTTCCCTCATGAATAAGATTGCTTATAGTAATATATTCTAATTTAGTACATTGTCACTTGACTTTCCTGTATACTGGTATGTACTAATGTTTGCACCAATGATCAAACCTCACTGCCTCAACATTGCCTTAAACTTTATGATACATAGTCTACCTGATTAGTTATTTAAGCTGTAAATGGTTAAATATGCTTCTAGAAACCTGATATATTTTTAGGATGAATTTATCACTTTAATGCATGGCCATTGCTTCACATTTCTGAGTGTCACTCTGTCAAGTTTAATATTTTCCCCCATGCTTGCAACCTTAATGTTATCTTGAAATCACCATATCTAACACATTTTAACTTCATTTACCTAAATCTTACTGTTTTCTAGAATTAAGTGAAACATATTGTATCTTTTCAGGTTTAGCCTGGTATCTGGAACAGTGTGTTAGAGTTGGAACAGCTTGGAAGCTCTCCAATAGTCCGGCGGTGATAGCAAGGTTTTATAAGGGCATGTGCAGTGTACTGCCATAAGTGGCCAAGACTAGTTTATATCACCACACTGATATATAGCACCTCAGAGACTTGGCTTAGGTCTTCACGAGAGAGATCAGCACCATTTTTTAGTAAGGTAGAGCCTCCCTAGAAACTATTTTCCTATCCCATTGTCACCTTTTGTAGTTATCGACATTGAAATGGAATGCATTTTTGCTATAAAACATGGTAGTGGTCCCATCAGAACTTTAAATCTGAATGTGCTATTAGTTATGGAAACAACTGCCTAAGTACCTGACACAATAAATCTGGAACATAGTACCTGGCTTTGTTTCTTTAGTGTGTACACCAATATGTATCTGGACAGGCATATAGCGGTTTACTGCCAAAATCACTATGAGCTATGTTGTTTCACTATCCCTGGGAAAAATGTTATCAGTTGTACAAACCCAGACTACCATTTGTTTTAAATACCATTCATTAGTCAACTTTTCTGTCTAAAATTTGTCAATCTGTGTTTTAAAACTTGTATAAAAATTTAAGTTTTCAATAACAATTTACTTTTTAAAATTTAAATGTTTATTTAAATTGCGATTAAAATTTAATTTATCAATATTGATAAATTTCAAACATATTTTCAGACAGGGCTTGTCTTGTATTATAATTTGGTTTTTACTGCATTGAAAAATTTCTATAATTAAGGAAGATATAGCAAATTTAGTTTTGGCTTCTCAAGAGCACTTGGACTAGACCTTGCACCCTGTGGAACACCAGCACTACATACTTTCTGACAGGTGTCACATGTTTTGTTTGCAAGGAATTTCAAAAAGATTTCATGTATAAAGTTGAAATAGGTATAGCATGCAAATATAAAAGTTTGACTAAAATTGGCTTAAAACATGGAGCCTGTCAGGAATTACATCACAATTAATACTTCCAGTTCAGTACCCACGAATGTATTTCTAGTCTATTTTTAGAATATTTGTTCCTCTCTTATTTTGGTGGAGATAGAAGAGTTTTATTTATGCATTTTTGGTAGGGATTTAAAGGTAATCATTTATTCTTGATAATATGAGCTCAGGGTGTTGTTGTCTGTGTGTATTTTGGCGACAGCGCTCAGTGAGTAGTAAGGCCTTGGTGATGATTCGGAAGTGAAATCTGTGTTCTGTTTACATGCTGCTATGTTGACAGTCCAGTATCTCAAAAAAGAGCAGGTCAACCTTTGACAAGAACTTCACCGTGAAGTCATCTTTGAAGGTATTTTAGATTAACATATGATTTGCATTGATTGTCACACAGTGGAAAGGTCAGTACTGAGAAACAAATGTAGAGAACATATAGTAAAATTAATTGTGTTCTATATCCTGTCAGTGCAGTATTGGAGTAAAGTTAAATTGGTATAAAATCTTTATTAGTAATGATAGACACATGAAATTTGAATATGTTAGGTATATTGACTTTGAAAATATAAGAATGAAATTAAAAGTAAAAAATTAATTTTTATTTAAAAATTTTAATAAAGTTTCCTCCCAAAATGCACATATATAATATTTTTTGGAATGATATTAAATGTTATCAGTATGTATATATTCCTACACCATATACAAGCTCCAATGTTGGATATTTGTCACATTTTGTCAGAGAAAATATTTTTGTAAGTCAAAATGAGACCTTCATTTTAAATACATGAAGACAAAATTATATTTTGTATTGGCCATTCAGACTATTTATTACGGCTCCAAGCAGTTAATTTATGTGTTTATGATGAGGTCACTTCCTGAGTAACACATATCTGCTTGTATAGCCTTTAGTAATTGTTTATAAACATAGTTATAAGGTATTTAGTTAGAGGACTGTGATGAAAACTTTATAATAGAACCTACTCAAGTTCTCTACTTAATCATTTTACACTGTCTGTGAATGAAATACAGGTCCAAGGGATAAAATATGCTTTCCCCAGGTATATTTACCCTTGGATGTAAGAAAAGAGCAAAATGATGTTAAGTTGAACACAGAATGAATTCTATTTTATTGTTCAGTTTGGTTAAGATATTGATTGGCGTAGTGTGTCATTGTGGCCAATATGATGTTATGGGAATTCTAATGATCCATCTTGCTTTATCATGCATTATTAATTACTAATAATATTTGTTAACTGACACTTTAAAGATTACATAAGAAATATTCAAACAGATTATTTGTACTTAACTTTGTATAAGTGATTTTAACATGGTTACATATCCCACCTGAACAAATATCAATACATTTTAGAATGTTTGGGATCAAAAGTTCACATTCAGTACATCATATAGGCTGACAATTGTACCTATAGTGAATCTGTAAGGCACATTTCTGGCTGTGTGCACTGAAAATATCCCAAAATGTTATTTTCATCATGAATATGCCTATGTATGGTAACATATTTCAATTTGGTACTTTGAGAGAGTGCGGTATTGAAGCATCAGCTGATATCTGATTCCACTGAATCAATGAGCTTAATAATTGGTAACCAACACTCTTAAAAATACACTATAAATGTTCAAACAGATCATTTGAATTATGTTTGCACATTTGATCTTAACAAGTACATTGTATATGTCCCACATATGCAATTTTCCATCCTTGTTTACAAGTTTTGGGGATCAGATTTTCACATTTAGTTGATGATATAGGATTTATTGGTACCTATAGTTGATCTGTGTGACCACATTTGGCTGTATTCACTTGCAATATGCAAAATTGTTATTTCCCTCATGAATAAGATTGCTTATAGTAATATATTCTAATTTAGTACATTGTCACTTGACTTTCCTGTATACTGGTATGTACTAATGTTTGCACCAATGATCAAACCTCACTGCCTCAACATTGCCTTAAACTTTATGATACATAGTCTACCTGATTAGTTATTTAAGCTGTAAATGGTTAAATATGCTTCTAGAAACCTGATATATTTTTAGGATGAATTTATCACTTTAATGCATGGCCATTGCTTCACATTTCTGAGTGTCACTCTGTCAAGTTTAATATTTTCCCCCATGCTTGCAACCTTAATGTTATCTTGAAATCACCATATCTAACACATTTTAACTTCATTTACCTAAATCTTACTGTTTTCTAGAATTAAGTGAAACATATTGTATCTTTTCAGGTTTAGCCTGGTATCTGGAACAGTGTGTTAGAGTTGGAACAGCTTGGAAGCTCTCCAATAGTCCGGCGGTGATAGCAAGGTTTTATAAGGGCATGTGCAGTGTACTGCCATAAGTGGCCAAGACTAGTTTATATCACCACACTGATATATAGCACCTCAGAGACTTGGCTTAGGTCTTCACGAGAGAGATCAGCACCATTTTTTAGTAAGGTAGAGCCTCCCTAGAAACTATTTTCCTATCCCATTGTCACCTTTTGTAGTTATCGACATTGAAATGGAATGCATTTTTGCTATAAAACATGGTAGTGGTCCCATCAGAACTTTAAATCTGAATGTGCTATTAGTTATGGAAACAACTGCCTAAGTACCTGACACAATAAATCTGGAACATAGTACCTGGCTTTGTTTCTTTAGTGTGTACACCAATATGTATCTGGACAGGCATATAGCGGTTTACTGCCAAAATCACTATGAGCTATGTTGTTTCACTATCCCTGGGAAAAATGTTATCAGTTGTACAAACCCAGACTACCATTTGTTTTAAATACCATTCATTAGTCAACTTTTCTGTCTAAAATTTGTCAATCTGTGTTTTAAAACTTGTATAAAAATTTAAGTTTTCAATAACAATTTACTTTTTAAAATTTAAATGTTTATTTAAATTGCGATTAAAATTTAATTTATCAATATTGATAAATTTCAAACATATTTTCAGACAGGGCTTGTCTTGTATTATAATTTGGTTTTTACTGCATTGAAAAATTTCTATAATTAAGGAAGATATAGCAAATTTAGTTTTGGCTTCTCAAGAGCACTTGGACTAGACCTTGCACCCTGTGGAACACCAGCACTACATACTTTCTGACAGGTGTCACATGTTTTGTTTGCAAGGAATTTCAAAAAGATTTCATGTATAAAGTTGAAATAGGTATAGCATGCAAATATAAAAGTTTGACTAAAATTGGCTTAAAACATGGAGCCTGTCAGGAATTACATCACAATTAATACTTCCAGTTCAGTACCCACGAATGTATTTCTAGTCTATTTTTAGAATATTTGTTCCTCTCTTATTTTGGTGGAGATAGAAGAGTTTTATTTATGCATTTTTGGTAGGGATTTAAAGGTAATCATTTATTCTTGATAATATGAGCTCAGGGTGTTGTTGTCTGTGTGTATTTTGGCGACAGCGCTCAGTGAGTAGTAAGGCCTTGGTGATGATTCGGAAGTGAAATCTGTGTTCTGTTTACATGCTGCTATGTTGACAGTCCAGTATCTCAAAAAAGAGCAGGTCAACCTTTGACAAGAACTTCACCGTGAAGTCATCTTTGAAGGTATTTTAGATTAACATATGATTTGCATTGATTGTCACACAGTGGAAAGGTCAGTACTGAGAAACAAATGTAGAGAACATATAGTAAAATTAATTGTGTTCTATATCCTGTCAGTGCAGTATTGGAGTAAAGTTAAATTGGTATAAAATCTTTATTAGTAATGATAGACACATGAAATTTGAATATGTTAGGTATATTGACTTTGAAAATATAAGAATGAAATTAAAAGTAAAAAATTAATTTTTATTTAAAAATTTTAATAAAGTTTCCTCCCAAAATGCACATATATAATATTTTTTGGAATGATATTAAATGTTATCAGTATGTATATATTCCTACACCATATACAAGCTCCAATGTTGGATATTTGTCACATTTTGTCAGAGAAAATATTTTTGTAAGTCAAAATGAGACCTTCATTTTAAATACATGAAGACAAAATTATATTTTGTATTGGCCATTCAGACTATTTATTACGGCTCCAAGCAGTTAATTTATGTGTTTATGATGAGGTCACTTCCTGAGTAACACATATCTGCTTGTATAGCCTTTAGTAATTGTTTATAAACATAGTTATAAGGTATTTAGTTAGAGGACTGTGATGAAAACTTTATAATAGAACCTACTCAAGTTCTCTACTTAATCATTTTACACTGTCTGTGAATGAAATACAGGTCCAAGGGATAAAATATGCTTTCCCCAGGTATATTTACCCTTGGATGTAAGAAAAGAGCAAAATGATGTTAAGTTGAACACAGAATGAATTCTATTTTATTGTTCAGTTTGGTTAAGATATTGATTGGCGTAGTGTGTCATTGTGGCCAATATGATGTTATGGGAATTCTAATGATCCATCTTGCTTTATCATGCATTATTAATTACTAATAATATTTGTTAACTGACACTTTAAAGATTACATAAGAAATATTCAAACAGATTATTTGTACTTAACTTTGTATAAGTGATTTTAACATGGTTACATATCCCACCTGAACAAATATCAATACATTTTAGAATGTTTGGGATCAAAAGTTCACATTCAGTACATCATATAGGCTGACAATTGTACCTATAGTGAATCTGTAAGGCACATTTCTGGCTGTGTGCACTGAAAATATCCCAAAATGTTATTTTCATCATGAATATGCCTATGTATGGTAACATATTTCAATTTGGTACTTTGAGAGAGTGCGGTATTGAAGCATCAGCTGATATCTGATTCCACTGAATCAATGAGCTTAATAATTGGTAACCAACACTCTTAAAAATACACTATAAATGTTCAAACAGATCATTTGAATTATGTTTGCACATTTGATCTTAACAAGTACATTGTATATGTCCCACATATGCAATTTTCCATCCTTGTTTACAAGTTTTGGGGATCAGATTTTCACATTTAGTTGATGATATAGGATTTATTGGTACCTATAGTTGATCTGTGTGACCACATTTGGCTGTATTCACTTGCAATATGCAAAATTGTTATTTCCCTCATGAATAAGATTGCTTATAGTAATATATTCTAATTTAGTACATTGTCACTTGACTTTCCTGTATACTGGTATGTACTAATGTTTGCACCAATGATCAAACCTCACTGCCTCAACATTGCCTTAAACTTTATGATACATAGTCTACCTGATTAGTTATTTAAGCTGTAAATGGTTAAATATGCTTCTAGAAACCTGATATATTTTTAGGATGAATTTATCACTTTAATGCATGGCCATTGCTTCACATTTCTGAGTGTCACTCTGTCAAGTTTAATATTTTCCCCCATGCTTGCAACCTTAATGTTATCTTGAAATCACCATATCTAACACATTTTAACTTCATTTACCTAAATCTTACTGTTTTCTAGAATTAAGTGAAACATATTGTATCTTTTCAGGTTTAGCCTGGTATCTGGAACAGTGTGTTAGAGTTGGAACAGCTTGGAAGCTCTCCAATAGTCCGGCGGTGATAGCAAGGTTTTATAAGGGCATGTGCAGTGTACTGCCATAAGTGGCCAAGACTAGTTTATATCACCACACTGATATATAGCACCTCAGAGACTTGGCTTAGGTCTTCACGAGAGAGATCAGCACCATTTTTTAGTAAGGTAGAGCCTCCCTAGAAACTATTTTCCTATCCCATTGTCACCTTTTGTAGTTATCGACATTGAAATGGAATGCATTTTTGCTATAAAACATGGTAGTGGTCCCATCAGAACTTTAAATCTGAATGTGCTATTAGTTATGGAAACAACTGCCTAAGTACCTGACACAATAAATCTGGAACATAGTACCTGGCTTTGTTTCTTTAGTGTGTACACCAATATGTATCTGGACAGGCATATAGCGGTTTACTGCCAAAATCACTATGAGCTATGTTGTTTCACTATCCCTGGGAAAAATGTTATCAGTTGTACAAACCCAGACTACCATTTGTTTTAAATACCATTCATTAGTCAACTTTTCTGTCTAAAATTTGTCAATCTGTGTTTTAAAACTTGTATAAAAATTTAAGTTTTCAATAACAATTTACTTTTTAAAATTTAAATGTTTATTTAAATTGCGATTAAAATTTAATTTATCAATATTGATAAATTTCAAACATATTTTCAGACAGGGCTTGTCTTGTATTATAATTTGGTTTTTACTGCATTGAAAAATTTCTATAATTAAGGAAGATATAGCAAATTTAGTTTTGGCTTCTCAAGAGCACTTGGACTAGACCTTGCACCCTGTGGAACACAAGCACTACATACTTTCTGACAGGTGTCACATGTTTTGTTTGCAAGGAATTTCAAAAAGATTTCATGTATAAAGTTGAAATAGGTATAGCATGCAAATATAAAAGTTTGACTAAACTTGGCTTAAAACATGGAGCCTGTCAGGAATTACATCACAATTAATACTTCCAGTTCAGTACCCACGAATGTATTTCTAGTCTATTTTTAGAATATTTGTTCCTCTCTTATTTTGGTGGAGATAGAAGAGTTTTATTTATGCATTTTTGGTAGGGATTTAAAGGTAATCATTTATTCTTGATAATATGAGCTCAGGGTGTTGTTGTCTGTGTGTATTTTGGCGACAGCGCTCAGTGAGTAATAAGGCCTTGGTGATGATTCGGAAGTGAAATCTGTGTTCTGTTTACATGCTGCTATGTTGACAGTCCAGTATCTCAAAAAAGAGCAGGTCAACCTTTCACAAGAACTTCACCGTGAAGTCATCTTTGAAGGTATTTTAGATTAACATATGATTTGCATTGATTGTCACACAGTGGAAAGGTCAGTACTGAGAAACAAATGTAGAGAACATATAGTAAAATGAATTGTCTTCTATATCCTGTCAGTGCAGTATTGGAGTAAAGTTAAATTGGTATAAAATCTTTATTAGTAATGATAGACACATGAAATTTGAATATGTTAGGTATATTGACTTTGAAAATATAAGAATGAAATTAAAAGTAAAAAATTAATTTTTATTTAAAAATTTGAATAAAGTTTCCTCCCAAAATGCACATATATAATATTTTTTGGAATGATATTAAATGTTATCAGTATGTATATATTCCTACACCATATACAAGCTCCAATGTTGGATATTTGTCACATTTTGTCAGAGAAAATATTTTTGTAAGTCAAAATGAGACCTTCATTTTAAATACATGAAGACAAAATTATATTTTGTATTGGCCATTCAGACTATTTATTACGGCTCCAAGCAGTTAATTTATGTGTTTATGATGAGGTCACTTCCTGAGTAACACATATCTGCTTGTATAGCCTTTAGTAATTGCTTATAAACATAGTTATAAGGTATTTAGTTAGAGGACTGTGATGAAAACTTTATAATAGAACCTACTCAAGTTCTCTACTTAATCATTTTACACTGTCTGTGAATGAAATACAGGTCCAAGGGATAAAATATGCTTTCCCCAGGTATATTTACCCTTGGATGTAAGAAAAGAGCAAAATGATGTTAAGTTGAACACAGAATGAATTCTATTTTATTGTTCAGTTTGGTTAAGATATTGATTGGCGTAGTGTGTCATTGTGGCCAATATGATGTTATGGGAATTCTAATGATCCATCTTGCTTTATCATGCATTATTAATTACTAATAATATTTGTTAACTGACACTTTAAAGATTACATAAGAAATATTCAAACAGATTATTTGTACTTAACTTTGTATAAGTGATCTTAACATGGTTACATATCCCACCTGAACAAATATCAATACATTTTAGAATGTTTGGGATCAAAAGTTCACATTCAGTACATCATATAGGCTGACAATTGTACCTATAGTGAATCTGTAAGGCACATTTCTGGCTGTGTGCACTGAAAATATCCCAAAATGTTATTTTCATCATGAATATGCCTATGTATGGTAACATATTTCAATTTGGTACTTTGAGAGAGTGCGGTATTGAAGCATCAGCTGATATCTGATTCCACTGAATCAATGAGCTTAATAATTGGTAACCAACACTCTTAAAAATACACTATAAATGTTCAAACAGATCATTTGAATTATGTTTGCACATTTGATCTTAACAAGTACATTGTATATGTCCCACATATGCAATTTTCCATCCTTGTTTACAAGTTTTGGGGATCAGATTTTCACATTTAGTTGATGATATAGGATTTATTGGTACCTATAGTTGATCTGTGTGACCACATTTGGCTGTATTCACTTGCAATATGCAAAATTGTTATTTCCCTCATGAATAAGATTGCTTATAGTAATATATTCTAATTTAGTACATTGTCACTTGACTTTCCTGTATACTGGTATGTACTAATGTTTGCACCAATGATCAAACCTCACTGCCTCAACATTGCCTTAGACTTTATGATACATAGTCTACCTGATTAGTTATTTAAGCTGTAAATGGTTAAATATGCTTCTAGAAACCTGATATATTTTTAGGATGAATTTATCACTTTAATGCATGGCCATTGCTTCACATTTCTGAGTGTCACTCTGTCAAGTTTAATATTTTCCCCCATGCTTGCAACCTTAATGTTATCTTGAAATCACCATATCTAACACATTTTAACTTCATTTACCTAAATCTTACTGTTTTCTAGAATTAAGTGAAACATATTGTATCTTTTCAGGTTTAGCCTGGTATCTGGAACAGTGTGTTAGAGTTGGAACAGCTTGGAAGCTCTCCAATAGTCCGGCGGTGATAGCAAGGTTTTATAAGGGCATGTGCAGTGTACTGCCATAAGTGGCCAAGACTAGTTTATATCACCACACTGATATATAGCACCTCAGAGACTTGGCTTAGGTCTTCACGAGAGAGATCAGCACCATTTTTTAGTAAGGTAGAGCCTCCCTAGAAACTATTTTCCTATCCCATTGTCACCTTTTGTAGTTATCGACATTGAAATGGAATGCATTTTTGCTATAAAACATGGTAGTGGTCCCATCAGAACTTTAAATCTGAATGTGCTATTAGTTATGGAAACAACTGCCTAAGTACCTGACACAATAAATCTGGAACATAGTACCTGGCTTTGTTTCTTTAGTGTATACACCAATATGTATCTGGACAGGCATATAGCGGTTTACTGCCAAAATCACTATGAGCTATGTTGTTTCACTATCCCTGGGAAAAATGTTATCAGTTGTACAAACCCAGACTACCATTTGTTTTAAATACCATTCATTAGTCAACTTTTCTGTCTAAAATTTGTCAATCTGTGTTTTAAAACTTGTATAACAATTTAAGTTTCCAATAACAATTTACTTTTTAAAATTTAAATGTTTATTTAAATTGCGATTAAAATTTAATTTATCAACATTGCTAAATTTCAAACATATTTTCAAACAGGGCTTGTCTTGTATTATAATTTGGTTTTTACTGCATTGAAAAATTTATATAATTAAGGAAGATATAGCAAATTTAGTTTTGGCTTCTCAAGAGCACTTGGACTAGACCTTGCACCCTGTGGAACACCAGCACTACATACTTTCTGACAGGTGTCACATGTTTTGTTTGCAAGGAATTTCAAAAAGATTTCATGTATAAAGTTGAAATAGGTATAGCATGAAAATATAAAAGTTTGACTAAAATTGGCTTAAAACATGGAGCCTGTCAGGAATTACATCACAATTAATACTTCCAGTTCAGTACCCACGAATGTATTTCTAGTCTATTTTTAGAATATTTGTTCCTCTCTTATTTTGGTGGAGATAGAAGAGTTTTATTTATGCATTTTTGGTAGGGATTTAAAGGTAATCATTTATTCTTGATAATATGAGCTCAGGGTGTTGTTGTCTGTGTGTATTTTGGCGACAGCGCTCAGTGAGTAATAAGGCCTTGGTGATGATTCGGAAGTGAAATCTGTGTTCTGTTTACATGCTGCTATGTTGACAGTCCAGTATCTCAAAAAAGAGCAGGTCAACCTTTGACAAGAACTTCACCGTGAAGTCATCTTTGAAGGTATTTTAGATTAACATATGATTTGCATTGATTGTCACACAGTGGAAAGGTCAGTACTGAGAAACAAATGTAGAGAACATATAGTAAAATGAATTGTCTTCTATATCCTGTCAGTGCAGTATTGGAGTAAAGTTAAATTGGTATAAAATCTTTATTAGTAATGATAGACACATGAAATTTGAATATGTTAGGTATATTGACTTTGAAAATATAAGAATGAAATTAAAAGTAAAAAATTAATTTTTATTTAAAAATTTGAATAAAGTTTCCTCCCAAAATGCACATATATAATATTTTTTGGAATGATATTAAATGTTATCAGTATGTATATATTCCTACACCATATACAAGCTCCAATGTTGGATATTTGTCACATTTTGTCAGAGAAAATATTTTTGTAAGTCAAAATGAGACCTTCATTTTAAATACATGAAGACAAAATTATATTTTGTATTGGCCATTCAGACTATTTATTACGGCTCCAAGCAGTTAATTTATGTGTTTATGATGAGGTCACTTCCTGAGTAACACATATCTGCTTGTATAGCCTTTAGTAATTGCTTATAAACATAGTTATAAGGTATTTAGTTAGAGGACTGTGATGAAAACTTTATAATAGAACCTACTCAAGTTCTCTACTTAATCATTTTACACTGTCTGTGAATGAAATACAGGTCCAAGGGATAAAATATGCTTTCCCCAGGTATATTTACCCTTGGATGTAAGAAAAGAGCAAAATGATGTTAAGTTGAACACAGAATGAATTCTATTTTATTGTTCAGTTTGGTTAAGATATTGATTGGCGTAGTGTGTCATTGTGGCCAATATGACGTTATGGGAATTCTAATGATCCATCTTGCTTTATCATGCATTATTAATTACTAATAATATTTGTTAACTGACACTTTAAAGATTACATAAGAAATATTCAAACAGATTATTTGTACTTAACTTTGTATAAGTGATCTTAACATGGTTACATATCACACGTGAACAAATATCAATACATTTTAGAATGTTTGGGATCAAAAGTTCACATTCAGTACATCATATAGGCTGACAATTGTACCTATAGTGAATCTGTAAGGCACATTTCTGGCTGTGTGCACTGAAAATATCCCAAAATGTTATTTTCATCATGAATATGCCTATGTATGGTAACATATTTCAATTTGGTACTTTGAGAGAGTGCGGTATTGAAGCATCAGCTGATATCTGATTCCACTGAATCAATGAGCTTAATAATTGGTAACCAACACTCTTAAAAATACACTATAAATGTTCAAACAGATCATTTGAATTATGTTTGCACATTTGATCTTAACAAGTACATTGTATATGTCCCACATATGCAATTTTCCATCCTTGTTTACAAGTTTTGGGGATCAGATTTTCACATTTAGTTGATGATATAGGATTTATTGGTACCTATAGTTGATCTGTGTGACCACATTTGGCTGTATTCACTTGCAATATGCAAAATTGTTATTTCCCTCATGAATAAGATTGCTTATAGTAATATATTCTAATTTAGTACATTGTCACTTGACTTTCCTGTATACTGGTATGTACTAATGTTTGCACCAATGATCAAACCTCACTGCCTCAACATTGCCTTAGACTTTATGATACATAGTCTACCTGATTAGTTATTTAAGCTGTAAATGGTTAAATATGCTTCTAGAAACCTGATATATTTTTAGGATGAATTTATCACTTTAATGCATGGCCATTGCTTCACATTTCTGAGTGTCACTCTGTCAAGTTTAATATTTTCCCCCATGCTTGCAACCTTAATGTTATCTTGAAATCACCATATCTAACACATTTTAACTTCATTTACCTAAATCTTACTGTTTTCTAGAATTAAGTGAAACATATTGTATCTTTTCAGGTTTAGCCTGGTATCTGGAACAGTGTGTTAGAGTTGGAACAGCTTGGAAGCTCTCCAATAGTCCGGCGGTGATAGCAAGGTTTTATAAGGGCATGTGCAGTGTACTGCCATAAGTGGCCAAGACTAGTTTATATCACCACACTGATATATAGCACCTCAGAGACTTGGCTTAGGTCTTCACGAGAGAGATCAGCACCATTTTTTAGTAAGGTAGAGCCTCCCTAGAAACTATTTTCCTATCCCATTGTCACCTTTTGTAGTTATCGACATTGAAATGGAATGCATTTTTGCTATAAAACATGGTAGTGGTCCCATCAGAACTTTAAATCTGAATGTGCTATTAGTTATGGAAACAACTGCCTAAGTACCTGACACAATAAATCTGGAACATAGTACCTGGCTTTGTTTCTTTAGTGTATACACCAATATGTATCTGGACAGGCATATAGCGGTTTACTGCCAAAATCACTATGAGCTATGTTGTTTCACTATCCCTGGGAAAAATGTTATCAGTTGTACAAACCCAGACTACCATTTGTTTTAAATACCATTCATTAGTCAACTTTTCTGTCTAAAATTTGTCAATCTGTGTTTTAAAACTTGTATAACAATTTAAGTTTCCAATAACAATTTACTTTTTAAAATTTAAATGTTTATTTAAATTGCGATTAAAATTTAATTTATCAACATTGCTAAATTTCAAACATATTTTCAAACAGGGCTTGTCTTGTATTATAATTTGGTTTTTACTGCATTGAAAAATTTCTATAATTAAGGAAGATATAGCAAATTTAGTTTTGGCTTCTCAAGAGCACTTGGACTAGACCTTGCACCCTGTGGAACACCAGCACTACATACTTTCTGACAGGTGTCACATGTTTTGTTTGCAAGGAATTTCAAAAAGATTTCATGTATAAAGTTGAAATAGGTATAGCATGAAAATATAAAAGTTTGACTAAAATTGGCTTAAAACATGGAGCCTGTCAGGAATTACATCACAATTAATACTTCCAGTTCAGTACCCACGAATGTATTTCTAGTCTATTTTTAGAATATTTGTTCCTCTCTTATTTTGGTGGAGATAGAAGAGTTTTATTTATGCATTTTTGGTAGGGATTTAAAGGTAATCATTTATTCTTGATAATATGAGCTCAGGGTGTTGTTGTCTGTGTGTATTTTGGCGACAGCGCTCAGTGAGTAATAAGGCCTTGGTGATGATTCGGAAGTGAAATCTGTGTTCTGTTTACATGCTGCTATGTTGACAGTCCAGTATCTCAAAAAAGAGCAGGTCAACCTTTGACAAGAACTTCACCGTGAAGTCATCTTTGAAGGTATTTTAGATTAACATATGATTTGCATTGATTGTCACACAGTGGAAAGGTCAGTACTGAGAAACAAATGTAGAGAACATATAGTAAAATGAATTGTCTTCTATATCCTGTCAGTGCAGTATTGGAGTAAAGTTAAATTGGTATAAAATCTTTATTAGTAATGATAGACACATGAAATTTGAATATGTTAGGTATATTGACTTTGAAAATATAAGAATGAAATTAAAAGTAAAAAATTAATTTTTATTTAAAAATTTGAATAAAGTTTCCTCCCAAAATGCACATATATAATATTTTTTGGAATGATATTAAATGTTATCAGTATGTATATATTCCTACACCATATACAAGCTCCAATGTTGGATATTTGTCACATTTTGTCAGAGAAAATATTTTTGTAAGTCAAAATGAGACCTTCATTTTAAATACATGAAGACAAAATTATATTTTGTATTGGCCATTCAGACTATTTATTACGGCTCCAAGCAGTTAATTTATGTGTTTATGATGAGGTCACTTCCTGAGTAACACATATCTGCTTGTATAGCCTTTAGTAATTGCTTATAAACATAGTTATAAGGTATTTAGTTAGAGGACTGTGATGAAAACTTTATAATAGAACCTACTCAAGTTCTCTACTTAATCATTTTACACTGTCTGTGAATGAAATACAGGTCCAAGGGATAAAATATGCTTTCCCCAGGTATATTTACCCTTGGATGTAAGAAAAGAGCAAAATGATGTTAAGTTGAACACAGAATGAATTCTATTTTATTGTCCAGTTTGGTTAAGATATTGATTGGCGTAGTGTGTCATTGTGGCCAATATGATGTTATGGGAATTCTAATGATCCATCTTGCTTTATCATGCATTATTAATTACTAATAATATTTGTTAACTGACACTTTAAAGATTACATAAGAAATATTCAAACAGATTATTTGTACTTAACTTTGTATAAGTGATCTTAACATGGTTACATATCCCACCTGAACAAATATCAATACATTTTAGAATGTTTAGGATCAAAAGTTCACATTCAGTACATCATATAGGCTGACAATTGTACCTATAGTGAATCTGTAAGGCACATTTCTGGCTGTGTGCACTGAAAATATCCCAAAATGTTATTTTCATCATGAATATGCCTATGTATGGTAACATATTTCAATTTGGTACTTTGAGAGAGTGCGGTATTGAAGCATCAGCTGATATCTGATTCCACTGAATCAATGAGCTTAATAATTGGTAACCAACACTCTTAAAAATACACTATAAATGTTCAAACAGATCATTTGAATTATGTTTGCACATTTGATCTTAACAAGTACATTGTATATGTCCCACATATGCAATTTTCCATCCTTGTTTACAAGTTTTGGGGATCAGATTTTCACATTTAGTTGATGATATAGGATTTATTGGTACCTATAGTTGATCTGTGTGACCACATTTGGCTGTATTCACTTGCAATATGCAAAATTGTTATTTCCCTCATGAATAAGATTGCTTATAGTAATATATTCTAATTTAGTACATTGTCACTTGACTTTCCTGTATACTGGTATGTACTAATGTTTGCACCAATGATCAAACCTCACTGCCTCAACATTGCCTTAAACTTTATGATACATAGTCTACCTGATTAGTTATTTAAGCTGTAAATGGTTAAATATGCTTCTAGAAACCTGATATATTTTTAGGATGAATTTATCACTTTAATGCATGGCCATTGCTTCACATTTCTGAGTGTCACTCTGTCAAGTTTAATATTTTCCCCCATGCTTGCAACCTTAATGTTATCTTGAAATCACCATATCTAACACATTTTAACTTCATTTACCTAAATCTTACTGTTTTCTAGAATTAAGTGAAACATATTGTATCTTTTCAGGTTTAGCCTGGTATCTGGAACAGTGTGTTAGAGTTGGAACAGCTTGGAAGCTCTCCAATAGTCCGGCGGTGATAGCAAGGTTTTATAAGGGCATGTGCAGTGTACTGCCATAAGTGGCCAAGACTAGTTTATATCACCACACTGATATATAGCACCTCAGAGACTTGGCTTAGGTCTTCACGAGAGAGATCAGCACCATTTTTTAGTAAGGTAGAGCCTCCCTAGAAACTATTTTCCTATCCCATTGTCACCTTTTGTAGTTATCGACATTGAAATGGAATGCATTTTTGCTATAAAACATGGTAGTGGTCCCATCAGAACTTTAAATCTGAATGTGCTATTAGTTATGGAAACAACTGCCTAAGTACCTGACACAATAAATCTGGAACATAGTACCTGGCTTTGTTTCTTTAGTGTGTACACCAATATGTATCTGGACAGGCATATAGCGGTTTACTGCCAAAATCACTATGAGCTATGTTGTTTCACTATCCCTGGGAAAAATGTTATCAGTTGTACAAACCCAGACTACCATTTGTTTTAAATACCATTCATTAGTCAACTTTTCTGTCTAAAATTTGTCAATCTGTGTTTTAAAACTTGTATAACAATTTAAGTTTCCAATAACAATTTACTTTTTAAAATTTAAATGTTTATTTAAATTGCGATTAAAATTTAATTTATCAACATTGATAAATTTCAAACATATTTTCAAACAGGGCTTGTCTTGTATTATAATTTGGTTTTTACTGCATTGAAAAATTTCTATAATTAAGGAAGATATAGCAAATTTAGTTTTGGCTTCTCAAGAGCACTTGGACTAGACCTTGCACCCTGTGGAACACCAGCACTACATACTTTCTGACAGGTGTCACATGTTTTGTTTGCAAGGAATTTCAAAAAGATTTCATGTATAAAGTTGAAATAGGTATAGCATGAAAATATAAAAGTTTGACTAAAATTGGCTTAAAACATGGAGCCTGTCAGGAATTACATCACAATTAATACTTCCAGTTCAGTACCCACGAATGTATTTCTAGTCTATTTTTAGAATATTTGTTCCTCTCTTATTTTGGTGGAGATAGAAGAGTTTTATTTATGCATTTTTGGTAGGGATTTAAAGGTAATCATTTATTCTTGATAATATGAGCTCAGGGTGTTGTTGTCTGTGTGTATTTTGGCGACAGCGCTCAGTGAGTAATAAGGCCTTGGTGATGATTCGGAAGTGAAATCTGTGTTCTGTTTACATGCTGCTATGTTGACAGTCCAGTATCTCAAAAAAGAGCAGGTCAACCTTTCACAAGAACTTCACCGTGAAGTCATCTTTGAAGGTATTTTAGATTAACATATGATTTGCATTGATTGTCACACAGTGGAAAGGTCAGTACTGAGAAACAAATGTAGAGAACATATAGTAAAATGAATTGTCTTCTATATCCTGTCAGTGCAGTATTGGAGTAAAGTTAAATTGGTATAAAATCTTTATTAGTAATGATAGACACATGAAATTTGAATATGTTAGGTATATTGACTTTGAAAATATAAGAATGAAATTAAAAGTAAAAAATTAATTTTTATTTAAAAATTTGAATAAAGTTTCCTCCCAAAATGCACATATATAATATTTTTTGGAATGATATTAAATGTTATCAGTATGTATATATTCCTACACCATATACAAGCTCCAATGTTGGATATTTGTCACATTTTGTCAGAGAAAATATTTTTGTAAGTCAAAATGAGACCTTCATTTTAAATACATGAAGACAAAATTATATTTTGTATTGGCCATTCAGACTATTTATTACGGCTCCAAGCAGTTAATTTATGTGTTTATGATGAGGTCACTTCCTGAGTAACACATATCTGCTTGTATAGCCTTTAGTAATTGCTTATAAACATAGTTATAAGGTATTTAGTTAGAGGACTGTGATGAAAACTTTATAATAGAACCTACTCAAGTTCTCTACTTAATCATTTTACACTGTCTGTGAATGAAATACAGGTCCAAGGGATAAAATATGCTTTCCCCAGGTATATTTACCCTTGGATGTAAGAAAAGAGCAAAATGATGTTAAGTTGAACACAGAATGAATTCTATTTTATTGTTCAGTTTGGTTAAGATATTGATTGGCGTAGTGTGTCATTGTGGCCAATATGATGTTATGGGAAGTCTAATGATCCATCTTGCTTTATCATGCATTATTAATTACTAATAATATTTGTTAACTGACACTTTAAAGATTACATAAGAAATATTCAAACAGATTATTTGTACTTAACTTTGTATAAGTGATCTTAACATGGTTACATATCCCACCTGAACAAATATCAATACATTTTAGAATGTTTGGGATCAAAAGTTCACATTCAGTACATCATATAGGCTGACAATTGTACCTATAGTGAATCTGTAAGGCACATTTCTGGCTGTGTGCACTGAAAATATCCCAAAATGTTATTTTCATCATGAATATGCCTATGTATGGTAACATATTTCAATTTGGTACTTTGAGAGAGTGCGGTATTGAAGCATCAGCTGATATCTGATTCCACTGAATCAATGAGCTTAATAATTGGTAACCAACACTCTTAAAAATACACTATAAATGTTCAAACAGATCATTTGAATTATGTTTGCACATTTGATCTTAACAAGTACATTGTATATGTCCCACATATGCAATTTTCCATCCTTGTTTACAAGTTTTGGGGATCAGATTTTCACATTTAGTTGATGATATTGGATTTATTGGTACCTATAGTTGATCTGTGTGACCACATTTGGCTGTATTCACTTGCAATATGCAAAATTGTTATTTCCCTCATGAATAAGATTGCTTATAGTAATATATTCTAATTTAGTACATTGTCACTTGACTTTCCTGTATACTGGTATGTACTAATGTTTGCACCAATGATCAAACCTCACTGCCTCAACATTGCCTTAAACTTTATGATACATAGTCTACCTGATTAGTTATTTAAGCTGTAAATGGTTAAATATGCTTCTAGAAACCTGATATATTTTTAGGATGAATTTATCACTTTAATGCATGGCCATTGCTTCACATTTCTGAGTGTCACTCTGTCAAGTTTAATATTTTCCCCCATACTTGCAACCTTAATGTTATCTTGAAATCACCATATCTAACACATTTTAACTTCATTTACCTAAATCTTACTGTTTTCTAGAATTAAGTGAAACATATTGTATCTTTTCAGGTTTAGCCTGGTATCTGGAACAGTGTGTTAGAGTTGGAACAGCTTGGAAGCTCTCCAATAGTCCGGCGGTGATAGCAAGGTTTTATAAGGGCATGTGCAGTGTACTGCCATAAGTGGCCAAGACTAGTTTATATCACCACACTGATATATAGCACCTCAGAGACTTGGCTTAGGTCTTCACGAGAGAGATCAGCACCATTTTTTAGTAAGGTAGAGCCTCCCTAGAAACTATTTTCCTATCCCATTGTCACCTTTTGTAGTTATCGACATTGAATTGGAATGCATTTTTGCTATAAAACATGGTAGTGGTCCCATCAGAACTTTAAATCTGAATGTGCTATTACTTATGGAAACAACTGCCTAAGTACCTGACACAATAAATCTGGAACATAGTACCTGGCTTTGTTTCTTTAGTGTGTACACCAATATGTATCTGGACAGGCATATAGCGGTTTACTGCCAAAATCACTATGAGCTATGTTGTTTCACTATCCCTGGGAAAAATGTTATCAGTTGTACAAACCCAGACTACCATTTGTTTTAAATACCATTCATTAGTCAACTTTTCTGTCTAAAATTTGTCAATCTGTGTTTTAAAACTTGTATAACAATTTAAGTTTTCAATAACAATTTACTTTTTAAAATTTAAATGTTTATTTAAATTGCGATTAAAATTTAATTTATCAACATTGATAAATTTCAAACATATTTTCAAACAGGGCTTGTCTTGTATTATAATTTGGTTTTTACTGCATTGAAAAATTTCTATAATTAAGGAAGATATAGCAAATTTAGTTTTGGCTTCTCAAGAGCACTTGGACTAGACCTTGCACCCTGTGGAACACCAGCACTACATACTTTCTGACAGGTGTCACATGTTTTGTTTGCAAGGAATTTCAAAAAGATTTCATGTATAAAGTTGAAATAGGTATAGCATGAAAATATAAAAGTTTGACTAAAATTGGCTTAAAACATGGAGCCTGTCAGGAATTACATCACAATTAATACTTCCAGTTCAGTACCCACGAATGTATTTCTAGTCTATTTTTAGAATATTTGTTCCTCTCTTATTTTGGTGGAGATAGAAGAGTTTTATTTATGCATTTTTGGTAGGGATTTAAAGGTAATCATTTATTCTTGATAATATGAGCTCAGGGTGTTGTTGTCTGTGTGTATTTTGGCGACAGCGCTCAGTGAGTAATAAGGCCTTGGTGATGATTCGGAAGTGAAATCTGTGTTCTGTTTACATGCTGCTATGTTGACAGTCCAGTATCTCAAAAAAGAGCAGGTCAACCTTTCACAAGAACTTCACCGTGAAGTCATCTTTGAAGGTATTTTAGATTAACATATGATTTGCATTGATTGTCACACAGTGGAAAGGTCAGTACTGAGAAACAAATGTAGAGAACATATAGTAAAATGAATTGTCTTCTATATCCTGTCAGTGCAGTATTGGAGTAAAGTTAAATTGGTATAAAATCTTTATTAGTAATGATAGACACATGAAATTTGAATATGTTAGGTATATTGACTTTGAAAATATAAGAATGAAATTAAAAGTAAAAAATTAATTTTTATTTAAAAATTTGAATAAAGTTTCCTCCCAAAATGCACATATATAATATTTTTTGGAATGATATTAAATGTTATCAGTATGTATATATTCCTACACCATATACAAGCTCCAATGTTGGATATTTGTCACATTTTGTCAGAGAAAATATTTTTGTAAGTCAAAATGAGACCTTCATTTTAAATACATGAAGACAAAATTATATTTTGTATTGGCCATTCAGACTATTTATTACGGCTCCAAGCAGTTAATTTATGTGTTTATGATGAGGTCACTTCCTGAGTAACACATATCTGCTTGTATAGCCTTTAGTAATTGCTTATAAACATAGTTATAAGGTATTTAGTTAGAGGACTGTGATGAAAACTTTATAATAGAACCTACTCAAGTTCTCTACTTAATCATTTTACACTGTCTGTGAATGAAATACAGGTCCAAGGGATAAAATATGCTTTCCCCAGGTATATTTACCCTTGGATGTAAGAAAAGAGCAAAATGATGTTAAGTTGAACACAGAATGAATTCTATTTTATTGTTCAGTTTGGTTAAGATATTGATTGGCGTAGTGTGTCATTGTGGCCAATATGATGTTATGGGAATTCTAATGATCCATCTTGCTTTATCATGCATTATTAATTACTAATAATATTTGTTAACTGACACTTTAAAGATTACATAAGAAATATTCAAACAGATTATTTGTACTTAACTTTGTATAAGTGATCTTAACATGGTTACATATCCCACCTGAACAAATATCAATACATTTTAGAATGTTTGGGATCAAAAGTTCACATTCAGTACATCATATAGGCTGACAATTGTACCTATAGTGAATCTGTAAGGCACATTTCTGGCTGTGTGCACTGAAACTATCCCAAAATGTTATTTTCATCATGAATATGCCTATGTATGGTAACATATTTCAATTTGGTACTTTGAGAGAGTGCGGTATTGAAGCATCAGCTGATATCTGATTCCACTGAATCAATGAGCTTAATAATTGGTAACCAACACTCTTAAAAATACACTATAAATGTTCAAACAGATCATTTGAATTATGTTTGCACATTTGATCTTAACAAGTACATTGTATATGTCCCACATATGCAATTTTCCATCCTTGTTTACAAGTTTTGGGGATCAGATTTTCACATTTAGTTGATGATATTGGATTTATTGGTACCTATAGTTGATCTGTGTGACCACATTTGGCTGTATTCACTTGCAATATGCAAAATTGTTATTTCCCTCATGAATAAGATTGCTTATAGTAATATATTCTAATTTAGTACATTGTCACTTGACTTTCCTGTATACTGGTATGTACTAATGTTTGCACCAATGATCAAACCTCACTGCCTCAACATTGCCTTAAACTTTATGATACATAGTCTACCTGATTAGTTATTTAAGCTGTAAATGGTTAAATATGCTTCTAGAAACCTGATATATTTTTAGGATGAATTTATCACTTTAATGCATGGCCATTGCTTCACATTTCTGAGTGTCACTCTGTCAAGTTTAATATTTTCCCCCATGCTTGCAACCTTAATGTTATCTTGAAATCACCATATCTAACACATTTTAACTTCATTTACCTAAATCTTACTGTTTTCTAGAATTAAGTGAAACATATTGTATCTTTTCAGGTTTAGCCTGGTATCTGGAACAGTGTGTTAGAGTTGGAACAGCTTGGAAGCTCTCCAATAGTCCGGCGGTGATAGCAAGGTTTTATAAGGGCATGTGCAGTGTACTGCCATAAGTGGCCAAGACTAGTTTATATCACCACACTGATATATAGCACCTCAGAGACTTGGCTTAGGTCTTCACGAGAGAGATCAGCACCATTTTTTAGTAAGGTAGAGCCTCCCTAGAAACTATTTTCCTATCCCATTGTCACCTTTTGTAGTTATCGACATTGAAATGGAATGCATTTTTGCTATAAAACATGGTAGTGGTCCCATCAGAACTTTAAATCTGAATGTGCTATTAGTTATGGAAACAACTGCCTAAGTACCTGACACAATAAATCTGGAACATAGTACCTGGCTTTGTTTCTTTAGTGTGTACACCAATATGTATCTGGACAGGCATATAGCGGTTTACTGCCAAAATCACTATGAGCTATGTTGTTTCACTATCCCTGGGAAAAATGTTATCAGTTGTACAAACCCAGACTACCATTTGTTTTAAATACCATTCATTAGTCAACTTTTCTGTCTAAAATTTGTCAATCTGTGTTTTAAAACTTGTATAACAATTTAAGTTTCCAATAACAATTTACTTTTTAAAATTTAAATGTTTATTTAAATTGCGATTAAAATTTAATTTATCAACATTGATAAATTTCAAACATATTTTCAAACAGGGCTTGTCTTGTATTATAATTTGGTTTTTACTGCATTGAAAAATTTCTATAATTAAGGAAGATATAGCAAATTTAGTTTTGGCTTCTCAAGAGCACTTGGACTAGACCTTGCACCCTGTGGAACACCAGCACTACATACTTTCTGACAGGTGTCACATGTTTTGTTTGCAAGGAATTTCAAAAAGATTTCATGTATAAAGTTGAAATAGGTATAGCATGAAAATATAAAAGTTTGACTAAAATTGGCTTAAAACATGGAGCCTGTCAGGAATTACATCACAATTAATACTTCCAGTTCAGTACCCACGAATGTATTTCTAGTCTATTTTTAGAATATTTGTTCCTCTCTTATTTTGGTGGAGATAGAAGAGTTTTATTTATGCATTTTTGGTAGGGATTTAAAGGTAATCATTTATTCTTGATAATATGAGCTCAGGGTGTTGTTGTCTGTGTGTATTTTCGCGACAGCGCTCAGTGAGTAATAAGGCCTTGGTGATGATTCGGAAGTGAAATCTGTGTTCTGTTTACATGCTGCTATGTTGACAGTCCAGTATCTCAAAAAAGAGCAGGTCAACCTTTCACAAGAACTTCACCGTGAAGTCATCTTTGAAGGTATTTTAGATTAACATATGATTTGCATTGATTGTCACACAGTGGAAAGGTCAGTACTGAGAAACAAATGTAGAGAACATATAGTAAAATGAATTGTCTTCTATATCCTGTCAGTGCAGTATTGGAGTAAAGTTAAATTGGTATAAAATCTTTATTAGTAATGATAGACACATGAAATTTGAATATGTTAGGTATATTGACTTTGAAAATATAAGAATGAAATTAAAAGTAAAAAATTAATTTTTATTTAAAAATTTGAATAAAGTTTCCTCCCAAAATGCACATATATAATATTTTTTGGAATGATATTAAATGTTATCAGTATGTATATATTCCTACACCATATACAAGCTCCAATGTTGGATATTTGTCACATTTTGTCAGAGAAAATATTTTTGTAAGTCAAAATGAGACCTTCATTTTAAATACATGAAGACAAAATTATATTTTGTATTGGCCATTCAGACTATTTATTACGGCTCCAAGCAGTTAATTTATGTGTTTATGATGAGGTCACTTCCTGAGTAACACATATCTGCTTGTATAGCCTTTAGTAATTGCTTATAAACATAGTTATAAGGTATTTAGTTAGAGGACTGTGATGAAAACTTTATAATAGAACCTACTCAAGTTCTCTACTTAATCATTTTACACTGTCTGTGAATGAAATACAGGTCCAAGGGATAAAATATGCTTTCCCCAGGTATATTTACCCTTGGATGTAAGAAAAGAGCAAAATGATGTTAAGTTGAACACAGAATGAATTCTATTTTATTGTTCAGTTTGGTTAAGATATTGATTGGCGTAGTGTGTCATTGTGGCCAATATGATGTTATGGGAAGTCTAATGATCCATCTTGCTTTATCATGCATTATTAATTACTAATAATATTTGTTAACTGACACTTTAAAGATTACATAAGAAATATTCAAACAGATTATTTGTACTTAACTTTGTATAAGTGATCTTAACATGGTTACATATCCCACCTGAACAAATATCAATACATTTTAGAATGTTTGGGATCAAAAGTTCACATTCAGTACATCATATAGGCTGACAATTGTACCTATAGTGAATCTGTAAGGCACATTTCTGGCTGTGTGCACTGAAAATATCCCAAAATGTTATTTTCATCATGAATATGCCTATGTATGGTAACATATTTCAATTTGGTACTTTGAGAGAGTGCGGTATTGAAGCATCAGCTGATATCTGATTCCACTGAATCAATGAGCTTAATAATTGGTAACCAACACTCTTAAAAATACACTATAAATGTTCAAACAGATCATTTGAATTATGTTTGCACATTTGATCTTAACAAGTACATTGTATATGTCCCACATATGCAATTTTCCATCCTTGTTTACAAGTTTTGGGGATCAGATTTTCACATTTAGTTGATGATATTGGATTTATTGGTACCTATAGTTGATCTGTGTGACCACATTTGGCTGTATTCACTTGCAATATGCAAAATTGTTATTTCCCTCATGAATAAGATTGCTTATAGTAATATATTCTAATTTAGTACATTGTCACTTGACTTTCCTGTATACTGGTATGTACTAATGTTTGCACCAATGATCAAACCTCACTGCCTCAACATTGCCTTAAACTTTATGATACATAGTCTACCTGATTAGTTATTTAAGCTGTAAATGGTTAAATATGCTTCTAGAAACCTGATATATTTTTAGGATGAATTTATCACTTTAATGCATGGCCATTGCTTCACATTTCTGAGTGTCACTCTGTCAAGTTTAATATTTTCCCCAATACTTGCAACCTTAATGTTATCTTGAAATCACCATATCTAACACATTTTAACTTCATTTACCTAAATCTTACTGTTTTCTAGAATTAAGTGAAACATATTGTATCTTTTCAGGTTTAGCCTGGTATCTGGAACAGTGTGTTAGAGTTGGAACAGCTTGGAAGCTCTCCAATAGTCCGGCGGTGATAGCAAGGTTTTATAAGGGCATGTGCAGTGTACTGCCATAAGTGGCCAAGACTAGTTTATATCACCACACTGATATATAGCACCTCAGAGACTTGGCTTAGGTCTTCACGAGAGAGATCAGCACCATTTTTTAGTAAGGTAGAGCCTCCCTAGAAACTATTTTCCTATCCCATTGTCACCTTTTGTAGTTATCGACATTGAATTGGAATGCATTTTTGCTATAAAACATGGTAGTGGTCCCATCAGAACTTTAAATCTGAATGTGCTATTACTTATGGAAACAACTGCCTAAGTACCTGACACAATAAATCTGGAACATAGTACCTGGCTTTGTTTCTTTAGTGTGTACACCAATATGTATCTGGACAGGCATATAGCGGTTTACTGCCAAAATCACTATGAGCTATGTTGTTTCACTATCCCTGGGAAAAATGTTATCAGTTGTACAAACCCAGACTACCATTTGTTTTAAATACCATTCATTAGTCAACTTTTCTGTCTAAAATTTGTCAATCTGTGTTTTAAAACTTGTATAACAATTTAAGTTTTCAATAACAATTTACTTTTTAAAATTTAAATGTTTATTTAAATTGCGATTAAAATTTAATTTATCAACATTGATAAATTTCAAACATATTTTCAAACAGGGCTTGTCTTGTATTATAATTTGGTTTTTACTGCATTGAAAAATTTCTATAATTAAGGAAGATATAGCAAATTTAGTTTTGGCTTCTCAAGAGCACTTGGACTAGACCTTGCACCCTGTGGAACACCAGCACTACATACTTTCTGACAGGTGTCACATGTTTTGTTTGCAAGGAATTTCAAAAAGATTTCATGTATAAAGTTGAAATAGGTATAGCATGAAAATATAAAAGTTTGACTAAAATTGGCTTAAAACATGGAGCCTGTCAGGAATTACATCACAATTAATACTTCCAGTTCAGTACCCACGAATGTATTTCTAGTCTATTTTTAGAATATTTGTTCCTCTCTTATTTTGGTGGAGATAGAAGAGTTTTATTTATGCATTTTTGGTAGGGATTTAAAGGTAATCATTTATTCTTGATAATATGAGCTCAGGGTGTTGTTGTCTGTGTGTATTTTGGCGACAGCGCTCAGTGAGTAATAAGGCCTTGGTGATGATTCGGAAGTGAAATCTGTGTTCTGTTTACATGCTGCTATGTTGACAGTCCAGTATCTCAAAAAAGAGCAGGTCAACCTTTCACAAGAACTTCACCGTGAAGTCATCTTTGAAGGTATTTTAGATTAACATATGATTTGCATTGATTGTCACACAGTGGAAAGGTCAGTACTGAGAAACAAATGTAGAGAACATATAGTAAAATGAATTGTCTTCTATATCCTGTCAGTGCAGTATTGGAGTAAAGTTAAATTGGTATAAAATCTTTATTAGTAATGATAGACACATGAAATTTGAATATGTTAGGTATATTGACTTTGAAAATATAAGAATGAAATTAAAAGTAAAAAATTAATTTTTATTTAAAAATTTGAATAAAGTTTCCTCCCAAAATGCACATATATAATATTTTTTGGAATGATATTAAATGTTATCAGTATGTATATATTCCTACACCATATACAAGCTCCAATGTTGGATATTTGTCACATTTTGTCAGAGAAAATATTTTTGTAAGTCAAAATGAGACCTTCATTTTAAATACATGAAGACAAAATTATATTTTGTATTGGCCATTCAGACTATTTATTACGGCTCCAAGCAGTTAATTTATGTGTTTATGATGAGGTCACTTCCTGAGTAACACATATCTGCTTGTATAGCCTTTAGTAATTGCTTATAAACATAGTTATAAGGTATTTAGTTAGAGGACTGTGATGAAAACTTTATAATAGAACCTACTCAAGTTCTCTACTTAATCATTTTACACTGTCTGTGAATGAAATACAGGTCCAAGGGATAAAATATGCTTTCCCCAGGTATATTTACCCTTGGATGTAAGAAAAGAGCAAAATGATGTTAAGTTGAACACAGAATGAATTCTATTTTATTGTTCAGTTTGGTTAAGATATTGATTGGCGTAGTGTGTCATTGTGGCCAATATGATGTTATGGGAATTCTAATGATCCATCTTGCTTTATCATGCATTATTAATTACTAATAATATTTGTTAACTGACACTTTAAAGATTACATAAGAAATATTCAAACAGATTATTTGTACTTAACTTTGTATAAGTGATCTTAACATGGTTACATATCCCACCTGAACAAATATCAATACATTTTAGAATGTTTGGGATCAAAAGTTCACATTCAGTACATCATATAGGCTGACAATTGTACCTATAGTGAATCTGTAAGGCACATTTCTGGCTGTGTGCACTGAAACTATCCCAAAATGTTATTTTCATCATGAATATGCCTATGTATGGTAACATATTTCAATTTGGTACTTTGAGAGAGTGCGGTATTGAAGCATCAGCTGATATCTGATTCCACTGAATCAATGAGCTTAATAATTGGTAACCAACACTCTTAAAAATACACTATAAATGTTCAAACAGATCATTTGAATTATGTTTGCACATTTGATCTTAACAAGTACATTGTATATGTCCCACATATGCAATTTTCCATCCTTGTTTACAAGTTTTGGGGATCAGATTTTCACATTTAGTTGATGATATTGGATTTATTGGTACCTATAGTTGATCTGTGTGACCACATTTGGCTGTATTCACTTGCAATATGCAAAATTGTTATTTCCCTCATGAATAAGATTGCTTATAGTAATATATTCTAATTTAGTACATTGTCACTTGACTTTCCTGTATACTGGTATGTACTAATGTTTGCACCAATGATCAAACCTCACTGCCTCAACATTGCCTTAAACTTTATGATACATAGTCTACCTGATTAGTTATTTAAGCTGTAAATGGTTAAATATGCTTCTAGAAACCTGATATATTTTTAGGATGAATTTATCACTTTAATGCATGGCCATTGCTTCACATTTCTGAGTGTCACTCTGTCAAGTTTAATATTTTCCCCCATGCTTGCAACCTTAATGTTATCTTGAAATCACCATATCTAACACATTTTAACTTCATTTACCTAAATCTTACTGTTTTCTAGAATTAAGTGAAACATATTGTATCTTTTCAGGTTTAGCCTGGTATCTGGAACAGTGTGTTAGAGTTGGAACAGCTTGGAAGCTCTCCAATAGTCCGGCGGTGATAGCAAGGTTTTATAAGGGCATGTGCAGTGTACTGCCATAAGTGGCCAAGACTAGTTTATATCACCACACTGATATATAGCACCTCAGAGACTTGGCTTAGGTCTTCACGAGAGAGATCAGCACCATTTTTTAGTAAGGTAGAGCCTCCCTAGAAACTATTTTCCTATCCCATTGTCACCTTTTGTAGTTATCGACATTGAAATGGAATGCATTTTTGCTATAAAACATGGTAGTGGTCCCATCAGAACTTTAAATCTGAATGTGCTATTAGTTATGGAAACAACTGCCTAAGTACCTGACACAATAAATCTGGAACATAGTACCTGGCTTTGTTTCTTTAGTGTGTACACCAATATGTATCTGGACAGGCATATAGCGGTTTACTGCCAAAATCACTATGAGCTATGTTGTTTCACTATCCCTGGGAAAAATGTTATCAGTTGTACAAACCCAGACTACCATTTGTTTTAAATACCATTCATTAGTCAACTTTTCTGTCTAAAATTTGTCAATCTGTGTTTTAAAACTTGTATAACAATTTAAGTTTCCAATAACAATTTACTTTTTAAAATTTAAATGTTTATTTAAATTGCGATTAAAATTTAATTTATCAACATTGATAAATTTCAAACATATTTTCAAACAGGGCTTGTCTTGTATTATAATTTGGTTTTTACTGCATTGAAAAATTTCTATAATTAAGGAAGATATAGCAAATTTAGTTTTGGCTTCTCAAGAGCACTTGGACTAGACCTTGCACCCTGTGGAACACCAGCACTACATACTTTCTGACAGGTGTCACATGTTTTGTTTGCAAGGAATTTCAAAAAGATTTCATGTATAAAGTTGAAATAGGTATAGCATGAAAATATAAAAGTTTGACTAAAATTGGCTTAAAACATGGAGCCTGTCAGGAATTACATCACAATTAATACTTCCAGTTCAGTACCCACGAATGTATTTCTAGTCTATTTTTAGAATATTTGTTCCTCTCTTATTTTGGTGGAGATAGAAGAGTTTTATTTATGCATTTTTGGTAGGGATTTAAAGGTAATCATTTATTCTTGATAATATGAGCTCAGGGTGTTGTTGTCTGTGTGTATTTTCGCGACAGCGCTCAGTGAGTAATAAGGCCTTGGTGATGATTCGGAAGTGAAATCTGTGTTCTGTTTACATGCTGCTATGTTGACAGTCCAGTATCTCAAAAAAGAGCAGGTCAACCTTTCACAAGAACTTCACCGTTAACTCATCTTTGAAGGTATTTTAGATTAACATATGATTTGCATTGATTGTCACACAGTGGAAAGGTCAGTACTGAGAAACAAATGTAGAGAACATATAGTAAAATGAATTGTCTTCTATATCCTGTCAGTGCAGTATTGGAGTAAAGTTAAATTGGTATAAAATCTTTATTAGTAATGATAGACACATGAAATTTGAATATGTTAGGTATATTGACTTTGAAAATATAAGAATGAAATTAAAAGTAAAAAATTAATTTTTATTTAAAAATTTGAATAAAGTTTCCTCCCAAAATGCACATATATAATATTTTTTGGAATGATATTAAATGTTATCAGTATGTATATATTCCTACACCATATACAAGCTCCAATGTTGGATATTTGTCACATTTTGTCAGAGAAAATATTTTTGTAAGTCAAAATGAGACCTTCATTTTAAATACATGAAGACAAAATTATATTTTGTATTGGCCATTCAGACTATTTATTACGGCTCCAAGCAGTTAATTTATGTGTTTATGATGAGGTCACTTCCTGAGTAACACATATCTGCTTGTATAGCCTTTAGTAATTGCTTATAAACATAGTTATAAGGTATTTAGTTAGAGGACTGTGATGAAAACTTTATAATAGAACCTACTCAAGTTCTCTACTTAATCATTTTACACTGTCTGTGAATGAAATACAGGTCCAAGGGATAAAATATGCTTTCCCCAGGTATATTTACCCTTGGATGTAAGAAAAGAGCAAAATGATGTTAAGTTGAACACAGAATGAATTCTATTTTATTGTTCAGTTTGGTTAAGATATTGATTGGCGTAGTGTGTCATTGTGGCCAATATGATGTTATGGGAATTCTAATGATCCATCTTGCTTTATCATGCATTATTAATTACTAATAATATTTGTTAACTGACACTTTAAAGATTACATAAGAAATATTCAAACAGATTATTTGTACTTAACTTTGTATAAGTGATCTTAACATGGTTACATATCCCACCTGAACAAATATCAATACATTTTAGAATGTTTGGGATCAAAAGTTCACATTCAGTACATCATATAGGCTGACAATTGTACCTATAGTGAATCTGTAAGGCACATTTCTGGCTGTGTGCACTGAAAATATCCCAAAATGTTATTTTCATCATGAATATGCCTATGTATGGTAACATATTTCAATTTGGTACTTTGAGAGAGTGCGGTATTGAAGCATCAGCTGATATCTGATTCCACTGAATCAATGAGCTTAATAATTGGTAACCAACACTCTTAAAAATACACTATAAATGTTCAAACAGATCATTTGAATTATGTTTGCACATTTGATCTTAACAAGTACATTGTATATGTCCCACATATGCAATTTTCCATCCTTGTTTACAAGTTTTGGGGATCAGATTTTCACATTTAGTTGATGATATTGGATTTATTGGTACCTATAGTTGATCTGTGTGACCACATTTGGCTGTATTCACTTGCAATATGCAAAATTGTTATTTCCCTCATGAATAAGATTGCTTATAGTAATATATTCTAATTTAGTACATTGTCACTTGACTTTCCTGTATACTGGTATGTACTAATGTTTGCACCAATGATCAAACCTCACTGCCTCAACATTGCCTTAAACTTTATGATACATAGTCTACCTGATTAGTTATTTAAGCTGTAAATGGTTAAATATGCTTCTAGAAACCTGATATATTTTTAGGATGAATTTATCACTTTAATGCATGGCCATTGCTTCACATTTCTGAGTGTCACTCTGTCAAGTTTAATATTTTCCCCCATGCTTGCAACCTTAATGTTATCTTGAAATCACCATATCTAACACATTTTAACTTCATTTACCTAAATCTTACTGTTTTCTAGAATTAAGTGAAACATATTGTATCTTTTCAGGTTTAGCCTGGTATCTGGAACAGTGTGTTAGAGTTGGAACAGCTTGGAAGCTCTCCAATAGTCCGGCGGTGATAGCAAGGTTTTATAAGGGCATGTGCAGTGTACTGCCATAAGTGGCCAAGACTAGTTTATATCACCACACTGATATATAGCACCTCAGAGACTTGGCTTAGGTCTTCACGAGAGAGATCAGCACCATTTTTTAGTAAGGTAGAGCCTCCCTAGAAACTATTTTCCTATCCCATTGTCACCTTTTGTAGTTATCGACATTGAAATGGAATGCATTTTTGCTATAAAACATGGTAGTGGTCCCATCAGAACTTTAAATCTGAATGTGCTATTAGTTATGGAAACAACTGCCTAAGTACCTGACACAATAAATCTGGAACATAGTACCTGGCTTTGTTTCTTTAGTGTGTACACCAATATGTATCTGGACAGGCATATAGCGGTTTACTGCCAAAATCACTATGAGCTATGTTGTTTCACTATCCCTGGGAAAAATGTTATCAGTTGTACAAACCCAGACTACCATTTGTTTTAAATACCATTCATTAGTCAACTTTTCTGTCTAAAATTTGTCAATCTGTGTTTTAAAACTTGTATAACAATTTAAGTTTCCAATAACAATTTACTTTTTAAAATTTAAATGTTTATTTAAATTGCGATTAAAATTTAATTTATCAACATTGATAAATTTCAAACATATTTTCAAACAGGGCTTGTCTTGTATTATAATTTGGTTTTTACTGCATTGAAAAATTTCTATAATTAAGGAAGATATAGCAAATTTAGTTTTGGCTTCTCAAGAGCACTTGGACTAGACCTTGCACCCTGTGGAACACCAGCACTACATACTTTCTGACAGGTGTCACATGTTTTGTTTGCAAGGAATTTCAAAAAGATTTCATGTATAAAGTTGAAATAGGTATAGCATGAAAATATAAAAGTTTGACTAAAATTGGCTTAAAACATGGAGCCTGTCAGGAATTACATCACAATTAATACTTCCAGTTCAGTACCCACGAATGTATTTCTAGTCTATTTTTAGAATATTTGTTCCTCTCTTATTTTGGTGGAGATAGAAGAGTTTTATTTATGCATTTTTGGTAGGGATTTAAAGGTAATCATTTATTCTTGATAATATGAGCTCAGGGTGTTGTTGTCTGTGTGTATTTTCGCGACAGCGCTCAGTGAGTAATAAGGCCTTGGTGATGATTCGGAAGTGAAATCTGTGTTCTGTTTACATGCTGCTATGTTGACAGTCCAGTATCTCAAAAAAGAGCAGGTCAACCTTTCACAAGAACTTCACCGTGAAGTCATCTTTGAAGGTATTTTAGATTAACATATGATTTGCATTGATTGTCACACAGTGGAAAGGTCAGTACTGAGAAACAAATGTAGAGAACATATAGTAAAATGAATTGTCTTCTATATCCTGTCAGTGCAGTATTGGAGTAAAGTTAAATTGGTATAAAATCTTTATTAGTAATGATAGACACATGAAATTTGAATATGTTAGGTATATTGACTTTGAAAATATAAGAATGAAATTAAAAGTAAAAAATTAATTTTTATTTAAAAATTTGAATAAAGTTTCCTCCCAAAATGCACATATATAATATTTTTTGGAATGATATTAAATGTTATCAGTATGTATATATTCCTACACCATATACAAGCTCCAATGTTGGATATTTGTCACATTTTGTCAGAGAAAATATTTTTGTAAGTCAAAATGAGACCTTCATTTTAAATACATGAAGACAAAATTATATTTTGTATTGGCCATTCAGACTATTTATTACGGCTCCAAGCAGTTAATTTATGTGTTTATGATGAGGTCACTTCCTGAGTAACACATATCTGCTTGTATAGCCTTTAGTAATTGCTTATAAACATAGTTATAAGGTATTTAGTTAGAGGACTGTGATGAAAACTTTATAATAGAACCTACTCAAGTTCTCTACTTAATCATTTTACACTGTCTGTGAATGAAAATACAGGTCCAAGGGATAAAATATGCTTTCCCAGGTATATTTACCCTTGGATGTAAGAAAAGAGCAAAATGATGTTAAGTTGAACACAGAATGAATTCTATTTTATTGTTCAGTTTGGTTAAGATATTGATTGGCGTAGTGTGTCATTGTGGCCAATATGATGTTATGGGAATTCTAATGATCCATCTTGCTTTATCATGCATTATTAATTACTAATAATATTTGTTAACTGACACTTTAAAGATTACATAAGAAATATTCAAACAGATTATTTGTACTTAACTTTGTATAAGTGATCTTAACATGGTTACATATCCCACCTGAACAAATATCAATACATTTTAGAATGTTTGGGATCAAAAGTTCACATTCAGTACATCATATAGGCTGACAATTGTACCTATAGTGAATCTGTAAGGCACATTTCTGGCTGTGTGCAACTGAAAATATCCCAAAATGTTATTTTCATCATGAATATGCCTATGTATGGTAACATATTTCAATTTGGTACTTTGAGAGAGTGCGGTATTGAAGCATCAGCTGATATCTGATTCCACTGAATCAATGAGCTTAATAATTGGTAACCAACACTCTTAAAAATACACTATAAATGTTCAAACAGATCATTTGAATTATGTTTGCACATTTGATCTTAACAAGTACATTGTATATGTCCCACATATGCAATTTTCCATCCTTGTTTACAAGTTTTGGGGATCAGATTTTCACATTTAGTTGATGATATTGGATTTATTGGTACCTATAGTTGATCTGTGTGACCACATTTGGCTGTATTCCACTTGCAATATGCAAAATTGTTATTTCCCTCATGAATAAGATTGCTTATAGTAATATATTCTAATTTAGTACATTGTCACTTGACTTCCTGTATACTGGTATGTACTAATGTTTGCACCAATGATCAAACCTCACTGCCTCAACATTGCCTTAAACTTTATGATACATAGTCTACCTGATTAGTTATTTAAGCTGTAAATGGTTAAATATGCTTCTAGAAACCTGATATATTTTTAGGATGAATTTATCACTTTAATGCATGGCCATTGCTTCACATTTCTGAGTGTCACTCTGTCAAGTTTAATATTTTTCTCCCCATGCTTGCAACCTTAATGTTATCTTGAAATCACCATATCTAACACATTTTAACTTCATTTACCTAAATCTTACTGTTTTCTAGAATTAAGTGAAACATATTGTATCTTTTCAGGTTTAGGCCTGGTATCTGGAACAGTGTGTTAGAGTTGGA